>CM046304.1:44534091-45134091 GCA_025267735.1 Mactra quadrangularis | reverse complement strand
AGAGAGGTTTTACTTTCAAGATAATTATTTCATGTTAAAATCATGTGAACATAGATCTCAAATTGTGGAAACATTTACAATAAAGAACAGAATCATTTGTAATATATTTTACTTTCCATATATGGACAACACCAATCAATTTTAATAAGATTTCATCACGTAGAGATGTCATTAATTAGATTTTTAGTCTGTACAAACTTACATAAAGATTTGGTTACAGATAGTTACCTTGTCTACATATCTTGCTGAAACTTCTCAATTATGTTCTCTGTTTGACAGATGCAGTGAAAACCTGACATTTATATTCAAGTTTCCATGTTAGGTGATAAACAATATTCAATTATTGTACACAAATGATATTTTGTCTTGGAATTCAGACATTTAGTATTGTATGAGAGTTTATACATTAAATCATTGTTTCTGATGTATTTCTGCAGAATGAAGATGGAACTAATTTTGTTGGTGGTGATATTTCTCTGTTCACAGCTAGTTGTATGGTGTACCCCATATAGAGAGTGTGTGAGGTGAGGGAATACTATTTTATGTTATTTTAATACTTGCCAATGCATCAAAAATTGTCATTTGAATATTTTGGTTGGTAGATTTGGTTTAGAACTGCTCCTAAAGTTAGGAATAAACACAATGCTTAGAAGCAATACTGGTTTATTGTTTCTAGGGTTAATAGTATAAATAAGGGAGAGGTCCATTTTTGACAAGAAGTGATTCCAATCTTTGCTCTGTGGGTTGACTGCTGACCATTGTTGATTAGATCAATATGAAGCTGAACAGCATGTCCTTAGAACTGGCTTAAAACGTGGGTGCATATCGAGGGTTGCCCCCAAGACTGTCGTAACTCGTTCTTTAATGCAATGCACTTATTACAGTCTTGTGGGCAACCCTCTATATATTGTAGCCTCTAAAGGTATTGTGAGCAGATTGACTGACCACTTGACTTGTCTGAAAAAGATAAGAAAAGTGGACTGAAGTGTTATAAATTAAGATGAAGTTACTATATTCAATACAGTTGGTTGTATACAAGGTTTATAGTTTAATTTATGATTTCTCTCATGTTTCTAACATCAATTATTGTAAGATAATGATTCATTTACCATGTATACAGTGACTCCAGCATCAACATTTACATCTATGTAAATGTATGTTTTGTATTACATGGCAGGGGGAGATCCAGACTTTGTTTGGTGATGGCCAGAATTGACAAAAGTTGGTTCAATGCGAAGATTCAGGAAATCAAATTATTTCAAATAAAAACAATTCCAATTTTTTACATATTATGTTTTAAAAAATCCTTAGTAGCAGTAATTGCATTAAATTTCCTTGATCACTTGTTTGATGTAATATGTTGTATTATAAATAGGGATAATATCAATGAGGTGACTATATGAAAAGACATAATTATGGCTAGCCAAAATCAATGTATACTGGTCTTGGACTTAGGGTTGTGGACTTGTGGGTTACATTGATGACTATGGTAGGGAGCAATTATATAACTCCCACCTGATCCACCATTAACCATTATAGTATATATTAAGTCACTCTTCAACATCTCAAGATTTCCACTCTCTTACATATTACTGTTTCTGATATTGTAACATTTACTTATCTTATTTCTAATGGATTTCACTTTTTTATTATCTGACTTTTTTATCAATATTTCAACATAGCTGGTCTTTTCCTGCATGCTAGTGTTCATCTTCTTTCTCCAAATTGAAAATGTTCTTCCTTGGTTAAGATAATATGCTTTTTATGTGTCTCTGAATTGTTGGTAACATTTGTTGTCCAGTATTTAAGGGTCACCACTTGGTTAATTTCAATAATTGCATTTTTTGTTAATAGAAAATTTCTGCAGCATCTACATAAAAGTAGCCCAGGAAACTTTGAGAGTCACACTTCTACCAGAAAAACCCTAAAAAATACTTGAACCTTAAATGACCTACTTGTACTACTACAATTTCTAAGAAAATATTTTCTATGATAACTGTTAGTTTTGTATCCAGCTGATCTGTTTAGTTTCCCATTAAAAAGTTATTTTCAAAATACCTGTCAATATGTTGGTTATAAACCATCAGTAGTGGGGTTATAGCAGTTTGATTTGTTAACATCTAGAAGTCAGTAGAATATTGTATGTAACAGTATGACATAGTTAACAGATCAAATTGTTATCATAACATTATATTAGCATTCCATCACTTATTTGATTTATCATCTGGTAATCAGAAAATTACTGTAGTAGAGGGAGAAGTGTAAACTATGTTCATATAGTATTAGTGAGGAGGAATACAACTTTCTGTTGTTACCAAGTTGGTTTGTGGAGTAGAATGTGAATCATATAATATAATATGAGAGAAATAGTGTTTGATGGAATAATATTTTCAGTATGAACTTTCTAAATGAATTTTGTGTGTGGAATTTATAAATGATATATTCATAAGTGATACTAAGCTAGCATTTTCATGAAATAATCGGTGTTGATTTTTTGTTGATAGTTTCAATGTATTTTTTTGTGTTAGGTTGTTTGATTTGATTTATTGAATTGTTCTTTGATTTTATTTTCTGTTTCCCTAAGTTGTGAAAAGTTGGATTTATTAAAGATTTAAACATATATGTGTATTATAAATGATACTTAAAATGGTACTTGTTTTAGGGTCATCAATATTTTTTGTGTCAGTAAGGAATCTTACATTTGTGATCATGACAGGCCTGTCTCAGAGTCCATATAGATAGAAATGGTTCCTAGGTTTTAAATTTTGAATTGTGTTGTTCTTCCAATTAGTCTCTTTCAGTCTTAAATGATAGAATCATCATATTAGTAACATGTTTTAGGCATGTCAAGTAGTTACATTGAACATAACAGTGTTATCTTGTAGTGTTGAAAATAGTAGAGAATCTAGTGTGATTAATTTCTTTATTTCATATTTATCTATTCAATCTGTTTCTTAATCAAACTAATTGATTCCAACAAAAATAAACACATAAGATTGATAATGAGTGTGTACCTCTAACTCACTATAAGTAGTTAAGGTTTTAAATGACTAGATCCTGTCTGCTTGAGGTGACTATCATGGACTATTATTTTAAAGTCCCTTACAATGTATAGATATTAATACTTTTGATTTGTGTACATTATATCTAAGGCTGTGGATTGTTGAGCAAGTGGCGATCCAATCCAAACCATGATTCATGTGTAACGATTCACAAATCGAACCACAAATCACTTATTAATAGAGAAGCATACAGGAATTCATGTAATAACAAAAACAAGTGAAGAATTATAGAGGCTTTTACTTTAAGGAAAACCATGTACTCCAAACATTTCTATTACCAGACGTTTTATGGGCATTTGCAGTGATTTTTGTTGAAATGATAATCATTAGTGAAATTTTGACACAAGATAATTCAGTCCCTACATAAATTAATGTTTTAATTTTTCCAAAAATAGGTTGTGATACGATGATTTCAGACATGATGAATATTTGTTCTCAATTTTCTAGTCGAGATCGTGAATACCCGAGTACACAGATACTCGCCACAGCCCTAATTATATATTTCTTCTAAGCAGTTTCCTTGGAAATTTTAAATATTCAACATAGAGACTTGAAGCATACTTTTATAGTATAGAATAGCTTATAATGTCTTAGTTTGGTTATTTTGTCTCTTAAAATACAAAAATGTATATTGATTTAAGTTGCAAGTTTTGTCTTAATTGTTGAAAATTGTCTCGTTTATCTCGTTAAAAGCGATGATAATTACATAAGTGTTGAAGTTTAGGAAAATAATTTGATTTTAGAGAACTTTAGTCTGAAGAATATCCTATAAATTCTACTTGTAGACATTATGTGCCTTGAATTTGAAATTATTTTTAGCCTTTTGAATGTCAGACTGTAATGATTTGTTATTGCTTTTAAATGTCTGGACTGGGGAACCATCTAGAATCACTGGCATGAGGTTGGAGGATGGATGAGTGGGTTTATTTGGTGGCTGACTGCAAGATTTTCCAAGTATATATGCCATAGATTGATTCATGGATATGTTTTTAAATTGATTACCCGGTATAATTACTTATTGTGTAGAGGAAATAATTATAAAGTTTGTAGTTATCATTGAATGAGTAACATGGAAAATTCTAGATACATAGTTTTTAAAAGATTCAAAATAAGATTTTAAGATTGTTGTAAATTTTATCAGAATTCTATCATACTGCAGACATGCAGACTACCCAGCTGGGGAATGTTACATTTAAAACTTTACAGTTTATACATGTGACATAAGATTGAAATCTTGTTGAGTTATAAACACTTTGTGAGAAATATAGATAGAAAACATAGAATGAGAGGCAGGGGGAGGAAAAGAGGGGGGTGATGTTGTATTGCAGACATTTTGAAGTAAATTTATACACATTCAAATGATAAAATTAAATGAGAAATCTATCTCATAAAAAACATATTTTGTATGATAAAAGTTTAAGTAGTAAGTAGTACAATAAAGTTCTTGTAGAAAGACCACCTGGGTTATTATAAAATCATGCCATTTTTGACAGTTTAACCCAGGTGGATAGCGCAGTTGGTAGCGCGCCAGGATTTGAATACTCGTGCCCGAGGGGGTGCAGGTTCGAATCCCACCTGGGGAGGTTATACCGTTCCATGAAAATTTGACAGTAATGTTTATTTTCCTCCATTAATTAGATAATATGGAGTTTCCGGCCTTGTGGAAGGGTAGGTGAGTACTGGTTATAGACATTGGTCCAGGAAAGCTAGGTTAGGTGCGCTGGACGCCGTAAAATGACCTACAGTTGTGTTGACATGGCGTTAACTCTAGGGCTGCGTATTGTGGCCAAGGTTGCGATACGATACGTTTCGCGATATATGCCTCGCGATTACGGTATTAATCGCGATACGATGTAGATTGTAAATTTGGTATAAATGCTTAGACAAATTATGATGTTTTTATCAAACAATCATAAAATTAAAAAAAGCGACAGCGTGGGTCGCGAAAATGTATGACAAACGAAATTATGATTGGAGGAATTTTATTTTTACGAAATGGAATACCACATTATGAATAATAAAATACAAATAACTTTATTTGTAATAAAATAATGACAAAGTTGTTATTTAACGAATTAGTTTATTTAAAAATCAACTAATTATGTCCATTTAAACTGCCACACAACACGCTCATAATTAATAACAATTATCAGCTTATCGGCAAACATAAAAGAAAGTGTTATTTTCCTATAGATACAAATGTATATAGTATATTTTGTTTTAACTGATTTCTTGTAAACTAAAAGACCCTCTGAATTGCGATTTTTTAGGACGCGATTCGATACACCCTTATCGGACAGTCGCAAATACGATCTCAGGATGCATCGGTGAATGGTTACAGCCCTAGTTAACTCCAATAAATAAATGAAGTCTCAAAGGCTTAATTTGTTTAGAAAAAGATTAAGAGCATACTGCTTTTAGAACATCTATCTTTACAGTCTTGATTGTGGAACTTAATTAACTGTTGTTTAAAAAACACTAGTAGTCCAAACTTTACATCAAATATGATATACATGTACTTAGGGTTTTGTATGTTTTATGACAACAAACATAAATTTTGTATTTGAGGATTCTTGAGTTTAAGTGATGAGGTGATTTAGTCAGTCATTACCTTAACCTACTAGTCTAGAACCGAGGGCTAGTGAAAATGACTTATTTCTGATTTAATTGGGCTAGTTGATTATTTTACTTTTTTGTAGTTTTATTATAGAACATAATAAACCAATATGGTGATGGAGAAAATTTAAGGCAAAGACTTGATTTAATGTTGTAGAGCTTTTTAGACTTTCGGCCATTTCGCTGAAAGGCTTAAGTTATACCACAAAACAAAAACTATCGATGCTGAAAACTCCTGACTAGTTTAACCTGCGGAGTGATACATGTGTCTTTGATTTACGTCAATCAACTTGTTTCAGTGATCATTGACAGGTGTTTACATATATCTATAAGCGTGTGAAAGGGGCGGAGTCAAATCTCGTTAATACACTAAGCAGTAGTATTTGCCAGTAGTACAGGGTAGAATAAACACTAAGTCCGCATTTTTTTGCCCTGCTTGATTTGTACTTGAATCTAATGTGTAAGGAGTAGTCATTAGTATAGATTTGTTAGGTTTCAATGTGCACAGAAGTCTTTCTGTATTTCAATACTTTGATTTACTAATTGAAAGAAATTTTAAATCTTAAATACAGCTTTGTGTTTTGGAATGTTTTTAATCATATCTCTTCATTAAAATCAGACTTATGTTAGGAAATGACAAATAACAAAATATGAACAGTCTATGATACTTTATTATAAAACAATAACTTTAATGTTTATTTTTTGTATCTGAAGAATATAATAAAACTTGATATATTTTACTGCAATGTATTGACAGGCATTGTTATGTATTATTTGATTATGTCATATAGCCATATGTTACATTATAAAATCTTCCTTGTTGAAGCTCAAGGCAGCCGGCACGGTCCTGAAGCAAAAGCACTATAAACATGTATACATATAAGTTATATTAACTCAAAACTGATTTTGATTTTTAACCAAGTTCAACTATTTTGTGCCTTCTATCTTGTTAACAATTTCTAATTTCTTGTTAACAATTTCTAATTTCTTGTTAACAATTTCTAATTTTTTGTTGCTTGGTATAAAAAAATGAATATCACATCCTACAGCGGGTGATAGAACATTATGTTCATCCTCTGTACAATGTGATATTTATATATAATGTAAAAATTATTTGAGTGTCTCTACTGATGACTATGAAGAAATTAGGACAATGTTTTAATGATACCAAGACTAAACTAATTTAGAGGATGAATAAATTATCTAAATAACTAAACAAACTCAATTAGATAGAAAACTTATCTAAATATATAATGATGTTATTTATCTAAATAAGGAATGTATATATACATGTACATACATATAACAATTATTTGGCTTAGATATAGACATACATGGGTGTGAATTAATTTTATCTATGTTATGTATTTTGGTTGGAAGGACTTAATGAAGCAATGTGCGTTTTTACTGATAAAAGAAGTTAGTTTGAATATACTGTAAGATATATATAAACATCCTACACCCAGCAAAACACCTAGCATAAACATTAGGGTTGTGGATCGT
Organism: Mactra quadrangularis; assembly: GCA_025267735.1. Taxonomy (NCBI): domain Eukaryota; kingdom Metazoa; phylum Mollusca; class Bivalvia; order Venerida; family Mactridae; genus Mactra; species Mactra quadrangularis. Next base: position 45,126,910 of record CM046304.1, on the reverse strand, counting down.
TGAGCAAGTGGCGATCGGATCTGAACCACGATTCATGTGTAGCGATTCACAAATCGAACCACAAATCACTTGTTAATGGAGAAGCATGCAGAATTCATGTAATAAAAAGAGTTAGTGAAGACATACAAGAGTTTTTACTATATGGAAAACCATATATTCCAAACATGTCTATTACCTGACGTTATATGGGCATTTTTAGTGATAACATTTTTGTTTAAATGTGTATCAATCAAATTTTGACACAAGATTGTTCGGTCCTTACATAAATTTAAGTTTACATTTGAAGTGCGACTCGTTTTCAGGGTTAATTAAGCTGAAAATGTTCTTTCATTTTTCCAAATAATAGATCGGGATCTGACGATTTCGAACATGACCAATATTCGTAAACGATTTTCTGGTCGGGATCGCGAATATCCAAGTACTCGGATACTCGCCACAGCCCTAATAAACATCCATCTCTATATATCAACCACCTCAATGTCACCATCATGATACATTAAAAAAATATATTACTTTACAAAAGCCAGCTCTGTATAATAGCCAATTTAAAGCATAGCAAGCATTGCTACTGGCTTCTGATAGAGCTGCAACGATTCACTGGAAAGTCGATTCGATATTTTTTCTTTCGATTCGATTTTTTTTTATTCGATTCATCTATTAGAATAATTTACTTCAAATATGCATTTATACATTTATTTGAGAGTAAACCTATTTATTATTGATAAAACAAAAGTGTTACTAAAATTAAATTCACATGAAACCCGAAAATCTGCTAAATTAAGATTGCTTCTTTAAGTACGAAATGGACTGGGTACGAATATAAAGGTCACGAAAATGTATCATTAATGTAATATCAACTAAAACATATCTATATATACAACATGAAACATAAATTGTATCAGAATAAGCAGCTCTTAATATACTGCAGATAACGCCTTGCTACTTGATCCCCCGTTGCGGGGAGTTAGTGTCTTTTAAAGGTGCCCTTTTGCTTTTATGATTATAACTTATGCAGATACGTTTAAAGGTCAGTATCGAATCGAAATTCGTGGGTCCCGAATCGAAATCGAATCGCCGCCGTCGCAGTCGAGTTTCGATGTATCGAATCGAATCGTTGCAGCCCTAGCTTCTGACAATAAGTTTGTCCAAATCGTCCTCTTCTGGGCGGAAACTTCTTGTTGGAATCTGAATGAGGAGTTTTTTCATTGTCCCAGTATTAATAAAGTTTAATTTGTTTATGTATTGATATAAACTAGTTGAGTTGTTTAAACTTTTCTACAGTTTACAAACTATAATAAATTTTTAACTTTATTAAATAAAGTCAAAACAGAAAAATCTCACGAGGTTTTTTCTATTTATCTAAATAATTATATCATTTTTATGATTTACTTCTCATAATAAAGTTTCTATGTTTCTATGTACTTCATCACAAATTAAGGGTACACATATGAGTTCCCTCCCTTTTACTTTGTTCTTAATTTTATTACATATTTATGGTAATTATATAGTTTTTCCCTTAAGTTGCACTTATAAGTTACCTCCCTTGGATTTTGTATCAGTGTAAAGTGGGCAAGTTGCCTAAGCATATCCCTAGGTATTGCTTTGTGCCCTGGTACCACTCTTACTACAAAAGAAATAACTGTGGGATATCAAATTAAAGGTATCAGGGCTTAAAGGATACGTAGTGATATGCTTAGGCAACTTGGCCAATATTTCATTACGTACTTGTAGTAGTTATATAAGTTATCTCCCTTGTATTTTGTACCCTATATAATAGTAACAGTTGTAACAGTGTGAACACGATCATTACAAGATATTATAGATAATGTTTTTATCATTAAGATAGTTATGTCATTACTCTGCTATGACTCATGTATTCTATGTGAATAGGTATTCCTGAAGAATAACAAAAAATATCACACATAACACTTACTGTTTTTATAAAGATTGGTTGTAGTAGAACTAGGGAACATTTTGTTGGGTTGGCATAAATCTAGTTTTTATTCTTCTTTATTTTCATGTATTTAGTCTTGTTTTGGGCTGGCCTATCAATTTCTTATATTGTTCAGTCATTGCGAAACTCAACAGTTTATTACTGAACAGTAGGTCCTGTGCAGATCAAAATTTTACAGGACCAAGTCAAGTCTTACAGGACCAGAGACATTTTACATATTTTGATAAATTGAAAACTGTGTGGATGAATTCAAAATTTTTGCCAGACAGTTGGTCCTGTAAACCTGCAGATCTAGACAGACCTTCTATTTTTTTTACAGAATTTGTCTGTCAGTCTACCATGTTTCGCGGGGACTGTGGAAAGAAATAATCAGAAATAAAGGGGACTATTTCAGTAGTTTATGATAAACCTTTTGTTATAATGTTGGTACAATCAGGTGAATCATCTAACTCAGGTATTATCTACTGTAAGTTGAAGAAATCTGTAAGATTGGGAAAGTCGTTCTGATGTTGCAGTCATTACCTTCAATGTTTTTAGAGCAGGAGCCCAACTCATTATTATTTTGAATTATCAACAAAACAGGCTAAAATAAGTAATTTTCTCTAGTCTGAATCAATTTTCACTAGTTTTGGGATTAGTGGAATAAGGCAATACTTGATAGCTTATTCTGATTTGCAGTTTGAACCTATTTCTAGACCTACCCTTATCTACCATTCTACTTCATGACATGAAACATGATAAATTTTGAAATAACATGTCCTATAAATGAGCAAAAACAAATAAAATGAAATCACTCTCGAAAATTTGATAAATGAGGGTTTTGAATATGCTGTCATAAAATTTTGAGATATTAACTATATTTTTTTTCTCTCAATATTTTAACAAAAACTGACATCTACTTACATAACCTACATGTTTGTTATCACATAAGAGATATAATTTATAAGTTGAAACTATAGGTATAGATAATATTTTACAATTTAATATTTCAATGACTTCCTTGAAATGCAGAAAAACCAGGAAGTTGTAAAAACTTTAAAATATATATATTTTTATGTAATGTAATATCAACAGAACTTTTTATAAGGTAAACATTATAATATATAAATATCAGTACCTGGAATGCGCATTTATTCCTTTGGCACATAAATAACAAGAAATATCTTTAAAAAAGATATTCGGCGCTCTGCTGAGTTCATTTTCAAGGTTTTGAAGTATAAATGTTGGTCATGCACGGCATACATGCATTAACTTTAGGTCAAATGTAGTTTGTCCGAAATTGCAATTCAGCCTCAACTAACAATTTTTGTCCGAATATATTGCCACTTTGATTTGTCAATTTGGAAAATCTGTCCGATTCTAAAATTAAAAACATCTTTATAACAATGCCATGGATTTTCGATTAAAAATCACTTCTTTCCAGAATGACCAAATGATTTATGTTACTGTTCTGGTGAACATAAAACAATTTGATAGAAATGCTCAATGGCAGCCAACATAATTATGACAAAATGAAAACCTATTCCGAGCGTGCGCCGAGTCATATTCGCAGTTTAGTCATACCGCAAGAGGCGTACCACGACGAATGTGTGATCAATTAGCAATAGTGAGTCACTCATTATACACAGAGTAAATAGTCAGCAGCTACTGTACGTGCTACGCACCTGTTTATCACAAATAGCCAATGGTGTCATGTGTTTTATCCATTTCTTTATACCGTAAAGGATTTTCATTGGACAAACAGCTATGGTAGAGCAAATTGTATTGGTTAAAATATAGATCAAAAGTTGGCTTAGACAGCTGCGCCGAATAAAAAAATTCAATGCCCAGCCATGGGTGTCAAGGTATGTGTATAGTACTAATAAAAGATAAATGAGATAAAGTTTGCTCTTAAAATTATCTGTTCAGACAACCACTTTCGTATCCTAATTTTGTAGACTGTAATAAGTACTGGTAAAAGACTTAGGTCTATAGTTCTATCCCTCTCAAGGAACACTTGGGACAGTGAGTTACTGATGACTTAAAAGATGTCAAATAAATAATTGTATTAATTGCCATTAACTATCACAGTTATCCCTTGGTGTCAGTGATAGTGTTTGAACTGTTGCTCTGGGCTTGTAACCTCCTCAGGAAACAGTTCAAATAACTCCCCTCCATATCCGGCCAACTGCTTGACTGTTCCTTAATCACATAGGGAATAACTGTATATCATAACATATATTGTTGTACAGTGTATTATAAGGAAGCATTTTCTAGTAATTTCTGTTTTGTTGATTTGTTGTTAAAGTATGTTGTAAGATATATTACATTTATTATTGTACTCTAGTCAAGACTTCTAGACAAATCATTCACAGATGTTCTCTATATTTACAACATTGCTGCCAAATTATGCACTTATAATACAGGCAGACCTTTCTAGTACAAACAGCTGAGAGATGGAGCTGCGTTACTTTAAACTAGTTGCAATACTATATGAATCTTGCATGTAGTCTTAGTTGGAAAACAAAGCCGCGGCCGTGGCGTAGTGGTTAGCATGTCTGACTTGGAGTCCGGAGATCGCGGGTTCGAAACCCGGTCGCGGCAGGTCATACCCTATACATGAGTTGTCGGCCTGTTGGTAGGGTAAGTTAGTACTGGTGATAGAAAAGTGTCCAGGAAACCTATAGAAGGAAGAGCTGGCCGTCGTATTATATGACCTATATATGTGCTGAATACAACATTAAAAAAATCAAAGCAATCAAAGCACTTGGAAAACACATGGGAATGGAAAATGTAGAGCGATTGGATAAGAAGTGATTGTTTTTTAGACATTAATAAGGAGAACATTATTGGAGGTTTAACTGTACAATATAGCTGATTTTCGGAAATCTGTGTCAATTTTTTGTTACTGAGATATTTTGTTGGTTACTACAGTAATAAATGGTTAGAACTTGTGACATATTAACATCTTAAGTTAGGTTTTTATCAAATGTTTGTATATAACAGTTGTAGGAAGCTGCATTGCTAAAGTTATTGAAATAGTTTGAAATTGATAAATGTTTCTACTTTGATAGTCAGAGAGTTATGGTGGCTGATTAATGCCATGTCAAATTTTTAGTTTCTTTGCCGCGAAGAAACAAATAGACGAAAACATGAAGACCCGACAAATCCATAGTTTGTTGTGTCTATCGTTTTTTCGTTTCTTCATTTCTTCACCATTAAGAAACGAACACACAACAAAATAAATACAACAATACGACAGATAAAATGTGTCGTGTCGTGAAGAAATGAAAAGATGAAGATACGACAAACTATGGATTTGTCGTGTTTTCGCCTTATATCTGTGGTATCTTCGTCTTTTTGTTTCTTTGCCACGAAGAAATGAAAAGACGAAGATACAACAGATGTAAGGCGAAAACACGACACATTTTATCTGTTATATTTATTTTGTCGTTTCTTTGTGGCGAAGAAACAAAAAGAAGAAGATGTGACAAACTATGGATTTGTCATGTCTTCGTGTTTTCGTTTTTTTGTTTCTTCGCAGCGAAGAAATGAAAATACGACATGGCATAAATCAGCCACCATAGATAGTTGACTCTGTGTGTGAAATAGCAAAACACTGAATGACACTCGAGGATTGCCTGCAAGTCTGTAGTAAGTGCATTGCATAAAAGAGCAAGTTACTACAGTCTTGTGGGCAAGTCTCAATCTTATACTAGGACTTAAGTGAAAGTTTTTTCCTTATTGCTAAACACTATGAGGTAAATATATTGTAAACACTTGAAATATTTAAATAAACAGAGTGAAGAAAAAATGATAGTGATCATAAATTTAAGTCTTGAAACAATTATCTTCCTAGTATGATGTTACATAAATTTTGATACAAATTTTCTGCGTCATAAATAAACAAAGTCAACAGTCATTACTTAAACATTTCATGAGTACTCGTCTCATAGACTATCTTTTTAAAGTTATTGGTAAATTGGTCAACTAGCCTGACAATATGAAATAAATATTTTTTATTATCTTGAATCAATTATCATTTGTCCTGGCAGTGTTTATTCTAAGATTTGAATAATGTGGGGGATCTTCCCCAACTCTTGAAAAAATGTGGGGGATTTTGAAAAAATGTGGGGGATTTTGAAAAAATGTGGGGGAATATAAGGTGATGCAAAAATGACAGACTAAAATTACTTTCCATTCAGTATTTATTTTGCCTTAAGCACAGGTTTAAACACAAGCATACTCATAAATCACCTTCAAGTTACATTTTAAATTTTGTGCAGTCTGAAAAAAATCTGCTCAGTTTTTCATCGAAATCGAAAGAATGGGTCGAGCTTTCGGCGAAAAGAAAAAAAAACTTTTGGCCGATTTTTTTTCAAGAAAATTGAAAATAAAACACTTGACAGCCGATTGAATCAATTATCATTTGTCCTGGGCTAATGGCTAGGGGGGGGACTGGTCAAGACATGGAAGATATTTAACTTTATGTGTATGGTCTAACAATTGAGATATAAAATTCTGATTTTACTGGGTAATACCATTTACCAGATGACATCTTGTGATAATTGTGGGTCATATAATATCTAACTTTACAATAACCCTTCATATATAGGTTACTTAGGTTTTAACAATGTCATATTTGAGGGCCAAAGTGTATATCTTATATGGTTTGTCATATGACTTTGTGTTGATTTAAAAAAAATGTAATAATTATTATTTTCTTAATTTGAGTATTAAAGGATTGTAGAGCATCTATCATCCGTAGGTTGTGTTTTTGTTACTAGATGGTATTGAATAAAAACAAAACCCAGGTCGAATCACAGTTAGTAGTGCCCCGGGATTTTGAATCTTGTGTAAAGGGGAGGTTGTACCCTTCCATGAAAATTTGACAATAATGTCAATTTTCCTCCATTGATTTGATAATATGGAGAAGTTTCTGGCCTTGTGGAAGGGTAGGTGAGTACTGGTAATAGACAATGGTCCAGGAAAGCTAGGTTAGGTGTGCTGGACTCCGTAAAATGACCTAAATTGTGTTGACACGGCGTTAAAAAAACCAAACAAACAATGGATAAGAACAATACTCTGGTTTAGTGATATTGCCATGTTTCTGGTTGTTGTTGGGATAGTGAAGGTTGTACTGTATCATTGGATAAACTATAATAGTTTTATATTTTATACCAGGTGATTTTATGGAATATCTTATAGATTGATATATGTCTACTGTAGATGTATTTATATCCCTAGTCTGAGGGACTCTGAGACATGTTAACATTTCTGTTTGATCATTTTACTACAAAAATTAACTAAAATCCCCCTCATCCAACATTTTATCAAATGATAAGTTGATAAACTTGTCTAGCTGTGAGTATAGTATCAAAGATAATGAACATTGTTTACAGTGTCAAGTGGGGGGTTTTTGTACCCTTTAATTGTTACCCTGGGTTATCTCTTGATTCACTAATATTGTTGTTTCTAGTTTATAGGTAATCACTAACTACAACATAGTTTTAGTTAAAATATTAGTTTGAAGTAATTTAAAGTTTTAATGTAGTGCTGTATACAATTTTTTTTTTGAAGAATTTGAAGTATTTTTGACATATGATAACGTGGTTATGATCTGTGCTTATGAATAGATTAAAATATCTCTGAATGTATTCCATGAAATAGTTTGATATAAAATATGCACACTTTAGTTAACTTATGATTCTGTGAAGTTGATGGATACAAAATGGTGCGAACAAATTTATTATTATTCTGAGAATTGATTTTTATGACCAGAGTTAAAACTTTGAACTTTAAGTTATCTGTACTCAAGTTTAGGTAAATGATTTAGTGAATTTAGATAAGTTAAAAATTGATACTAATGTTGTATTGAACTAAACCGAAGTGAAGTTTATACCAAAAGTTTCCACAAATCTTTTTTTCATATTGATTCTGTGAAATTGGAATGTTTTGATTCTTGGAATAAGATACACACACATGTAAAATAATCCATAGTGCTAAGTATTACAGTGGATATATGTTGTGTATAGTTTGTGGATTTAAATTACAAAGAAATTTAAAAATTCCAAATTTAAGATTATAACTGATATGTGATGTATTGATTAGTTTGGAATATTCCATACAGATATATAAGAACAATGTCTTGGAGTTTTAACTGGGATGTTTATGAAGCTAATGAATATCAAATACAGAGTCTACCCAGAGGTAAATATAATATTATTCTTTATTTATTATGTATTTCTTTTCTTGAATCATTTCTTGCAAAGTTTGTTGATATAGCTATTAGCTATTTTAGGTTGTCGCTTATTATTTCTCAGATCCTTAGCCCGGCTTTCCTCTCGGCAAAACTGTCCTCTCTAAAGTTTTTATTTTCTATAAAAAAATGCTAATAAAAATTCTATGTTTAATGCTTGCCAATACAAAGAATAAAGTGTCACAAAATGAATTGTGACAACAGTATTAATTTTACATAAATTTACCATTATAAAATCGTTGTTTATGGTAATCACTTGTCAAGCAACATATTCCAATATAATGACTTTTTCTTCAAGATTATCTTGACAAGTAAGAAGTAGAAAACTTCCATCTTAAATGCCATCCTCCCCCCCCCAAAAAAATGTTAGAGAATCTAAATATTTATTTGTTATTAGCTTTGGTCTCATCCCCATTAGGTCAATTATACATTTTGATAGTTTGTTCTATTAGCCGCCCGGCTAGCTCAGTTGGTAGCACGCAAGTCTACTGATCGAGGGGTCGTGGGTTCGATTCCTGGGCGGGGCATACTTTCGTGGAGCATGGTCACGAAAGTATGTGCTTAGTAGTTGGTTAACAGCTAAATCCAGAGATTTAACTTTCCAGTAGGAGTGAGTAGGTTGACTGACTGCCGTTATATGACCTATAAAATGTGTTGCTACAGTGTTAAACCCAACAAAACAAACAAACAATAGTTAGTTCTACTTCAAACTCACCATCTAGTTGAGTGTTACATTTTGTACAGGTTTTCCTGTAATGGTAATATTTGTTGTTTGTTTATGTTATAGTCTTCAGAAACTTCTGATGAATCTTAGACAATAATTGATAAAATATAAAGAACTTATACATGATGCTGTATGAGAAATATTACATTCAAGTACTCCAGACTTTAATTGATTTTATATCTGGATTTTAATTGATTTAAAATATTCTGGTTCTAATTGATTTAATAATATTTGTAAATCTAATTGATTTATAATGTCTAGACTTTATCAGATACAAAGATACAAGAAAGATTGATACTTGAGACATCAAAATTGATAAAGTTTTCAAGAATTATCTTCACTGTAGAATTATTATAAGATCTTTTATGTAAAATTAATGTCTGTATGTCTGTGTGTGGTTTACTGAAGACTATTGGTTCAACACAATATTGTATCATCAGGATTTATTTTATGGCCCTTTTTTCATCAGTCAAAGTTAGATATTAAAGTGTGGACAGTTCAACTCATCATCGGTTTTTGAATGCTAATTAAGTACTAGTATTATTTGTTTTTTCTCAACTGTCAAAGCATGAATAATTTCACGGTGAATGTGTTTGTTAAAATCATTGTCGTAATACATCCATGAGTTTCCGAAAGTGTGTATTATGATTGAGTAAACTGCTTATGCCATATGATATGTTTTAGTCAATATTTTAAAAACAATTAGGCTGCCAGTACAAAAACAATGCATTCAGTCACCCTGAAATTATTCAACCTTTGACAGTTGAGAAAAAACAGACTATATTAAGACTACCATTGTTTATGTAAGTCATTGTCAACTCATATATCACTAGGCTTCAACCCACACTCATCTACAAGTAAGATATTTCAACTGTTTTGAAGTCAGTAACTTAACAAACTGTTAAAGCATGTCTAAGTAATTGCAAGCTGAATATTGTCAGACAACACTGTCTAGAACTTAGCAGTTTTGCCTGACAGTCAAGAAAATTATTATTCAGACTTACTCAATTTGTTTGGTCCTTTTTTTTTTGGGGGGGGGGGGGTGATGTTCTTTGGCTTGTATTATCAACAGTCTTTACTGCTGCTTTTGTAAATCCATACTGTATGGTAGTGTTGTGTTGTCATGCTTGTAATATATTGCTAAGGAAACTATAGAGACAAATCGAGAAGTAAACATTTGTCTGATAGTTCAGAACTTTTCTAAGACTTTTTATGGTACCATAAGATTTCTGAAAACAATTTATGTGATTATTAGATAGATATCTGATAGTCTGGGACTAGTATTTGTTGGTTCATACAACGGTACATTTTACTTTGGTAATGATGAAAAAATTATGCATAAGATATAGTCAGCTGCAATCTCCGTAAACAGATATCCTGTAGAGCGTTGTCGTACAGGATCTCTACTTTCTCTGTGGAAGGTCACGTCGAGATGAACTTTGTTTCGACCAATCAATGCATAGCTTTCATCTAGACGAAAACACTATTAATCACATTTTGATTTCGTAATTTCTATTTTTAGACCAAGTTTTGCATGCTAATTTAACAGCAGTATTATTCACAGTCTGCGATTGGGCAGCTCATTTCAAATTGCTTGACGTAGACGATGTAAACAAGTTACGTATCATAACAATTTCGTCATGAATATTATGATGAGAGAAGGTCGCCTGAACGTGACCTTCGTTTGAAAAAGGCCAGATCTAAATTAGCGAGTATGCGAGCGGAAAACTTTAGATCCGGTTTTTATCAGATATAGTCAGCTGAAGCCAAAGACTTTATAGAGCAGACATCTAATTGACAATCCTTAACAAATTCACAAACTTTTAATTCACAGACATTTACAGACCTATGTAAACATGTTAAAATTCTGAGTCATGTCTGAATTTAATGAAGATGATTTAAATATTATAATTAGTACATTGTATATAAATGCTGTAATTGTAAAAGGTTAAAAGGTTAAATAGTCATTTGTACTACAAAGATGAATTGTAACACTTTATTATATAGGTGATGTTTAGAAGATGATTGTCTTTATACTTTAATTTGTATAATTAGAATACAGTCAAACCCCAATATTGTGGTCCATAACTTTTTTCCTTATATAACAGGCGCCTTCCCCTCTTAGAATTTCTTTAAAATCATGCTGTTTTCTCTAAATTTGGAGTTTACATTGGACTTTTTGTTTCCCTTGCTATAAAATAGTGATAATATTTCCCCCAATGTTCTATATATAAAAAATGCCCCTGGCCCCTTACCCAAAATACTGAAAAAAGATTTCTCTTAGAAGACAAATATTGAAACAACATTAAATAGTACATAAAATAACTATAATTTTTTTCAGTGAATTTTGATCTTTGAATATAAATTTTCCACACAAAAATTGAATCGAAACCATGTTCTATGTCATTTGCGAAAATATTTTGTGCCGAGGATTCCGTATGCAATAACAGGCACAGTCTTGAGTATACATATGGAAAAGTAATAATTTCTTAGATGTTTCTAGACTAATTTTACAATATTAGTGTAAGTTTCTGTAAATTTTATTCTAAAATAAAGTAAAGTTCCACTATTATGACCACTTTTGTTATTTCAAAATCATGAGATTTTTGACAATTATTAAGATCCAAATGCTTAATTTGTGAACAAAATGGTTTCTATAATAAGACTGTTTTGCTATACAGGTCATCAGTTTTGCAATCTCCGTAAGCAGATATCCTGTAGAGCATTGTCGCACAGGATCTCTACTGTCTGGGTGGAAGGTCACGTCGAGATGAACTTTGTTTCGACCAATCAATGCGTAGCTCTCATCTCGACGAAACATTATTAATAACATTTTGATTTCGTAATTTCTATTTTAAGACCAAAGTTTGCAAGCTATTTTAACGGCGGTATTATTCACATTCTGCGATGGGACGGCTCATTTCAAATTGTGTGACGCAGAAGATGTAAACAAGTTACGTATCATAACAATTTCGTCATTAATATTATAATGAGAAAAGGTCAGCTGAACGTGACCTTAGTTTGAAAAAATCCAGATCTGAATTAGCGAGTAGGCGAGCGGAAAATTTTAGATCAGGTTTTAATCAGATTGTTGGTTTTGCTTGTTTTAATAGAGAAACTTTACTGTACAAGTGATCTTTATTCTAGGTTCTACTGTATCCATATTGTTGTTCTAATATTAAATTGATGTAAGTTCTAATAGATCCTTTGTTTCTATAACATATGTAGTGTTCAGATTCTATAATATATGTGTTTTACCCTGAAGCTGTGATATCAAAGAAATGTTAAAACATTAGGAGGAAACTTTCTTAGAGGAAGTAATTCTGTCTTGTACAAAATAAATGTTCATGTTTTATAACTTACAGAAAGTACTGTCAAACTTCTTATAAAAGTTCATCTGTTAACAGCTTTGTCTGCTCCTTCAAAGTCAGCTCTCTCTTATTATACCCCCGCTTCGAAGAAGAGGGGGTATACTGTTTTACCCTTGTCCGTGCGTGTGTCCGTCCGTCCGTTACAAAATTTCCGTCGCAGTTTTCTCAGCAACTATAACATGCAGCAGCCTAATACTTGCATATTGCTTCATCCCATAGTCCCATGTGGTGTAAAGCGATTTCATGCTCCTTGCTCATCTACTTCCTGTTTGTCACATATTTTTAGATTTTTGCGGGGACATCACTAGTGAGCATTAGCTCACAGATTTACTTGTTTGAATTTTGTATTAAAAATTGAAAGGATCCCTACAACACTGGGCTCTATAAAGTCAAGTTGACACTGATGCATGCTGTAATGTTGTAGATAGATGTTTTACTATGTTATATATTACAGACATGTTACAGGGGAAGGGGTGTATTTGTTTTGAAAGTAATGAGATTAGGACAAAACCTCATTTAAAAAATTTTTGTTTTCATTCCTGTGACCAGAAATATCTGCCCAATCTGAAATGCTTCCTGGATGAGATGATGTGTTTTACAAGCTTCTTTACTTGTAAAGTGGTACAGAGAACGTTGGCAGATTTTGGGTAGAGCTGACAGAGAATGTTGACATTTTTCTATATTATCAGAACATTTATACTGCAGGCACTTACCGTAGCTGAATATTTTATATATGCAGCTTTCAGTTTATTACGCTATATACAAAATTTGCCTTCAAACTTTCACAGTTAAAGTTATCATTTTAATAATCTAAATGATACAAGAATTTTACTATTCATATCTGGTACATGTTCTGTCAAGAGTTATTGCCCTTTCTTTTACTTGGTACATGAATATTTCACACTCGACTTCACTGATCTAGCATACCACTGGAAGCATTTTTTCATATTTTCCTTACATAAGTTTTCCCATACTTTGATTTTTGATTCTCTCAAGGATAAAAGTGATTTTTTGTCTGATATTGACTTATAGAAAAAATTCTGTTGATAATAAATGTTAAGTATTAAGGAAAGTTGGGGAATGATGTTCCAGGTTTTTTAATACTTAGAGATCCAAGAAAAATAAGGAGAATTCTTTCAGGGTGTATTAGTTATCAATATTGTATTCAGCAGTAGATCTAGGATATAGTAACAGGGAAGGAGTCTAGATACTAACTTTGCTAACAGTTTATTTTTTTTTTGGGGGGGGGGGTCCCCTCTGGGTCTGCTCTCATTCTTACAACTTACAGATAGTTTTCTTAGATACAGGGTTAAGATATGATTTATATTTCGTTTTACCATAGTTATCTTTTAAATGTGTTATGTCACAAAACATTACACAAGATTTGATATGTATCATCACTCTATGATTTTACCTGTACTTGGAGTTGTCAGAATTTTTACTACATGTTGCATTAGTATGTTTCATAGTTTTCTGTTGAAAATTGACATAAAAAATGATTGTGATTATAATCATTTATACAGTCACTCATTTCACATGAGTCCGTTTCATTCCAAAATCTTTCAGACTTTTACACAATTTGTATTTCATGATCTTAGTTCAAGTTGATGAAAAATGATGATGTTAATGAGCTCAGGAAACATATTTACAAGAGTGGCATGGCCAAAACACCTAATTCCAAAATTTAAGACTATTCTGTTTCTTTCATGCTTTTTTAGCCGGATTTTTCAATGCTTGTGGGCGGCTGGGCGGGTGTCCAGTGCCGTTAACAATTGCGTTAAAGTTTTTTCTTTACCATATATTTCTGCCATTTATTGTCAGATCTTAATGAAAATTCATACTATGATAACATACCATGTGATGAGCAGTATTAGAAAGTTACCACAACTCTACCTGGTTTTATTATGGATTATTTCCCTTTGTAATTTTTGCGTGAAAGTTTTTAATATGTTGGATATCTCTGTCATTTATGGTCAGATCTTGATGAAAATCCGGCTTTAATGTAGTTTCCACCTTACATTTCTTGTCTGTCATATGTAAGAAATACGTTCACACAAATATAACATTATGTCATTTTCAGGACAATAAAATATGGATTTTATATCTCCATCAAAGAACTGCATATTGCAACATAAGCCATGAAAGAAATGTGTATTTTAGATAAAAGATATTTTTAACAAAGGACTTGTAGAATATTGATATTCTAGGTACTCATGTACTAAAACGTCTGTTAGAATGATTTATTGTAATATATTTATGTTATAAACATGTATGTAACAATAGAATATGGAAATTCCAGGTATGTTATTGTTAAAGGTACTTGTTCACAGTTTTAGTTTATTTTTTTCTATAATTTCAAAATACCATTCACTGTAATTGTGTCAAAAAAACTAGTTCTTAATTTTTTTTGACAAACTGACCTAAAAGTTGCAAGATATAATTTTACAATAAAAATCACAAAAAATGCACTAAAATTGTTTATACTGTGACATACAGGGTAGATATTTACTACATGGAACACCATCATTTGTAGTTGTAAGTCAATTTGCACTCAAAAAATATTACATTATCAAAACACTACTTTCCTGCTTCCAAAACTATTTCCATACAATTTTGATTGTTTAAGAAAAAGTTGATATTTAAGTTGCAATCTGTAAATGACTACCTTTACAATTAGACAAAAACTCACATTATATTTCAAGTTTCAATGATTTTATGGTCCATGTCTATAGTTAGTATCCTGATGAGGGTTAGACTCCTGATATACCAGTATATAGCAGATTGTTTATAGCCTTATTGTTATATCTTAGGATACTGAATACCCATCAGTGGATCTCCTGGGATATATGGTAATAAATGTAATTTAGAACTAACAAAATACATGGTTTTCCCATATGCTGTCATAAGTTTTTTTAATACATGAAATAAAGGAACACAAAATCAATTCTATAATTGTTTGCACTCAAAATGAAAAGTTTGTTACAATGGTACATGTTGACAGGTCGGCACATAACTAATGCTTGTTACAATGGTACATGTTGACAGGTCAGTACAAAACTAATGTTTGTTACAATGGTACATGTTGACAGGTTGGCTACAAACTAATGTTTGTTACAATGGTATAAGTTGACAGGTTGACACCAAACTAATGTTTGTTACAATGGTACATGTTGACAGGTTGGCTACAAACTAATGTTTGTTACAATGGTACATGTTGACAGGTCAGCTCCAAACTAATGTTTGTTACAATGGTACATGTTGACAGGTCAGTACAAAACTAATGCTTGTTACAATGGTACATGTTGACAGGTTGGCACAAAACTAATGTTTGTTACAATGGTACATGTTGACAGGTTGGCACAAAACTAAAGCTTGTTACAATGGTACATGTTGACAGGTCAGTTCAAAACTAACGTTTGTTACAATGGTACATGTTGACAGGTCGGCACAAAACTAACGTTTGTTACAATGGTACATGTTGACAGGTTGGCTACAAACTAATGTTTGTTACAATGGTATAAGTTGGCAGGTCGGCACCAAACTAATGTTTGTTACAATGGTACATGTTGACAGGTTGGCTACAAACTAATGTTTGTTACAATGGTATAAGTTGGCAGGTCGGCACCAAACTAATGTTTGTTACAATGGTACATTTTGACAGATTGGCAACAAACTAATGTTTGTTACAATGGTAACTGTTGACAGGTTGGCACAAAACTAATGTTTGTTACAATAGTACATGTTGACAGGTCGGCTCCAAACTAATGTTTGTTACAATGGTACATGTTGACAGGTTGGCTACAAACTAATGTTTGTTACAATGGTACATGTTGACAGATTGGCAACAAACTAATGTTTGTTACAATGGTAACTGTTGACAGGTTGGCACAAAACTAATGTTTGTTACAATAGTACATGTTGACAGGTCGGCTCCAAACTAATGTTTGTTACAATGGTACATGTTGACAGGTTGGCACAAAACTAATGTTTGTTACAATGGTATAAGTTGACAGGTTGACACCAAACTAATGTTTGTTACAATGGTACATGTTGACAGGTCGGCACAAAACTAATGTTTGTTACAATGGTACAAGTTGACAGGTCGGCACCAAACTAACGTTTGTTACAATGGTACATGTTGACAGGTCAGCACCAAACTAACGTTTGTTACAATGGTACATGTTGACATGTCGGCACCAAACTAGTTTCCTTCTTTACTTACATGTAGTTAGACTAGTATTGTACTGATTCTTTGATGTAGCTAAACTATAATGCACTACTTTGACACATGGTAACATCTGCATGGTCTAAATTACAGTAAATAGATGCAGGAATTTCAATCCAGTGTCCAGAGGGGTCTACTGGTATGAGCTTAATCAAGCCTGAATATACCCGTCCATGGAATATCAACTATAATGTTGATTTTCCTTCATAAGTAAGGTATATGTAAAGTTGTGGACCTTGTGGGTGTGTAAGTGAGTTATTATTATCAATGCTGGAAGATTATAGCTGGATGCTGAAAAATGACCATAATTATACCCCCGCTTCGAAGAAGGGGGGGGGTATACTGTTTTACCCTTGTCCGTGCGTCCGTGCATCCGTCCGTCCGTTACAAAATTTCCGTCGCAGTTTTCTCAGCAATTATAACATGCAGCAGCCTAATACTTTGCATATTGCTTCATCACATAGTCCCATGTGGTGTAAAGCGATTTCATGCTCCTTGCTCATCTACTTCCTGTTTGTCGCATATTTTTAGATTTTGGCGGGGGTATCACTAGTGAGCATCAGCTCACAGATTTACTTGTTTGTGTTGACAAGCTGGTCTTGAACTCAATGAAAAATAACTTACTTTACAGCTGTAGATGAAATCAACCTGGCGATGTACTTTAGTGTTTCATCAATGTTACACATTTTTCTCAGAACTGATTCAGGAGTTCAAGATTTTGGTGACTTTGGATTTTGTCTTTTTATCTTAAAAGCTGCCGTAATAATAAAACTTTGGATGATTTCAGAACATAGAAATGTTGGCTCTTCCAGTAATATTGTTGTTGTTTTAATACATTGTTATATCTGTTATTTTCATTTATCTCCTAACTTCTACAGTAAAACATTGTATCCATGTAATGTTAGAGTTTCTGTAATTTCCTCAAGTGTCTTCTCTATTTGTTACAAAGTGATCCACTTCACTACTTGATGGTGTTTTTGTTATCTTGTATAAAATAATTATTTTCTATCTCAATATTGTTCTAGGTTTTCTTTGATTCAACTCTCTAGACTCTTCACAGTTATTGCTATTTCTGTAAGACATTACAATGGTGCTTGACTGAAATAATACTTTGTGTAGCTGGCTCAATGGTTGTGGTTTAGTGATGTACATTTTGTTTGGTTTGGTTCAACTCAGTAGCAATACATTGTATAGGTTATATAACAGCGGTCAGTCTACCTACTCACTGATCCTGGAAAGGCTAAACTCTGGATTTACTCACTGATCCTGGAAAGGCTAAACTCTGGATTTAACTATTTACTAGGTTCATACTTGCCTTACATGATTGAGAATCAGTGGTAGGATGGAGAATGGCCGAAAGGTTATTCTATGACCAAACTCAAGGAAAGTATAATGCCCCATCCAGAAATCTACCCAAGACTCATTATCAATCAGTAGACTTGCTTGTTATCAACTGAGCTGATATGGTCAGGCATAGTGACATACAGTACTATCAACTATTTGCGGGGATGGATGTGGGTTACATATGTATTTTATGATACTTTGACATCATGTTGACCTTTAACATTAATGATTTAATTTTTGAATGGGTTGTTACAAATTGTTACTGATAAATCTGAAAGTTAAGATGTTAAGGAATATAAATCTTTCTTGGTCTTACATTCAAATCCACACATCAAGAAGAACTTCTGTAGAAATAAATCTCTCTGATTTAATTGACACTGTTGATTGTGACAAAATAGAAATACATTGTTATGGAAAGCCTTTACTGTCTTATATGTACATTAACGAACGTTGTTGTGTTGAAATAGCATTATATTAAGTAGGTTGTTCATTATATAAAGTGCATTCTTCATTATACTCGGTGGTTTGGTAATTATATAAGGTGAATTTCATTATACTCGGTGGTTTCGTCATTATACTGAGTGCTTTCCTCATTATACTCGGTGGTTTGATCATTATATAAAGTGCATTCTTCATTATACTCGGTGGTTTAATCATTATATAAAGTGCATTCTTCATTATACTCGGTGGTTTGGTAATTATATAAGGTGGATTTTTCATTATACTCGGTGGTTTTGTCATTATACTGAGTGCTTTCTTCATTATACTCGGTGGTTTGATCATTATATAAAGTGCATTCTTCATTATACTCGGTGGTTTAGTTATTATATAAGTTGGATTTTTCATTATACTGGGTGGTTTGGTCATTATACTGAGTGATTTCTTTATTATATTCGGTGGTTTGATCATTATATAAAGTGCATTCTTCATTATACTCGGTGGTTTCGTCATTATATAAAGTGCATTCTTCATTATACTCGGTGGTTTCGTCATTATATAAAGTGCATTCTCCATTATACATGGTGGTTTGATCATTATATAAGGTGCAATCTTTATTATACTCGGTGGTTAGATCATTATATTGAGTGCTTTCTTTATTATACATGGTGGTTTGAACATTATACTGAGTGCATTCTTCATTATACTGGGTGGTTTGAACATTATATTGAGTACTTTCTACATTATACTCGGTGGTTTGACCATTATTTTGAGTGCTTCCTTCATAATACTCGGTGGTTTGAGCATTATATAAGATGCATTCTTCATTATATTCTGTGGTTTGGTCATTAAATTGTGTCGATGGTACCATATGCTAAGTCAAGATGTCTTTATATGATGTGAATTGAGGATTATACTATGTAAAACTGTCCTTATATATCACCAAAAGTGCGATTAAATTGCTTTTATGTATGATAATGTTCTCAAGAAACTGGCGAGTGCAACTTTCACATTTAAAAAACCAACAGAATGCAAAAATCTTAGAATAATGTGGTTTCGGAATGGAAAAAATAACGTTGTTTGAAGAAAAAAAGAGCTATCAATCCACATAAAATTTGGTGAACCTGGGTACAGCGGTTGTTGAGTTTAAATCATCCGAACAGGCAATATTTCCCATGTAAAGTCCCAGTGACCTTGACCTTTGACCCAGGGGCCTCAGAACCAAAAAGCCACATTCTTGACCCATCTACACATGAACTTTGGTGAACCTAGGTACATCCCTTGTTGAGTTCTTGTCTGGACAAAGTTTTCCCATATGGAGTCCCAGTGACCTTGACTTTCGACTCCGGGGCCTCAAAATTGATAGGGCACACCCTTGACCCAAGGGCTATCCTAACATAAAATTTGGTGAACCTAGGTACAGCTGTTGTTGAGTTATCATCAGACAAAATTTTCCCATATGGAGTCCCAGTGACGGTGCATGACGGTGCACAAAAAAATAACCCCGTTAATTTGGTCCTGTCAATATAATGAAGAAAGCACTTCATATAATGATCAAACTACCGAATATAATATAGTATGTACTTTATATAATGATCAAACCACTGAGTATAATGAGGAATGCACTTCATATAATGATAAAAACACCGAGTATAATGAAGAAAACACTCAGTATAATGACGAAACCACCCAGTATAATGAAAAATCCACCTTATATAATTATCAAACCACCGAGTATAATGAAGAATGCACTTTATATAATGATTAAACCACCGAGTATAATCAAGAATGCACTCAGTATAATGATCAAACCACCGAATATAATGAAGAATGCACTTCATATGATGATAAAACCACCGAGTATAATGAAGAAAGCACTCAGTATAATGACGAAACCACCCAGTTAGTGAGAAATCCACCTTATATAATTACCAAACCACCGAGTATAATGAAGAATGCACTTTATATAATGATTAAACCACCAAGTATAATCAAGAATGCACTCAGTATAATGATCAAACCACCAAGTATAGTGAAGAATGCACTTCATATAATGATCAAACTACCGATTATAATGACAAATGTACTCAGTATAATGATCAAACCACCGAGTATAATGAAGATTGCACTTTATATAATGATCAAACCACCGAGTATAATGAAGAATGTACTCAGTATAATGATCAAACCACCGAGTATAATGAAGAATGCACTTTATATAATGATCAAACCACCCAGTATAATGAAGAATGTACTTTATATAATGATAAAAACATCGAGTATAATGAAGAAAACACTCAGTATAATGACGAACCCACCCAGTATAATGAAAAATCCACCTTATATAATTATCAAACCACCGAGTATAATGAAGAATGCACTTTATATAATGATTAAACCACCGAGTATAATCAAGAATGCACTCAGTATAATGATCAAACCACCGAATATAATGAAGAATGCACTTCATATAATGATAAAACCACCGAGTATAATGAAGAAAGCACTCAGTATAATGACGAAACCACCCAGTTAGTGAGAAATCCACCTTATATAATTACCAAACCACCGAGTATAATGAAGAATGCACTTTATATAATGATTAAACCACCGAGTATAATCAAGAATGCACTCAGTATAAAAATCAAACCACCAAGTATAGTGAAGAATGCACTTCATATAATGATCAAACCACCTAGTATAATGAAGAATGTACTTTATATAATGATAAAAACACCGAGTATTATGAAGAAAACACTCAGTATAATGACGAAACCACCCAGTATAATGAAAAATTCACCTTATATAATTATCAAACCACCGAGTATAATGAAGAATGCACTTTATATAATGATTAAACCACCGAGTATAATCAAGAATGCACTCAGTATAATGATCAAACCACCGAATATAATGAAGAATGCACTTCATATAATGATAAAACCACCGAGTATAATGAAGAAAGCACTCAGTATAATGACGAAACCACCCAGTTAGTGAGAAATCCACCGCATATAATTACCAAACCACCGAGTATAATGAAGAATGCACTTTATATAATGATTAAACCACCGAGTATAATCAAGAATGCACTCAGTATAATGATCAAACCACCAAGTAAAGTGAAGAATGCTCTTCATATAATGATCAAACTACCGAATATAATGACAAATGTACTCAGTATAATGATCAAACCACCGAGTATAATGAAGATTGCACTTTATATAATGATCAAACCACCGAGTATAATGAAGAATGTACTCAGTATAATGATCAAACCACCGAGTATAATGAAGAATGCACTTTATATAATGATCAAACCACCCAGTATAATGAAGAATGTACTTTATATAATGATCAAACCACTGAGTATAATGACAACACTCAATGTAATAATTTAACCACCGAGTATAATGAAGAATGCACCTTGTATAATGATCAAACCACTTCATATATTGAAGAATGCACTCAATATAATGATCAAACCACCAGGTATAATGATCAAACTACTTTATATATTGAAAGAAGCACTTCATATAATGCACAAACCACCGAGTATAATGAAGAAAGCACTCAATGTAATGAACAAACTACTTAATATAATATTATTTCAACATAACAACGTTTGTGAATGTGCGTATAAGACAGTCAAGGCTTTCCATACATTGTCCTACAGAAAATAGCTATTTATACAAAATCAGAATTGTCGGTCGGTTTGACGGTCTTTTGGTCTGTAGTTTTTTCCAGACATCAGGTAGATGCATATCCCATTTTTGTTACAGTCTATTGGTTTTTGATGAGTTATGTCCCTTTGATGAAAAAATCTTCTCAGCACCCGGTTTCTTGACAAACAGTCGTTTGGGGGTATTTTATTACATTCAGTTATACTGGGTCTAGTTTAATATATCATATATATGGTTCTATATTCACATCTTGTATCATCATAAAGATTTATACACTTTAAAATAATGATTTTATGTTTTGAAAGGACTATAGAATGTTACTGATAAATCAGAAATGTAAGATATTCAGCCCTTTACTTTAGTACATTACATTTGATGATATAAGCTTCATAGCAACAATCAAGTGATCCGACCAAATTTGTCAAAAATGAGATCAAATTTTAATAATTTATGAATAGTTTGACACAAATTGTTCTCTTTATTTTCACTGTTACTACAAGGTATGGTATATCAGTGAAAGTGAAATTATAAAATGATACGAGTTTTGATATTCACAGAGATTATCTACAATAGTGTATCTCCAGCGCTTTGATTTAACAACTTTGTTCATTATTGAAGTGACCTCAGATTAGAGATAATTTAAGATTTGATTATAAGAGATCAAAGTACTGTAGGGATGGTGTCGTTATTATAAGGTTATCTATAGTAAATATTGAACATTTATTGTTTGTAGATTATATCATAATGAACAGTATTCATGATAATATTTGTATCAAACTTGGTATGTTAGTTTTAAATCTAATCTTTAACATTGGGTGTGAATGAAACTGTTGTCAGTAATAGACCTTTAACTCTTTATAAAATGATTGTAAGTTTTATAAATAGTGATCTGTGGTTTGAGGCAAAACTTGGTATTTGTTTGTTACCTTGTATTGTAAAATTTTATTTAGATGTCAGTGGTGCAAACATTAACCTTTCAGATTTAAATACTCACTCTCTTAAATCAATAAAAATGAATTTTCGTATTTATGTACAGGCATTATCAAACAAAAATTAAGCATTTAAATCCGGGGGTGGCTGTTAATTGAATCAAATAAAAAAACTTAGCTTGTGATACCTTGGAGTTCATTTGCATCATTTAGCTTAGATAAACGTATTATAAGAGTCTTTGAAATGTTTGATTCATGTATAACATTTGAAAACAGACATGCAGTATGTGATTGCAACAATTTGCATGAATTCAAAATGGGTATATAAATTACATTGTGAAACAGTTTCACATTGGTTTTCTCCCTTTGTAGAAGTATAATACAATTATGTAGTCCTTTATTTCTCTACTGTCAAAATTTAAATCTGCCAGTAAAGCTGTGATATTGTTTTATTATTCTTTAAATTTGACTATGTATGAATAAAGTGTACGAATTTATTGTTGGATTCACTTGGTACATGAAGAGTCAAGATGTTTACAGCTTCATCAACCATCTTGTATGAATTGTGCTTTTTATAATTATGAGAAAAAAAGTCTTTCAAAGTCATAGTTACTCAGATTAACTCACCAAAAAACTCAAAAATTGATAAAAGATGGAACCAATATGCTGTGTGATACTAAAAGAAAAGTTGCCTCTGAAACCTTCCTTCATTGTTAGGTTCTTTAATATAAATCTTCAATAGCATTTTTTCATCATGTATACATGTGTATGACCTTGTATTATATACAGTACCCACCAAAAGTTTGGAGACAAAAGAAATTTACTTCAACTCTTGAACTAGGTGATTATATTTGTTGAGTCATTAAATTAAAACATTTAAGTATAGTTAGTGATAAAATGAAAATAAATTTCATGAAGGCAACACATTTATAAGATTCACCATAATATTATGAAATCCTAAAGCCTCCAAAACTATGTTTATTGTAGTTATATTCCATGACATAGCTTTTGTGCTTTTTTGTAGTCTCTGTTATGATTATAATAATGACCCAAAAAGTATGCAAAACTACAAAGCATTAATTTTTTCAAAATAAACAGTAACCAGTTTTTTTATAGATATAGTGTGTAAATATTGACCCCGATCTCACCTTTCACATTTGCATCTAATAATTACCTACACATATCCCAAAGAAAATCAGTACCACGCCTATTCTACACTTCGGCAGTGATCGTAAAATTATAGAAGTGTTTTTGTGTGTTAAATTTTAGCTTATAATCCTCACGGCCATGGACACGGTGTAATCGAAGATTAATACTACATTCGTATTCAATGTAATGAATATTCTTGCATAAAGGTCAAGTCCGGGTTAATATTTACGCATTATACTATTCAGTAAGCCTACAAAATGAAAATGTCTCCAAACTTATGGTTGGTGCTGTATTATATTGTGTAAATTGGCTCTCTCTCTACTCTATGAGTGCTGCTCATGTTGATACAAATAATTTAATTATCTCCCCTTATGTTATGTTGTTATTTTATTACATTAACTCTGGATGGTAGTGTTGTTTCATTGTTGTTTTACAAACAATATAATCAAGTTATAGTATCTATAGTGCTGAGCTGTTGATGGTCATTTATCTCAAGAAAAAAGGTTGTATATAAAATATCAATACAAGGGTTGCCTGCAAGACTGTAGTAAGTTACTTGCATTGTGTAAAAAAGCAAGTTACTACAGTCTTGCAGGCAAACCACGAATGATTCAATTTACTCACATCTGGTGTAAGGTTGATGAGATCTTACTAAACAAAGACTTTAGTCCTTAATGGTTAAAAAGATTTCCTTTCTTTAAGAAACTTTTATTAACCTAATAAAATTATTATTCTCTTAGTATTTATGAGCATTAGCCAGACTTATTATTTTATAAAGTAAAAAGAAAAATGATCAACTAGCCCATCTATATACAGTATAGTCAGTACTTCTCACTAGCCCAAATCAATGTTCACTTGTCTCAGACTTTGGGCACATGTGTTGGGGTGATGACTTGATACCATTACATTGACTTTACCATGAATTAGTTTGACCAGAAATCTTAGTAACCTAGTATACTTAATGTAAGAGAGGATGATCACCAGTGACTTGTTAAATAATCCTTCAACATTTCAGTATAGGGCTGTCATTGATAGAAAATTTTGTATCCATATATCGAAAGGCAAGTATTGGTGATATATCGATATATCCAGTCAGACAAGAAGTGTAATAGTATTTTAATGCAATGTATTTTCTTGTTTTAATACTTAATGTATAAGATAAACAAAACACAGGGATGTTAAATTAAACATAAAGAAATTCAACTTGTACAGCTTTATAAAGTGCTAGATTGTATCGATATTCCAAATTGCAAATCGACATCCGATTGTCAGTTAAGAATCGGTGATACATAGATATCGCGATTTTTCGATGACGGCCCTATTTCAGTACCAGTTTGATAAATAACATAGAAATGTATATAAGATCTACTGATATAACAACTTCCCATGTACTCAGCAGGATAACTTCTATAGATTCTTTCTATTTTGTCTGCCAAAACATATGAGGCTATTTAGTCCTTACACTCTGATTGGTATATGATAAGGAGAAAAATATTCAATTGAAATAGATTTAGGTTGCATTGCAGCGTAGATGATTGAAGATTTGTGATATAATCTATCGTAGATGATTGAAGATTTGTGATAAAATCTATCGTTTTCTGTATATTTTGTTTGATGGTTGCATACATCAAACTATTTCAATTCTAGCAGACTGGCAGCCAAAATAAATATTAGTTCAGGCTTACTTGATTTCTAAATATATATATTTTTACATAACATTGCTATGGAAACAAAACTGTTAAATATCAAAATCTCCACATGACCATTTGTTGTTATTTTTTTTGTGTGGATGGATGAATATGTATGATAATCAGTCTAAGATTGCATGTTGTAGAATGATTTTAGTCGTTCAAGGTTTGTAGCATAAAAAGACTGAACATAATTCTACGTTGTATTTGTCATCTGTTCTGTTCCTCACATTTTTCTATGATAATCTTGATGATAGCTTTATGTCAACTATTGCCATCAATGTCTTGTTTTTAATTTATTTTTTGTTTATAATTGATTTTTTTTTGAAAGAGGGGGTTTTATGACAAGTGTGGTTTAAAATCCTTCTTGGATTTTGCAACCTGTGCAAATTTGATTAATTTTAAAGTCCCTAAACTTATTAAGACCCTTCTACAATAAGACCATCAGATTTGATAATCCTAGAAACGGACTCTACTGTAATATTTGATTTTGTTAAACCAAATGTCAATGTGTATATTCTCTATAATTATTAAAATACTGTCCTCATCAGGCACAGGGTAGATTGGTCTGTACCTATCAGTATCTATTTGCCTCTTTATGTAGAGTCATATGTCCTTAGTTGGTATAAAAGTTTCCAACCTTACTGCTGTGAAGATTTCTTTATTCATGAACTTTCGTCAGATCCAAGTCACAGAAACCATAGACTTCAAATTTTAGTTATATATCAAGTCCAGAATTTCCTCATGTAACCATGGGTAAATATTGTATTGTTTGTTGTACATTGTTATGAATATATTGTGAGTATGTTATTAGAGGTAGAAATGTAGACAAGTAATAAAGATAGACATCTAACAGCTATCTAGATATCTAACAGCTATTTAGACATTATTATTCCATGTCATGTCTTATACTACTTGTTGATTCTTATATTAACATAAATACAGTTAACTGTGTGATGTCTGATCACATAGTCTTACATCATGTACCACCTTACCCACTTGTCTGATTATATTTTCCTTACTTCTAAATCCATGGATTTCAAATACATTAAATTGTGGCGCCCATTTCCTCTCAAAATCTTAAGTTTTTCCCTGATCTCAGATAAAATTCCCCTCGAAATTTAAGTACAAAAATAAAAAAATTACTTCCAAAACTATGTTTGTTATTAATATCACTTATTTACAAACAAAGTTCCAGAATATAGATGGTTTAGGAACAGCTTCAGCTCATTGTTTTATTTGTTATTGAAAATTCCCCATATTGTTTTGAAATGATGCAAAATTCCCCTTCCTGAGGATATGGGTACCTGTCCCCAAATGTTGTTTAGTACACTGCTTAATTTCATTGTTATGATTTTTGCTAAACTTCAAAACGATTATTTCTGATTTCAGAAACAATTTTTGGTTCTATAGTGTTCATATGATCAGTGTTTTACTGTATACAAGTGATGATGTTGTCTATTATGTTCATATTTGTGTTTGTTGTCATATTGTTGTGATATCTGAGACAATACATCTAACTATTGTCTTATTTCTATAATAATAACATGGCAGCCACATGTCAGTCTGTATTAACTCTGCTTGTCAGTGAACCATTGTTAATGTAGGATGGAATTAATACAAACAGTATTGTGATATGAAAAGTACATCACTCAGATATACCAATTTGATGGCAGATTTTCAAATATTGCTAAGGTTTTACAGTACTCTTTGAGTGAGAGGTTCCAAAGGGTGTACAATCTTCCCAAGCTTTAAAATTTATCAACCAAACCCAGACAAAGTCAATGCTTCAACTCTTTGATTTGATAAAGGGAATAATTTCATCAAGTTTGATTTTAAAAAAGTACTCTTTTTTCCTAAAATATTCTTTTAAAGGGAAGTAACTGTGGTTTTATAAAGCATCTTCAATATTTTAGTTGTCTCCCTTGTTGATATTTATTGTTCAAACATTATCTATCTTATTTCAAAGGTCAAGAGGCTGTAAATTTAAGAAATCATTGAAGGACTTAAACTAAACTAAACTGACCATAGCTGACCCATCATTATATTGAAGAAACCCTCAGATAAATAAATAACTCACAGTG
Organism: Mactra quadrangularis; assembly: GCA_025267735.1. Lineage (NCBI taxonomy): Eukaryota > Metazoa > Mollusca > Bivalvia > Venerida > Mactridae > Mactra > Mactra quadrangularis. Next base: position 45,099,083 of record CM046304.1, on the reverse strand, counting down.
GACAATGAATACATGAATACCCAGTGTCCTGTTGTAACCCTACGCTGGAAGTATTTAAACAAATAAGAAATTAAAAGTTGTAAATTTATCAATATGTCATTAATTTATGTAAAGTTGTCTAGTTTTGTTGACCTGACATCATCAACAGATTAATTCTGATATCATGTGAAAAATTCATCCTGTCAAGTCTTCATGGTATGGTATAAAATGTTTATGAATTATTTTTTAATTCCATAACCGAATAATCTTGTGTAATAAAGTATATTAATGAATGGAAGTATCTATATAAAATATTTCTGTTGTTAGATAGTGAACAGTTAAATGTTGATCCTGACTTGTTATAGAATGTTGTAACTGGAGTTGTAATAAGGGCCCAGTTGTATTAGGGTCCCAGAGCTGCCTCAGTAGAATGCACTGTGTTTGGCCTTATGGCCTGATGTTCCTCTGTTTTAGTCGTCAGTTTAGAATGCAATTCTTGTGAGAACTAAGAACTGATAATGCTGAGAAAGTACACACAGTGCTTGACCACCAAATTATAAAGATTTAATGATTAACTAAGAGTGTTACGATATCATTTTTTACCATTTTTTCTCCGGTTGTACTGCCCTCACTCTTTTTTCACTGAACATTTGCTCACTAACAAGCTCATTAATAATGCATTGGACAAACAAGTAAATGATTTTTGATTATAACATGACCATCAATTGTTTCTATCTCTGCTAGCAATTATCCTTAATAAATCTGTCAATGTGCCTTATAAGTAATGAAAGCCTCAATTTCAGTCAAGGGCTAGTGAAAATTAATTCAAAATTTGTGAAAATTACTTATTTCATATTGCTAGTTAATAAGTTTGTCCTATACAACACAATAAAGCCAACTAGTGCTCAAGAAAACTTAAGTCGATGTCTGCATTATGTAAATCTTAGAGAATTATAGTAAGATTTCTTTCACCTTACGAAGGTCAAAGTGCATTGAATATTCATGAAGAAGATCCGAATGCGGTGAACAGATGTGCAATACAATACTAGCAAGCGTTAATTACAATTACTTTGACGCATCTCACTAACTGATATCCTTAGCCCAGCGGTAACGCGTCGGCCGTCAGACCTAAAGGTTTAAGGTTCAAATCCCAGTAGCATTATATTGTTTCAGACTAAAACCTTGCTACGTTTTTTTTTTCATCTTATTTATAATATGGTGTCAAAATTATATAAATTATCCAAATTTTTCTCCCTCGTGAATCTCGTGCACACAAAGAGTGTATATAACGACCCAAATGTCTTTAAAGTGTTAGTAAGGTCATCATCTCTGAAACGTGTAAGCAAGCGAAAAATTGTCAAAAATGTAAAGAAATTATTTATAATGTTGCTAAATTCTTTGAAATCTGGTGTAACAACCTCTTTTATAATGGTTTAATAGCCCATATTTACAAAGGTAAGCACCGTGACCTTCGTAAGGTGAAAGAAATCTTACTATACTGAACATATAGCCACATTGATTATGTGTTTCCATAAACTTAGGACATAATAAATGTATCAATATTGTATGAAAACTCTAATTTTGTCTTACAGTAATGTATTAATCTAGTACTTGTAACTTGTATTAATGTTTAACCTGACGGGCTGTACTTTACTAACCTGTTAGATTTCTGTGTTGTAGAACAATATTATTTTATATAGAAAACAAACATTTATAGTAAATTGATACAAGAAATTAGCACTTTGTATACTTGATTCATAAAATAATATTGACTTTTGATTTTAATATGTAACTTGATATATGTACAGATTATTATAAAAATGAAATTATTTCTTCAAATTTTGATTTTATTTCTTCCTGTTTTTAAAGCTATGAATTCTTTTTGCCTTTCTTTCAAACTGTAGCTTTAAAACTGGGTAGTTATTTTTTGTGAAAAAGTCCACATGTGACTGTACCAAAGAATACCATGCTAAAGTCTTATTATTCTTGAATAGTACTATTATTATGCGCTAAAAGTTCAATGAATTTTATGTCTCACTTTAAATGTACAAAATCTGTTATTTTCATATGAATAATGCATATTTTAAGTAAGGATTTCATTATTATTTAAATGTATTGTTTAAAGTATTATCATATTTATTTTGCACATTATTTTACACTAGTTTTTACAATATTCATAATCAACTTAATCAGTAATAACAAAGGAACTGACCACATGTTAATTTTTCTCCTTATCTTGATTTTCATCACATATTTTATGTCGCTGTTTTATACAAGATGCATTGTTAATCTTTATCATAATTATTGTTTCCTTCTAATGTTTTCGCATTTTAGCCATGTGGCAGTTGATAATCTTTCCTGTGACAAGTGTCACATTTGCATTAATTACATATCTTTAATATATTTCCTAGTCTGGTCACAGTTAAAGGTGTCGACTAAAGAGATCAAGACGCTTGATTACATAATATTTGTAGTTTTGAATAAATATACTAATTAATGCCAACATCTGTTAATTTCCTACTATGATTAGGGACTGCTTATATATAGCAAACTATTTTCTATGTACTCATATAATAATCATTTAATATACAATATAAACATGTAATTAAGAAGAAGAACTTGTAAGATACTTAGTGAAATCTACACTTCGTGATATTTACTTTTTAACTGCTTATTTTTAATATTTTTCGGACTTAGATTATTTAATCATTAACTCTGTGACAACTTTGTGCACTTGTATAATTGGAAATTGTGGACTAAATAAATTGTTATTGACTTTGAAAACTTTGTGATTGTTTCAACACATCAACATTTATTAAGAATAGAGAGTGACTCTCGTCACATCGACTACTTGACGATACGTTCTAAGATTATTTCTTTTCTGGCGTATTAATTGGTGCAGAATTCCGCGGTAACGACAACCTTGGTGCCTCATCATAGATCATCCAGCGAGCGAGTATTCCCCGTACTTCATACGACTTCATCTTAGAGAGCGTTAAGGCAAACAGCTACTGTGGAATCTTGGACATAATGTCATCATATAGATCACAACGGCTTCCTTATTCAGCTATAACTATGCATGCGGTCAACTTACTGGAGATGTTGCTGAGACCATCATATCAACAATCAAGTTACAAGGAATGTAGGCGGTGTGGTGAGTGCCATTCACTATATTCAGTCTGTAAGGCATCCAGAAGAATGTGTTATAACTGTAGAAAATACGGACATTACGCTAAACAATGTAATTCAACGGTAAAAACGGCTACTTTGTCACATGTCAACACACTGAACAGCAATTTAGACTCAGATGCTATAGAAAGAGAGTACATTTGTCAAATATTACCATTTAGTGAAATAGAAGGAACAGAATTTAGAAGAGCTACTCAATTTAACAATGAATATTTAGTGGAGGTTGATGATTGTTATGAGCTGGTCGGTGAAAAGGATGATGAAATTAGAGAAAAGAGACGGGAAATAGAAAGTCTTCAAACAGAAATTAAATGTACAAAAACTGAACTTGTTGAATCTAAAGAAGAAATTAAAACCTTGAAGAGAAAACTTAATTCTAAAGATGATGCTATTCGCAGTCATAAGTCAACAAATAGCAAACTTAAACAACAAGAAACTCTTTTCCATCAGGATATAAACACTCTTACCGAGGAAATACAGAAACTAAAACTTGAAGAACAACGAAAGGACGCGTATATGCAAATTTACAGAAATGATCTTTTGGAAAAATTTAAAATGTCAGAAAAAGCACTTAAGGAATCAGACGAAAAATTCAATAATTTAAATAAGTTGTATAATTTATTACGTGATTCATATGACAAACTTCAACAAGCACATGACCGGTTAAAATCAAATACTAAAAAGGAAAATTCACAATTCAATAAATCATGGAAAAGGAACAATCACTACAATAATCGTTAATAAAGACAGTGTGTAATTGTGTCATTAACTTTCTGATAACTGGATGGATTATTTCAATTGACACTATTTTCGTTATTCTTTTTCATAACTCATTTATCTTATCATATATTTCTAGTGATTATATCATTCTGACTATAGACTATCTGTACTTTTATTGTAACAATTATTTTATCTAAACATTTAATTTACTTAAGTATTTTAACTTTGGGGTCCAAAGTAAACAAAGTAGAGGGAAACTATTATGCGCTAAAAGTTCAATGAATTTTATGTCTCACTTTAAATGTACAAAATCTGTTATTTTCATATGAATAATGCATATTTTAAGTAAGGATTTCATTATTATTTAAATGTATTGTTTAAAGTATTATCATATTTATTTTGCACATTATTTTACACTAGTTTTTACAATATTCATAATCAACTTAATCAGTAATAACAAAGGAACTGACCACATGTTAATTTTTCTCCTTATCTTGATTTTCATCACATATTTTATGTCGCTGTTTTATACAAGATGCATTGTTAATCTTTATCATAATTATTGTTTCCTTCTAATGTTTTCGCATTTTAGCCATGTGGCAGTTGATAATCTTTCCTGTGACAAGTGTCACATTTGCATTAATTACATATCTTTAATATATTTCCTAGTCTGGTCACAGTTAAAGGTGTCGACTAAAGAGATCAAGACGCTTGATTACATAATATTTGTAGTTTTGAATAAATATACTAATTAATGCCAACATCTGTTAATTTCCTACTATGATTAGGGACTGCTTATATATAGCAAACTATTTTCTATGTACTCATATAATAATCATTTAATATACAATATAAACATGTAATTAAGAAGAAGAACTTGTAAGATACTTAGTGAAATCTACACTTCGTGATATTTACTTTTTAACTGCTTATTTTTAATATTTTTCGGACTTAGATTATTTAATCATTAACTCTGTGACAACTTTGTGCACTTGTATAATTGGAAATTGTGGACTAAATAAATTGTTATTGACTTTGAAAACTTTGTGATTGTTTCAACACATCAACATTTATTAAGAATAGAGAGTGACTCTCGTCACATCGACTACTTGACGATACGTTCTAAGATTATTTCTTTTCTGGCGTATTACTATATTACTGAAATATAATGTTATGTAAGCAGATTTTCTTATATTATATTATATTCTATACAAAATTCTGCAAGTCAGTCTCGCCATCCTTATATTTGAATATGCTATTCTTCACTAATGCAATTTGGCAAATAAAACAAATTACATATATTTTGACCTTTCGCACTGGATTGATCTTTGAGGGTATTTAAAATGCCCAGGTAATCTGTACTATGGGGACCACAATGGAAATAAGAGATTTATCTCTTTTCGTGCCATCCCCAGTATTGATGTACATGACATATGGCATTTTACATACTGTGATATTCACCATTTGTATACCATGTGTCATGTCATTGATATCTAAATAAATTTATTATTATTATTATACTTCCGCTTCGAAGAAGAGGGGGGTATACTGTTTTACCCTTGTCCGTGCATGCGTCCGTCCGTTACAAAATTTCCGTCGCAGTTTTCTCAGCAACTATAACATGCAGCAGCCTAATACTTTGCATATTGCTTCATCCCAAAGTCCCATGTGGTGTAAAGCGATTTTATGCTCCTTGCTCATCTACTTCCTGTTTGTCGCATATTTTTAGATTTTTGCGGGGGTATCACTAGTGAGCATTAGCTCACAGATTTACTTGTTATCATTGATAAGTGGGAATACACCATGAAGTTAACTCGTGTTCAAATCAAGAATCATTAGTTAGATTCCCTAAAGTTGTAACTAATATATTTATTCACCCATGTAACCTGTCTCAAGTTAATTTCTGGTTGGCATTAATTTGAAAGAATAATAAAAATATAATGTTTCAAAATTGAAATAAATTTAAACAGACCTACTTAAATTTATAAGTTTAAATGTTCTAATTTAAAATCAGAATGGTTTTAGTCGTACCTATTACAATTATTGAAGGATATGCTTTGAATCTAGATTTTGTTGAAATGAGTATTTAAATATTATTAATATTCTAACAATATCCCAGTGAGGTTATATTTATATTTGTTATTTAAGAATTACAATGATCGTAACATAGAATATATTAATATAAAGGTAAGGGTTATAGTGAAAACATTTTATTATTATTTCTAATTGATCTAGAGGTATAACCTTCTACACACTATTATAGGTATATTAAATTATTATATCACTTGTAAACCACAACTTTATTGACAAGTTTACTTGTAATTTCCTATATTAGTCAATTATCAGTTTTGAATAAACTGTCCTTAAACTTTAAAAATGACTATATCTTAAAGACTAATTATGCACCAGTCATTAGTTGGCTGGACCCCCTCTATGGAGAGAGCTGGGGGATCTGTGTGAAGCTAATGAACTGATGGCTCAATTTCTGGTCAGGATCTAGATATCTTTACAGAATTGAGACAAGAAATGAATCATTTTTCTAATGTTTTAATAGTGACATAAAGCATCATGAATAACCTTTTACCTTTTACATACCCTCCTACATGTTACAACAGAGGCAATAAGTTCTGTTAGTAGTCTACCTATCTTATAGTGAAATTTTGACCACCGTAGGACATTTTTGTTAATGCAAATCTAATGGTTGATTCATGTAGCTGGATGCCTCCCTGATATCGTACGGGGGGATGTATAAAATCTAAGTCGCATTTAAGTCCGTAATCTAGGTCAAAGGTCAACGAGGTCCATTTATTTTTTATTAGACCCTATGCTCTTTATACTGAAATTTCAAGAAATTTAATCGGTAAAGTGGAGATTTTCTTGTTGAAAACTAATGTATTATAATTAAACTTTATTTCTATGAAAATAATGGAGTGTTTGATTACATGATTACTTCCCTTTTTAGCATTTTGTCGCGAAAATAGGTGACAATAACAAAATCGTATACAATAGTTCAACTAGTAGAACTACAGTTAGTGTTTATGGATTTAATCTACTTGAATTGTGTTTATTGATGCTTTATGACCTTTTTAGTAGACATTCATACTCGATAAGGTTAAAATAATGTCACAGTGGTGTAAAATTAAGGGCGAGTGGTATAACTGTTTTTAGAGATTTTTTGACAAATTTGGAAAACTTTTGAAAAGGCAGTTCATTATTTAATTCACGTTGCTAGATGACTAACTGGGCCACATAGAGAATGTTTAAAAACCTTTTTGGTGATAAAAATGTATTATTTAGGTCAAAGGTCAACACAGTGCATTTTCTTATTATTAAAGCTATGTGATCATTGTACAGAATATTTCTTGCAAAAAGTCATGTACATTTATAATAGAAAACTTTTAGAATACGTTCAAATTTTTCAAAAGATTTTTAAATGCGTCTGGTTACATGATTACGTCCCTTTATGTAATGTTTGTCACGTCAATAGGTAAAATACAGCTCCCATTTAGCTCAGTAGGTAGCTCGTTAGTCTGCTGATCGCTAGGTTTTTTCATTTCTATTCCTGGGTAAAGCATACTTTCATGGAGTTTGTTCATGAAATGATTTCTATGATAGTTCTCCCTCCTACCACTTATTTTCAATTATGTCATTCTTTGACGAATGTACATGCTTAGTAACTTGGTAGAGATCTTAATCCAGATATTTAGCTATTCTAGGACGGCCGTGATAAGACCTTTACGATGTGCTGCTTCGGAGTTGGACCCAACTAAACGGGGAAATACACATTAAATCAACCCAAACATGACAAAAATTGAGTTAAGAACATATTTCGATTTCTATGAAATGTTTGTAGAATGTATCATTATCCAAATGGTACAAATCCTAAACATATAGTTTCTCAAAAGACGAAACAGGATTAGCACAATGTTGTACTTTACAATCACACCCAAATATGCAGACTTGGCCAGCTTTATAACATTTGCATCTAGCAGAAATGCATTTGGATCTAACACCACAGGTTACTATTTGCAAGCATGCTGAAGTATTCGGCGACTGTCGAATCCAAACAGGAGATACAGTATCATTTTCATGTGACCAATATCCCATAGTGACTTGATCTTTAGGTTCAAAGTGAATATTTGCAGCCTGTATCAAGATCTCTGTTAGATAACTGGTGCTTAAACTATATGATACTGTTAAGCATCCTTGGTAGGCGGAAGGGAATCAATGGACTTCTTTGCATTATAAAAAGTATTCCACGACATTAATCTATGTAGGTTTTTAGGATTGCTGTTATAAAGTGCACACAAGAATCTTTCAATATTTTCAGCCTCCTCATGTGCCACTACCTCAAGTATGGGATCAATATTATAGCATAAGCTGACAACAAAGCAGACCTTGCAGAATGCCTTTCTTCTCATCTCATGAGGCGAGGATATTCTTTACCATTTTATTATTCAATAGTTACAGGTGGGGGTCGGGATTTCTGGTGTTATCATTGCTCTAGCAAATAATTTAAATGCAGTTTGTTCACAAAGCACGAAGCTGACACTCACAATATAATTCACATATAGGATGCGATGGAAAACGAATATATACGATTACGTCAGTAGTTCAGATACTGATGAATTATTTCTGCTTTCGTGGCGTTGTTACCATGTTCATTCTATCACTGAAAAGTTAGGGGGTGATATCAGAAAGTCATAGTTGACTGGGTGCGATACCACGTCTTCATTTCATGGATTCAGCAAGAAGACAAGTTGGAAGAAATTTGTTGAAAATCCTGGCTTTTCTTCATCAATTAGTCACAATAAGGAGTCTGAGAATATTGGAAGATTCAAGTGTGCACTCTATGATTGAAATTCTGAAAACCTTTCTAGTCCAGACGTAGATTTATGTTATAACGGACTTTTTATGAAAAAAAAGTCCTTTGATTTGCTTCCGTCTATCAAGACGCTTCACAGCTTCATATTTTAAGCACCGATTACCCAACAGAGATCTTGATAAAGGCTGTAAATATTCACTTTGAACCTAAAGATCACGTCGAGTCAATACGGGATATTGGTCACATGAAAATGATACTTTATCTCCTAATTGGATTCGAAAGCCGCCGAATACTTCGGCATGCTTGCAACTAGTGACCTGTAGTGTGAGAAACAAAAGCAATTCTGCTACATGCAAGTGTTATAAAGCAGGCTAAGTCCGAATATTTGGGTGTGGTTGTAAAGAAACCTGTTTCGTCTTTTGAGAAACTATATCGTCGCCTCAATCTAACAATGTCCTATAACAATGGCTCTATGTCCAGGACATAGATCAATATTTGGACTGAAAACACTGTTATCCGATCAAAATGAAAGCTTTGTCAATCGTTATCTGTCCTAATTTACCATAACAATGCTATAAGTCCATAAAAGCTCGTTCGTACATTGCTCTATCTCCTTTCGTTCAGGGAAGGTTCACAATTTGATAATCCTGTTTTTATTGCTAAATGACATCGATGAACTTGTGTATACCTAAATTAATGAGTATGCTACAATGTAGGCAGTGTTATTAACTCAAAATGATAGGAAATTTGCCAAAATACCACTATATTGTCTTCTTGGAGATAGCGCAATGTTTGAACGAAATGGATCAACCAAAATAAGCAAATTTTGATCTATCTCCAAACACTTTTTTGCAATTTTCGTATTATTATTCATAATATTTCAATAATATTCCTCATCTTTGTCATGAAATACATTATTATTGTGCATCCCAAGTATCATGCCTATAAAGACTGATACAACGAAGATATAACTTTTCGAACATAATTATGAAGCCGATAACCCAAAATTAAAAATTTGGTAGTCAGGACATTGTTAGATTGAGGCGATATGTTTAGGATTTGTACCATTTAGATTATGACACATTTTACAAGCAGTTCATAGAAATCGAAATATATTCTGAACTCAATGTTTGTCATGTAAGGGTTGATTTATTGTGTATTTTCCCGTTTAGTTGGGTCCAACGCCGTAGCTGCACATCGTGAAGGTCATATCACGGCCGGCCTAGAAAAGCTTAATATCTGCATTAAGCTCTCTACCAGTTACTAAGCATGTACTTTCGTCAGTGACTGACATAATTAAGAATGAGTGGTAGGAGGGAGAATTTTCATAGAAATCATTTCATGAACAAACTCCATGAACGTATGCTTTGCCCAGGAATAGAAATAAAAAACCTCGCGATCAGCAGACTAGCCTGCTACCTACTGAGCTAAATGGGAGCTGTATTTTTACCTATTTACGCGACAAACTTTACATAAAGGGACGTAATCATGTAACCAGACGCATTTAAAAATCTTTTGAACAATTTAAAAGTATTTTAAAAGTGTTCTTTCATAAATTTTGTTGACTTTTTGCAAGTAATATACAGTACAATGATCACGTAGCTTCAATAATAAGAAAATGCACTCTGATGACCTTTGACCTAAATAACACATTTTTATCACAAAATAGGTTTTAAACATTCTTTATGTGGCTTAGTAAGTAATCTAGCAACGTGAATTGAATAATGAACTGCCTTTTCAAAAGCTTTCCAAATTTGTCAAAAAATCTTTAAAAACAGTTATACCACTCGCCCTTAATTTTACACCACTGTGACATTATTTTAACCTTATCGAGTATGAATGTCTACTAAAAAGGTCATAAAGCATCAATAAACACAATTCAAGTAGATTAAATCCATAAACACTAACTGTAGTTCTACTAGTTGAACTATTGTAGAAGATTTTGTTATTGTCACCTATTTTCGCGACAAAAATGCTAAAAAGGGAAGTAATCATGTAATCAAACACTCCATTTTTTTCATAGAAATAAAGTTTAATCATAATACATTAGTTTTCAACAAAGAAAATCTCCACTTTACCGATTAAATTTCTTGAAACTTCAGTATAAAGAGCATAGGGTCTAATAAAAAATAAATGGACCTAGTTGACCTTTGACCTAGATTACGGACTTAAATGCGACTTAGATTTTATACATTCCCCCCGTACGATATCAGGGAGGCATCCAGCTACATGAATCAACCATTAGATTTGCATTAACAAAAATGTCCTACGCTTTCATTTTCTAGAGGGATTTTTTGAAATCGTAGGTAGACTATAGTTCATTTGGTAGGATGTCTGACCATGAATCCAGGGATTATAGATTTGATTTCCAGGTACATATCTACATTGATTTGGTCATTAAATATTTTCTTGAGCATACTCCCACCTTACTTTGTTACAAAAGAACCCGGAGTAAGACAACTGATTGCTTAGATGTGACTGAAAAATATATTTTGAAGTGATGTGATGCATCTTCAACTTCAAGCACTATACATTATGTAACATCAAAATTGGTCACACAACAATGAAGTTAAAACTTCACTCTTGACCTTTAGTAATATCATTGACATAAAGTTTTGTCCATAAAAAATCTGAAAATTTGTTTGATTTATTATAAAACAGACACAATGATGATAACAGCTGTATATCAAGTCTTGTAAAATAGTCATAAAATACTAACATCAATGTTTTTATGGTATAAAATTGATCTCTATATAATTGTAGGTAATCATCTTTGTTAAATACCATAACATCATCAATACCATCTTTAAATAATAGGTAGACAATTTATTATGCCGACAATTTATTTTGCGTATCATTTAAAAAGCCTCTAACGTCCAGACTTGGCTATGTACAAAAATTGAAGTCGTAGAATTTTTCGGTTCATTACAGTATAAAAATGGTGGAGAGATTTGTCTTATTATCTTTATATTTGAAGATATGTGTATAAAATTGCATTAGAATTATCATATATGAGATCTATATTGTAAGAAAGTTTGACGGCTGTATTTATGACAGGTCAAAGGTAAGAAATAGTCCCTTAAGATGATATTAAAAGGTGTTAAACTCCGGTTATCATGTCAATCTATGTAATGGTTGATTTAGAATCTAAACAGTTCGGTCTATCATAGACCTTGTAGTACATGGTGACTGACACAGCCTGTGTTATAATGTATAGAAAATCTTATAATCTATATTTTTATAGTAATTTGTCAGATCTGATCAAACTTGGTACAATATTATAGTGTATTATAATATTTCATATAACTTTGAAATGTTTAAAACAATATATTTGTTTAACCTTGATGTCCACACGGATGATTGGAATTTTCAAAATGTCTAGCCTTGTTGAATAAAATTGTAATCATTTTAATTAATATTATAATTGATATTACTATTTTCACTCTATCACTCATTACTTACAAGAGCATTACTGCAGTGTATGTTATCCATGTTAAAAATGCTTGTGTAACTAAGAGATAAAGCTGACTTATAAGCCCAGCAATGAGTGTCTCCACTCTTTATTATACCCCCGCTTCAAAGAAGAGGGGGTATACTGTTTTACCCTTGTCCGTGCACTGCGTCCGTCCGTCCGTTACGAAATTTCCGTCACAGTTTTATCAGCAACTATACCATGCAGCAGCCTGAAACTTTGCATATTGCTTCATCCTATAGTCCCATGTGGTGTAAAGCGATTTCAAGCTCCTTGCTCATCTACTTCCTGTTTGTCGCATATTTTTAGATTTTGGCGGGGGTATCACTAGTGAGCATTAGCTCACAGATTTACTTGTTAATTATGTCCTACCTTGTTAAAATGACTGCCTCAAAATATTTGTATATTATAATATTTAGAACTCAGGGTTTTCAGAATCTTCATTGGTCCTCTCGTCATGATGTGCCTCATTAACAGTCTCATGGTAATCAATGTTAAAATTAGAAATGAATTGTTTTATTTGTTTGTTTTTTGGTTGGGTTTAAACTGTAGCAACAGATACACTTTATAGTTGATATTAAGGCTGTCAGTGAACCTACTCACAGTTTTATCTCTGGATTCAGCTGTTAGCCAATTAAAAGGGACAATTACTAATCTGTCAGTGACTGCCAACTGCCCTACATGATTTAGAATCAGTGGTAGGAGGGAGAGTGGCTGTAGAAATGATTTCTTGCCTATAGAATTTGAAATCTATGATTCTGGTTACATTATTATGTACATTCTAACTATAACAATGGAAGATGAGTATATTGTATAGCTGATCAATAATGTTGTTGCATTTCTCTGCTAGATGATTTGATTCTCTCTCTCTGTGAAGGTGGGATATTGTACAATATTATATAATGTTGAATTTATAATTAATCTTGATACTGAATTTCTTATTGAATTTCTATGTTAGGCCACACTTTTTATATTTTTAGTCTTACGAGAATTGTCTTGAAAAAATTAACTTGGTAGGTCGAAATAAAAAAAGAAGATGTAAGATGTCAATTACTATCAACTTTCAACCCCATTTTGTACAAGCTGTACTGAGTGAAATTTATATTTATTTAGAAATTCACTCACATTTTCTCAAATTGTGAGATTATTGACTCGGTGAGCTTATTTGTACTGAGATTGGTTTGTTTTTTTAGACTTTCGGCGATTCTGCCAAAAAGGCTAAAATTATACCACAAAACGAATATTATGGACGAAAATGCCTAACCAGTTTAACCTGAGGAGTGATACATGTGTCTCTGATTTACTATGCAGTTAATTTCCAGGCGATAAAAGTAGTTCCATCATTCAACTGATGCGTCTTTGTTTCAGTGTCAGTGACAGGTGTTTACTTATATTGACAAGCATGTGAATGGGCAGAGTCAAATCTCATTAATACACTAAGCAGTAGTATCTGCCAGTGATACAGGATAGAATAAACACTTCGCCCGCATTTTTGCCCTGCTCTATTTGTACTTAAATCTAATGTGTAAGGAGTAATCATTAGTATGGATTCGTTAGGTTAATGTGCACGAAAGTCTTTCTGTATTTCAATACTTTGATTCTTTGTTGGTGCAAAAATAAGTGCAGTGAATGATAAAAAATTCATAATGTAAATTTTATTTTTTTCAAATTTCTGAAAAAATAGGGTGGAGATTTTTGTAAGACGTAAAATATTAACTTCTCAGGCCTTATAAAGGTTGATATATGATGAACAATATAATATAAAATTGATGTTATATATTTTGTTTACCTTGGTAACAGCTGGTTGCTATGACTCATTCTTTCTTTAAGATAATAATCTAACTTGTCATTTTATGATGAAATTATTATAAATTTATTTGTCTGTATATATTATATCTTAGCTAAAAATGAAAATTTTTGTCTTAATTGGTGACCAGGTTGAGTCTGTTGTATTAAATCTACAGAATTCTTCTGTTCTACTATTCCTAGATGTGGTTTAGGAATAAAATCAAGCTTTATTTCTATGTTTATGCAAAATGTGTGGGAGGGTGGGTGGGGAAACCATGTAAAATAATATAAAAGGGAATAGGGGCATTTTTTCCTTTATTTTCAATACTGACAGATGTACTAAGAGTTATACTCAGAAGAACTTTTCTGTCATTGTTTGATAAATTCAATTCTAATATCAATATTACTCTTTGAGATTTTACCTACTAAGGCAAAAATCAGCATTCAGCAGTACTAAGTTTAAGGATAAAAAAAATTATACAATTTTTTAAATTTTTTTGTCTATGAATAATTATTGTGGGTTTTTTTTGTTACAATTATGTAATTGTTTGACTGTCTGCATTGCTTTGAAAATAATAAAATTTGGGAAACCTGTGGGTATAGTATAAACCTTTCGATGTGTTGGGTAGAACGCTGCCAGACCACAGTTCAGACGCACTTGGTTGGAGTTCTCCTAGTTCTAACAGTCGGAATTTCCAATCAAGCATGCCCATAGACTTTACATTCATACCAGTCAAATAATGTTATTTATTTTTTATATTATGTCATAATATTTAATAGGAATTTTTATTTCACATTAAGTTAGTTAGTGTAAAATACTTATTTCAAATATAAATTACATTTCATGTTATAACTATCATATTTTATTGTAAGAGATTCTTGCGTATTTTACCATAGTACATAACTTTACATTAGTTTGTTTCCATACAGTGTCAGCATCATAAATTCTTATTTTAATGACTCATATTGAAAAACAAATTCAGTATGTCTTGTAAAATATAAAATATGACTAAGGTATGTACTATAAATTTGTTTACATCTGTTCCCATTTACCAGTAATGTTATTTTTGACATAATTTTATGCTATATTAATTTCATTTAGTATATCGGTGCACTAACCTTGTATAGTATTTACTACACCATAAATGATTAATTTGGATTAATAATTTTAATATTTTGATTATTGGTTCAGTTTTTATGTGAAATTTTACTGTTACAGTTTAAACTTTAAATACATTTCTCAAAAAATGTATTACATGCACATTTAATGGGTTTAAACGCTACATTTAATGCTTTAATTTTAATAGCACATTTTTTTTTCACTTTTTTTCTATTTTTTGTGTGTTTCAAGTCTAATTTTTCTGCACCCTATCAAAGGGAACTAATACACTACTATCTACTTAAAGAACAAAAATTGTCTAGTTGATTTCTAGAATTCAGGTTGCTCTGCTGAGCTGTTGGAGATAGTATTATGAAAATATTTGAAGATTTTTCAAAAATAAATGATTGAATATGTGAAAATAGTAGAATAATGAATGTGTAAAGACTTTGTAATTACATCATTCACAGTTACTTTATAATGGACATCAAAATTTTGATATTCTGGGATATTTGAGATTTGAGCCAGTTAAAGTAATATTTTATTGCTACTAAAACTTGTTTGTTGGAGATTTGTTTATAAATGAAGAAGAAAATGTTAGTTTTAAATCTGATGGAAGTATCCACAATATTAAATTGATGTTTAATAATTTACCATTGTATTCCACCATCCTTTCTACTTGAGGATGTCATTATACTGTGAGAGATGATATGTCCTTACTATCAATTTTTTAATGAAAAATTTGAGATTGTGCAATTTTTGATGTCACATTATACAATAGTTATGTATAGCATCCAGGTGACATTGATGATTGCAGATTTTATAAAAGCAAGCTTCTGGTGATACAGAATAATTGAATGATTTTCATATGAGATAATGTCCAATAAACCTACAAGATGGCGTTCAATAAACCTTTGGACTATATTTTCCCCAATTACCTGATGATTTCAATTTACCTCTTTATTTTCTCCTAGTTTTCCAATACTTTCTGTATTTTAAAGAATTATGTCATTTAACAAACCTCAAGGCAATTTTTATTTTGTTCATTGAAATTTTGTATCAATATCTATATTAATATACTATATTTTCTCTATGTTTGCGATATTAAAATGATATTTATACGCCAGATAACAATTTTACGACACTTTGGATTAAACGTTTATGGTCACCAGTCCTGTTTATTTTTCGTTTGTGATAGAGTCGTATGCGTTAAAACTGTTTGATCTTTTGGGTAAAATTATACCTTTGGGTTCATTTAGTCAAAGCAAAAAATCGGAGAAATTAATGTATTTAAATATCAACTTGGTATTTTTACTTTGGTATTTCTTTTTGCAAAAATTAATTGTTTTTTTGCTGAATTAAATTTAGTTAGGGTTTTTTAAAGGGCGGTAGTAAAATTTTGATATTCTGGGATATTTGAGATTTGAGCCAGTTAAAGTAATATTTTATTGCTACTAAAACTTGTTTGTTGGAGATTTGTTTCTGAATGGAGAAGGAAATGTTAGTTTTAAATATGATGAAAATATCCTCAATAAAATGATTAATAATCTTGTTCCACCATCCTGCTACTTGATAATGTCATTCATAGTCTGTGAGAGATGATACATGTATGTCCTTGCTATCAACATTTTAATGAAAAATCTGAGATTGTGCAATTTATGATGTCACATTATACAATAGTTATGTAAGCATTCAGGTGACATTGATGATTGCTGATTTTATAAAAGCAAGCTTCTGGTGATACAGAATAATTGAATTATTGTCATATGAGATAATGTCCAATAAACCTTCAAGGTAGTGTTCAATAAACCTTTGGACTATATTTTCCCCAATTACCTGATGATTTCAATTTACCTCTTTATTTTCTCCTAGTTTTCCAATACTTTCTGTATTTTAAAGAATTATGTCATTTAACAAACCTCAAGGCAATTTTTATTTTGTTCATTGAAATTTTGTATCAATATCTATATTAATATACTATATTTTCTCTATGTTTGCGATATTAAAATGATATTTATACGCCAGATAACAATTTTACGACACTTTGGATTAAACGTTTATGGTCACCAGTCCTGTTTATTTTTCGTTTGTGATAGAGTCGTATGCGTTAAAACTGTTTGATCTTTTGGGTAAAATTATACCTTTGGGTTCATTTAGTCAAAGCAAAAAATCGGAGAAATTAATGTATTTAAATATCAACTTGGTATTTTTACTTAGGTATTTCTTTTTGCAAAAATTAATTGTTTTTTTGCTGAATTAAATTTAGTTTAGGTTTTTTAAAGGGCGGTAGTAAAATTTTGATTAATTTAGATTTTTGTGGTGAAACGTTTTTGTACTTCAGCATAGTTTGATGAAATGAAGCATTAAGTTTTTTAGAGGGTTAATTTCAAGATTTATAAGATTTTTTCTATATAAACCACTGAGTTATTAGAGTTTTGTGTCACAAGAAATCTACAAAATTTTCGATCATTATTTCCTGTGTGGTATGATTACACGTTATTTAACTTCAAGTTATGCAAATAATTGGTTTATTGTCGTTTAGATTAGTGTTAAATCGACAAAGATACGAGACTTGAGAGATTTCATACAATATTACGTGATTTATTGGATTTCAACAAGACATTATTACATTCTGCATCCAGATGAGATGAGCTGTTGAAAATATATGAATGTTGTTTTAGATAAGTTTTTTGGTGTCTGTTACCTAGGAAATATTATTTGTTTTATATATTTGTATCATTGTTTTATTTTTGAAATCACAGCTGGTTATCTTGTAACGTTATACAATAGGAGTGGACTTGGATAGAAAACAGTATCAGAATATTATATGAACGACCATCCATCATATTGTACTGACTGGAAAAAACTACTATATAGAAATATTTGTTTGAAAATAGTGTTTGTTGGAAACTGGTCGCTGGTTGCAACTCTGGTTTATTGTGGTATTTTGAGATTCGGTGAAATTCTGAGAATTTTGAGATTCAGTGAATTTTGAGATTTTGTGAAATTTGTGAGATTTTGTGCATGATTTGAAGCAGTTGGGCAACATGTATCACAAACCAAAACTGTTTAAGGGGATAAAAAGGTCTGTGACCTTTAACATAGGTCAAAGACCGCCAACTAGGGGAATGACTGGTGAGTTTATTTTTCTTACAATTTTCAGTTATTAGTTATTAGAAACAATTATAATCTTATTTTAGGTATGATTATCTTACCTCCTATAATTAAATGTACTAGTTCACAGATTTGGTTTAATTTTTTTGTTATTTCATAATATCATTCAGTGTCGGTAATTGTGTGGAAATATTAATTCTTAATATTTTAAGACAAATTGACCTATAGGTTGCAAGAAATATGCAATAAAAGTCACAAAAATGCACTGAAACTGTCAATACTATGACATAGGGGGTAGATTTTTACTACATTTATAGTTATTCAATTTGCACTAAACTTGTCATTATCAGAACACTTCTTTCCTGCTTCCAAAAATGTTTTCATACAATTTTGATAGTTTCAGAAAAAGCTGATTTTTAAGTTGAAATCAGTGAATGAGTGCTTTTTAGAATTTAAACATTTTAATTATGTTCCTGTTATAGCTTAGAGTACCATATGATATCAGTATGGTCAAGTGATTTTTAATTAAAAAAACAGAGACACTTTAATTTAGTCCTTGAAACTGAACATAATCTTGTGTTGGTCTGTGATACCTTGATGTAATTTTATACTTAAACCGTGCATGTCATTTAAATTTCTATGTTGATTATTTTCATCTTTTGGGTTTTGTGTCCCCTTTGTTTAATGATCTGTAGAGTGAACAATGTCATGCTCATTTAGTTTTTCTGGCGATTTGAGAATATTCATGTTAAGTTGCAATAAAAATAATACATGTTAACAAGAGCTTGCTTTGTTTACTGAATTATACCAAACATTGATTTCATACAACAAACATATTGTTTTATTTTGACAAAAAATGCAGTTATTGGTGGGTTTTTCTTGTTCATACTTTATTCAAGCCTGTATGTTTTATAAAACTACTGAATGTGTCATTTATTTCAAGTCAAATATTTGAAATAAAAAATATCACAATATTTGTATAATAATTGTAACAACTGCAACCTTTGTTGTCATTGCAAAGAAGAATGAAGCATCAATATGAAAACATGTAGTTTCTAATTGCTAGCTAGGTCATTCTTACAATATATTTGATAGCCTATCAGAATTGGTCGCCATGGATGATTGGTAAAGTGATAATTTGGGGTCCAGCTTACAACTTTGGTAAATATTTCTGGAAGACTCTACATAATTATTTAGTATGAAGACAATTTCGTGTAAAATGTCAGAGGGTTTGCTTGAAGCTTGTATCATCAAGATACATGGTCATCATTAATGTGGGCAGTGATTATCTGTTTCAAATATATTATACAACAATATAAGAATTTTGCAAACTGAAAAAATATGATAAATGAATACTTTTGTAAAATGGGCGTAATTTTAACATTTATAATTTAACCTTATTGTCATGACTTTTATAATAAATGTTGTTGTTTTTTCAAACATAAAATATTTTTTAATTACATTAATTTGCAAACTGTGTTCATTTATATGTACAGAGTTGTTTCCCTTTGATAATACTTCTGAACTTTATAATACATGTAGTGTACAGCAGCTGGTATCCTAACATGGTTTTGTACATAATGTGATATTAAGTCTATGATTGAAGAAGTTACATTAATTAATGGATTATTGGCCAGTTTCCTAAGGAAATCGCAACCTAGCGTTTTGTCTTCTGGTACCCTTTTTACTCCTAAAGTAATAAGCATGTGATATCAAATCCAGGGTACCAGGTGGTGAAGCACTAGCTAGCAATTTGTTTAGGAAAACTGGCCAATTATTGTAATGTCAGGCATGGTGTTGTAGTTAGCATCCTCCAAGTCAGGTATTCTTGGTTTTTTGATTCCTAGAAAGGAATGTTGTGTCCTGCGATACATGTATTGCAGGTTTAGCTTAAAACAGTCATAGCTCAATACATGAAAAGAGTGAGTTACGACCGTTTTATGCTTAACCTGCGGTATGCTGATTTCCCTTAAATAAAATCATAGGGATGTTTTTGTCTGTTCCTTACTTTGGAAAGTGTTGATAAACTTTTTTTGTTTTGTAATAAGCTCTATACAGACAAACATTCCAATGTTACCTTGGGTGCATATCAAATTGCTGTATTACCGTAAATATAATTTTTTTATGTAAGCTTGAGATCACAGCAACATAGACTAGTTTTCTCTACCATGGGGCCATGACGACCCTGAATTTCTTAATTTAAAGCTATTTATCATTTCTGTAATAATCATAATTGACTTTCATCATTGTGTTCAATATTTTGTTTAATTTGATGACAATGAACAGCGAATAATACATAATAAAAATATATAGACTGATATTATAAATTAAGTAAGCAATGAAGCATTAATGCTTAATGTTGTATATAAACTTGATAGTTGACAGTTTCTCAGGGTGCTTAGTGTCATTTGACTTAATAGTTCATCCTTCTTCTGTGATATATTGTTGATTTGATGGAGAAAACTTTTGTTTAGTTTTGTTTGAAATCAAAATACATCATTAAATGAAATATTCATTGGATTGATTATATCCAGGGCTCAATTTGAGATTTGAAATGAAATAAGGGACTTAAGTCAGTTATTTCCCTTTCTATACTCTTCAAATAGGTAGGTCCAATTAGTTGGATTACTAGGATTTTACCCTTACTTTTCAATGTCATTTTGCCCTTAAATAACTTTTTTTGTAAATCATATAATTAGTTTGAAATTCAAGCTAGGTATTTTTAAGAAAAAGAACCATCTAAATTTCATCACTTTTGTAATTATCCTTACTAACAAGAAAGATATTAGATGAAATATTTTGTTATCCTTACATAGGAATTCAATGATAAAATCCGAGGCTTTCAACTGTAAGGACCTACTTACCAATGGGATGGCTTCATGATTTATCAGGGAAAGGTAAATGACTAAAGTCCCTAATTAACTTATTAATAATTTGCACATCCTACTTTTCTTTGTTAATTAGAGCTCTGCTTATACTACTCAGAAATGAGGTCATTTGGAAGCATGACAATACATTGTATAGTTTGTATACTCAAGACTTTATTGATAGTCAAGTTGTCATTGTCTAAACTAAGTACTGAGCTCAGATGTGAGGTGTAGGCACTATTAATCTGATTAAAACCCGATCTAAAATTTTCCGCTTGCCTACTGGCTAATTTAGATCTGGCCGTTTTCTCACTAGGGTGACCTTTTCTCATTATGATATTCATGAGGAAACCGTTATGTTTAGTAACTTATTTACATTGTCTACGTCACGCAATTTGAAATGAGTCGTCCAATCGCAGGCTGTGAATAATACCGCTGTCAAAAATAGCTAGCAAACCTTGGTCTAAAAATAGAAATTATGAAATCAAAATACTATTTATATTGTTTTGTCAAGATGAAAGCTATGCATTGATTGGTGGACATGAAGGTCATCTCGGTGTGACCCCTCATGGGAACCTTGAGAGATCCTGTACAACAACACTCTACAGGATATCTGTTAATGGAGATTGGGGCACTATAAGACATATTTTATACATAGACCTAAGTTGTGAACCTGCTACCCTCAGATCTATTGTCATGCAGGGAAAGCTGGAAGGTACAAAAACAGCTTTTTCCTCCCACTATCTCTTCACTGCCACAGGGATGTGATAGGTTTGAAATTACAAATGACTGGTGCAATAAGAGATTGTTATTAAAGCTGTGATAATCAATAATCGATGAATGAAAACAAAAGACATCTTATAGTGTGTATTGTAGGATTCAGGTGTGATATTAGTGTATTGATTTATTATTACAATATTGTGTATTATGTATCCAAATGGTTTCCATGGCAACAGATGTTTTCCATTTGTTATTGTATATAAAGTATATATATGTATTATAATAGTTTGTTACATTGCTATTTGTGACAGCTTGTAATCTAGACATCTTTGTATTATATTCTATGTATAGTGAATTATACATTTGTATATTATGTAGAGGCTTTTTTTATTGATGGTGAAAATGGTGAAATGAATGGTGAATATTGTTTAGAAATTCTCTGTATTGTTGCTTTAGTTCAATGATTTGTTTCATTTGATTAAGTTAGGTTTTATAAAGATCAGTTTGCTTCTTAAGAATGTGTTATATCCAGGCTCTTGTATGTGGCTGTTATTCCTTAATGAGCAATAAAAAAAGTCCCACTGAAAGTTCTACTTCTTATATAGTAAAACTTTGGTTCAAGGGAGATAACTCTAGATGTATAAATTGTTAGTTTGCTTTGTTTTAATTCCTTACCTTAGTTTTATAACTAAGAAATATGGTAACATACACAATACATCTGAGCTGACTGGTAAATTAGGCCTTGAGTAGTGATACATTGTTAGATGAACTGTTTAATTAACAGTCTTTCAATGTTTTGGATTAATGCAGTTCAATTGAAACCCTGCTAATGTCTGTGAGTCAAATAATTTAAAGAAGGTTTCAGTCTTTGTTTTAACTGTTATCACGAGCCTGTTTGATGTCTTTATTATTTGAAATTTGTAATTGTCAGAATAGAGTGGTTTATATGAATGTGTAACATATAAAAAATGTGTAGAATATGCATATGCATGAAATTTAGTACAATTTTTAAAAAAATCTTGTAGTTCTAAAAAAAGCTAAAGTGCGGTTTAAAGTCTGCTTCCATATACATGTTCAGCTGACTTTACAATATTTACTATTGCTTTAGATTCTTAAGATTTAAAGATATGTTGATACTTTTTTGGTATCATTGGGCAACTCAGAATCCAAGATGGTTGCTTTAATAGGGAATGAGAGCTAAACTCATACATTATATTTCATTATAAATCATATATTTATTTGATTGCTATACAAGTTACATGATTTTGTTAAGTTGATGAAGAGGCAAAGATGAGAGTCTCGGCTCATGGTCATCAAATATTTCACTTTGTAATAGAATAACATTGTATAACTACTGTACAGTGATACATCATGTAGTCAAGTTGTTATAAAATGTAAAATAGTCAATAAATAAATGATAAAAAGACATATTATATTGTAAACTCTCAGTCTAATTTGTCAAACTACACTTACATTGACAGTTTACTGTCTGTTAACTAGATACTCAATACTACATTGTTGTAATTAAATATCAATTAACTCTTTGTTTATCAATTTATAATAAAATAGAGAACTGATGTTAGCTTGTATTTTCAATGATTTAACTGGACATTTGACTTAGATTCACTATTGAAGTTTGAGAGAAGTGGCAGAAATTTCTATTAAAAAATATTAGTGGTGAAATTAGATCTTTTTGAGTATTTATCCTGACTATAACTTATATAGAATCAGGTCAAACAAATGTCCTCCATAAGAACATTTAGAGAATGCAAGTTGAAATTGCACCTTTCAAAGTTATTTTTGTCACCAGCTTCTTGCACCAAATAAATAATCCTCATCAATTAAATCTGATAGTTTATTTGTCATCTGCTGCCAGTGTCCCAGAGAGTGGGTAGTGGGTAGTAATTGTCTTTGCCAGCCTTGTGAAAGGGTAGGTTAGTACTTGTTATAGGGTTCCAGGAAAGCTAGTTGTTGTGTGCTTGGTGTTGTAAAATTACCAAATTGTTGACATGGCAATTAAAACTTATAGATAATAAATAGATTGGAATTAATATTGAACATTGTAACTGAAAAACTTTTGAATATTGGTTTCTTATGATGTTAGCTAAAAGAAAATTGCTTATAGTATCACCAATGGTCTGAGAGATTACAAGAATAAAAGTATTATAACTAAGAAATGTCCTTATAATATCAATATGTACTTATAAAAAATAACAAATAACACAAGGGTGTTTAACCTTTAAATTATGATTGTGGTTTAAGGAGGCAGGGAGGTATATGATAATTATATGATCTATTTTATGGTTGAATGTTTTATTTTATAAACTTGTAAACTAAGTGTTAAGGATCATTTAACTTTAGTATTAAAATGTTTTATAAACTGTTTTGTGACACACAAGTTTTTTGCCAACTCATCTGATCTTGTACTTGTAAAATATTTGTAAAATAAGCATGAACTATCTAAAGATTGTCAGATTATTCTAATAATTAATGATTTGTGAAATTAATATTTTTACTTATTTACTGATGAATTACCGATGTATTATTAATAAAAATAGTAACCTTTTATATTCCTTATGACATAGGTGACTTGTGAAGCTTGCAAGTTCTATTAATTATTTAAAAACAGACAATTGTATGAAAATTAAAATAGGGGTTTTAATATTTTTAAGCAGTTTTATATAATGATAGTATATAAGACATGACATGTTTTATCTATGCAATATGTGGGCAAAAATAGAAGTGTGGTAATTGTTTTTATTATACCTCACATGATTTGTTTAATTATAATATATTGCCTAATGTGATCTCACTGGGTGACAATCTATAAGGTTACCCTCTGGACATCACCTATCTGCCCACTGAAAGCGATTGAAGACTGCTGCATTGGAGTTTGCTAATACCAGGACCTGAGTTTTTAACCATTCCATTTGAGGTTCCTGACCCTTGCACAGACGCTTTTTTATATTTCCAATCGACTTGGGTAACCAATTTTTGGTAAGCAGTTTCAATTGCATGTTAAGTGTCACTTTATTTATCAATTAATTTTTGCCCTTATTTTCCAATCAAAAAGGGCTCTGCCACATTTCACTTAAAAGTGAAAAAACAACACTTCAATGAAATACCTTGAAAACTTACTTACATGTATATAAGATATGTTTTTCATTTGAAATATAATCAATGTTACTAAAAAATGGATAATAAAGTCAATGTATTTTACGGTTAATAGATTTTCTTTTTGTGATCCATATTTAAGATATTTTTTATAACTTATTAGTTACTGTGACTGGCAGTGTTGTAATGACTAACACTAGATAGATATCTAGATTTAATGTTTGTTCCACCATCGGATAATACATATCTCAATGTTGTTTTTTTTACTATAATTAATATTTAATTGATTTTGTACTTTATTTTAAAATTGCAATTTAATCACAATTTTTATGAAATATTTCTGTTGATAGAAATTTGGATGGTCGTGGTTCCTCAGTTAAAATTTCTGTATTGTATGTCACCTCTACAAGTTAAATAGAACTGTTTGTTTGATTGGTTTGCAGAGAGCTAGTGTCCCAAAGTTGGAAGATCTGCACACCAAGTATATTACAAGATCTAACTTTGAAAGTCATATGTAGTTCATTTAGTAACAGAAAATCATTCACTTAGCTATAATAATGAATTCATGTGGGAGATAACAATTAAAAAGCAATGTTTAGGCCACAACAAATTAATCATATGTTCTATGGATTCGCTCGCACCTTAATTTTGACAGTTTTTACAAAACAAATATTTTGATTTCCTCGCTCGCTCATAAAAATTTGGTCAAAAGGCTGTATAAAGCAAGTGAATAAAGACTTTTTTTCTTTTTTTTTCTTCGCTCGCTCGCCCCATTTTTTTCCAGAAAAATCCGTAGAACACATGATCAACTTGTTGTGGCCTTATTATGCTATGTCTGAAAGTTATATGTCACGTTGACCATCATGGCCTAAACTGAGCCGCCCTTAAGTTTGGGATTATTGAAAATTGTCTTTGACTAGTAAATATATATTACTGCATACAGTCAGGCTAGTTGAATGTATTGCTCTTTACTATCCAACATAATTGGGGCTAGTGCTCAAGGAAATTTTAGGTGAAGTTTGTTTTGATTGGAATAATTATTAAATATTTCGACAAATATTTTTTTATTTCTGTTTACAAAGATTTTTATCCTAAGACATGTTGTCTAATTGACCCCAAGGGTTGATCAGTGAGTATATTTATATTTCTGTCATATTTTATGATACTTGTCTACCCTAAGGTATAAACTGTGTTCATTTTAACTCTATATAATTAATATTCAACACTTTAATTAATGTAAACATGGTATGATTGACAGGTTTTGATAGATTAGAGATAAAAATTTATGATCTAATGAAATACTTTCATTAATATTATCCAGTTTTCCTTAATTAATGACTAAATGGTATTTAATGTTTAGAATATCAATTTGATCTATACATTCATACTGACTGTTATTAAGTTTTCGATTTAGAAAGGCCAACATCCGGACCTTTGTTTTACATGTTTGGTCATAATTTCAAGGATTATTGTAATTTCGATGATATAGTCCATTTATATGGACTAAGCAGCTAATTAGTTTAGATGGATCTGTGATTATGGAATTTTAATGAATGGATTAATTTGCCTTGATTTGAAATGTTATTTTCTTAGTGATCGGTGATTCTATTTGGCTTGTGATTACAGCTGAACTTTTAATAACGGTTACTTGACAGTGGAGCTTTTTTTTAAGTTTTTAATTTCTAAAGGTAACTTGGATTGTGGACTATTTTCCTTTTATCTTTTCTTGTCTATAAGTTATAACATGGATGTACTGCAGCTATGTGTCTTTTATTATATTTCATAAATAAATTGATTGTTTACGCACAGCAACGTTACCTGGTTGCCATGGATACGGTGACTGTCATTGAAGAAAATGATGACATTTCTGAGAAATATGTTTTAGTAAAACTAGATCGGAATTATCATGTTTCCGACAATAATATGACATTTTTGTCAGAGAGCGATGACAAGACGTCGTCAGAGGTTGAGAAGACGTCGTCAACATGTGAGAGTACAATCAGTGATATACAACAACTATCATACTGGAATCATGGTGTTGTAGATAAACAACAACTATCATACTGGAATCATGGTGTTATAGATAAACAACAATTATCATACTGGAAGCATGGTGTTATAGATATACCTATACCAGAAGATAGTGAGATACCATTGTTATCATATCATCATAATGATTGTGGTTATACTATAGATGATACTACACTCTATGCTCAAGGTGATCACTATAGTTTTATTTTATATCAGTTTTCATACATGTTTTCCAGTAGGGCCTAGTTCTTCATAATGCATTGATACACCAGAAGTGTATCGTGATATATTGATTTATATTAAACTTCAGTTTTAATGAACCATGGAAAAACTGAGGTTTTTGCGAAAAAAAATTCCAATGAAAAAAAAATCGCTGAATAGCAGTAAGTTTGATTTCATAATTTGTACCCTGGTACATATTGTCGCAGTTGCATATTGCAATATACTGGTATACCGGTATATTGTGACAGCTTTATTTTCCAGCGCTTGATAATCACTTGTCCAGGTTGCCCAGTAGGATGACCAAGTATACATTTTATTTGCCCAAAACCAAAATTTAATGTTCACATGCCCAAACAAAGTGGTATTTAAAATAAATTTTAGGATTATAAAATCATTCTGGTATCCCAAACAGAAGACTTGCAGCTAAAACTTGTTGCCCAAACTTGAAGTTAGGTGTCTTAAGGGCAATCTGCCGACTATCAATGTTGAGCACTTGTACTCTCTTTAAAGGTTTGTCTTGTGATAGACAATAGATATTCTTCAATCGTTTGTAACCTGCCTCTCTCCAGTCTTAGGGCAGTGCAGTTTGTGCGAAGACTTGTTATGGCCTGATTCTATCCATGATTTTACAACACAGTTGGTACAGATTTTAGCCAAATGTTTCCCAGAGTTAAAATAGTTATGTAGGGTCTTATATTTGTAGGAATAGTATTAATATTGATGTGTCCAGTGTTTGAAATAAGCATTGTGTAAGGCATTCTGCTTGGCAAGGGTATTTACCAGAGATTTGGACATCTTTATTTCCCTGCAGAGTGTGGATATTATCATAGGGATGTTGATCTTCTTGGTAGGGGTAGGAGCAGGGGGTTACAGTCATAAGAGACATAAAACATCACCATGAAATTTTCTGTAAAATTACAACATCACAGTAAATAATGTAGTATAGTAAACATTAAATTTTGTAATATTTCTATGTAACATAATGTTGTGAAGATTTTATTACTTTAGAATGATGATCCCCTGTATGTATTTACTGTAACAGGATTTTATTGATAAAAAATGTTGGAGTTCATACTGGGTCATGAATCATAAACTATAAAAGATATACATTCTGTAGTTAAATTTAATTAAAAAAATGTTTAATAGATTTTTAATACCCAGAGGATGTGAGTCATTTTGTTGATGTTGATATTTGTAGCAACATTTTGTGATACAACAATTTTAGTTTTTGTAGTTTAAAACAGTATTTTGTTATATGAATAATAAGCTTAAACATTTCAACATAAATTGTAAATCTACCCACCTAATCAGCTGATTTACTCTGGAAACATTTTACCCTAGATAGTTTCTTTATTTTGTTGCTTCACAAGTTTAACATCTATGATGACACAGAAACACAGATAAAAATCTCTGCTTAAAATGCATTTTAGTGAACTTTGGTAAAAAGTGTATTTTATTGTTAGTAGTGATATGTTGTGGTCAGATTATACTCTTCTTTGAAAATTCAATGATGTCTCTTTTCCTTTTTATATGAAGATGGACAATAGAGTTCTTGTAGCAAGATGCGCATGTTCTAATACCCAGATATAAATGAGTCCGGAATATTTAATTTGTCCGAAAAAATGAAATCTGTTGATAACAAAAATGTAAAAAAATATTCACAAAAAAGCAAATATAAACATTACTTTAACCTAGTTTAATATTCAAGCTCACCATGAACATATACTGATGGTCATACATTGAAGGTGACTGCTCACATCAAAGTTGACTCATACATATATGATTTATATGAACTTTGATAAATAAAAGTTGTAAATATTTTACCCTATACATCTATCTTCTATGTTAACTTGTCATCTTACCCTCACAACTCTCTCTGTATATGTAACATTGACTTACAGTACCCACAAAAAGTTTGGAGACATTTTCTCTTTGTAAGCCTTCTACATTGGTTTTGTCAAAAATTTGATTACCATTTATTTTGAAGTGATTTTTTTTTGCTTATTTGTTTTTGTTATTGTACTATTATGTACTTGGGACTATCTAAGTAGTAAAAAAATCTATGTTTTTGGATGCTTTGGGATGTCAGATGCTGAATCTTATAATTGTGATGAATTCAAGAAATTTGTTTTCCTTTATTCATCAAGCGTATTGAATATATTTAGAATGATGGTATTACCGAAAACAATCAATGAAATTTAAGAATTTTATTTACTTTCTTTTGTCTCCAAACTTTTGGTGGGTACTGTTTATGTACATTCTTTAAACCCTGAGCTACATCATCTTTACCTCGTAAGATGTCAGACTCTTTTGTTTCAATATATGACCTCGTCAGTATACATAGGTCACTGGTTTACCATGGTTACGAAAATTCATTAATGTTGTTGTTCTATTTTGTCAACATTGTGTTTTGTATATAAAAATGAGAAACACTCAGTATACCATCAGTGATTTATTGTGTCAACATTTACTTTGTAACCCCTGACCCTGTATTAAGATCATCAGGTTCCAGAGGGCATCTTCATCAGTCACAAAATATTGGCTTGTAATTCATAAAATTGTCAAAAAGGTTTTATATATTCAGCGTTGCAGATTTTTTGTTTAGTTCCCCTGTGTGTAGTTGCCCTGTCCACACTTGTTCAATTCATCACTCTAATGTCTATATTTGCTGAAAGAAAGTTCTTCTGTCTTAGACTTTGATATAACATATTTGTATATTCTTTGTTGCAGATTTTTTTTGTACATATTTGGGAATTTTTTTCTGTAGAATATATTTTGGCACATATGACCTTTTCAAGGGTAATGATTCTACTTTCTATCTTTGTCCTTGGTTGAATTAAAATTGTTTTAAATAAACAGACATAAATACTTTACAAAAAACTAGAATCTATAAGCTGGCATGCATTAATATTATGTCTTAGTAAAATTAAGTATACAAAAACCAGATGATGCATGTATTTTTTTGTTACCAAATGTCATGTTTGCTGAAAGTACTTCATAGGCGGATCCAGGGGGGGGGGGGGGGGTCCGGACCCCCCCTAGAATTTGGAAAATGTACCTGTCCATTAGTGTTTTTCTTGCCTGTAAGTCATTTTTAAGTAGCATGAAGCAATTTTTTCGGTGCTTAACATAGATTAAATGGTTATGTAGTTTTTACGAGTATTATCAGTTTGTTACATTTTTTCTACAAAATGTGTGGTACTTGTGGTTCAAGGTTCGGACCTCCCCCCTAGAAAAGTTCAGATCCCCCCCTAGAAAAGTTCGGATCCCCCCCTAGAAAAAATTCCTGGATCCGCCCCTGTACTTTGTGGTACATTCAGATCTTCTTTACCTTCTTTGATGATGCTACATTAGATCTGTTCAACTTCAATTTTGGAATCACTTAGTCAATGCATTTGCTTAAAAAACTGTCCCTTGATTTTAAAGTTAAAGTGCAGTTTAAGTCTGCTTCCATATACATGTTCAGCTGACTCAAGGACCCTATGTTATGATCCTTGGCTGACTTTATAATCTTCAATTCCTCACAGTATCCATTTACACCTGGGTGGAGTGGAACAATTGTAGGTTAATTTCTTGCTCAAGGAAATTAACTGTCTCCCAATGGGAATCCAACCTGGGACATCTTGACCCCTAAGCTTGCGTCCTTTCACTGGACCACTGCTCCTACAAATTTTAGAGTGTTACAAAGCACTTGACTTGGTGTGGTCATAGAGATGTTATCTGGAATTCAAAGTTTTGTGTTTTCTTCTTGGATACAAACAAACAATGAATTTTTTTACGAGGGTTGCCTGCAAGACTGTAGTAACTTGCTCTTTAACACAATGCACTTACTACAGTCTTGCAGGCAAAATGTTTTAGTACAAAAAACAACAAGGTTAATCTTGTGTTTCATAGTTTTTAGCTCTTAATATGTAACAACATTGTTTGTACCTTGTACCTCTACAGGACAATATTTGCATTCTTGATTACATCTGTTCTAATGCAGTAAACCTTTTAGGCTAACTAGATATTATAGTTATCTTCAGTCACATTACAACATATTTCAATTAAAAGTTAGTACTTGTAAAATGACATGGTAATGTTTTGTTTAATGAAAATAGTTGATACTTATAGTATAATTGTTGTTTTAGTAAAATAAATGAAGTCAAAGTAAAACAATAAATGTCGTAACTCAAGATGTTGGCTTTTTGATAGGAGCAAAGAGCAATTACTTGTTTTTTTGGTCTAAATGTTTAGAGTGAAAACATTTTGCATTTATTTTGCTGTTTTTTTGTAATTTATTGTTAATCTTATAACCAGTGGTTTGAAGGTTACATTAATTTATTTGTTTGTTTTGCCTTCTTTACTAATGAGAAACAAGATCTGAGGTTTTTCTTTTTAGATGGTTACAAGTCAATTAAAAGATACTTTTTACTAAGAGCTAGTATAAAGTTTAAAAAGTTATTTTTGATTGGCTTTTTACCTTGACACGATTATAAAATCAAAGTACTGATAGTAAGGATGGGACGGTGCTACTGAAATTATAAATCAAAGTACTGATAGTAATGATAGGACGGTGCTACTGAAATTGTAAATCAAAGTACTGATAGTGCTGATGGGACGGTGCTACTAAATTGTAAATCAAAGTACTGATAGTGCTGATGGGACAGTGCTACTGAAATTGTAAATCAAAGTACTGATAGTGCTGATGGGACAGTGCTACTGAAATTATAAATCAAAGTACTGATAGTGCTGATGGGACAGTGCTACTGAAATTATAAATCAAAGTACTGATAGTGCTGATGGGACAGTGCTACTGAAATTATAAATCAAAGTACTGATAGTGCTGATGGGACAGTGCTACTGAAATTATAAATCAAAGTACTGATAGTACTGATGGGACAGTGCTACTGAAATTGTAAAATCAAAGTACTAATAGTACTGATGGGACAGTGCTACTGAAATTATAAAATCAAAGTACTAATAGTACTGATGGGACAGTGCTACTGAAATTATAAATCAAAGTACTGATAGTACTGATGGGACAGTGCTACTGAAATTATAAATCAAATCACTGATAGTACTGATGGGACAGTGCTACTGAAATTATAAATCAAAGTACTGATAGTACTGATGGGACAGTGCTACTGAAAAGTGGCTTGTTATGAAGATACAAAAAAATGTTTGAAATAGATAAATGTCTATTTTCTTTGCAGTCAAAAAAACAGTGTTACTTTTGATTATGGGGCTTTAACTGGCATGGTTTTGTTTATAAGAGTCAATGCAAATTGCTAAAGCTACTGATTGTTTACTCTGTTCAGTACTCTGATAGGTCAATGCTCAATTAAAAAATCTGATTTCCTACTCTATCCCAATATACCTACAGACATGTCATATATAAACTAGAAAATACTAGAAACGCCATGATTTGCTATACAAGTTAAGATAGTAAAAACAAGTATATACAATGTATATGACTGTCATAGACTAATCAGTAATCAAGCTATATTAAGATATATATAAATATATTACGATGTAATTAAAACATCAGTTATAGTTTATTTCATTGTTTTATTACCACCATCATCATCTACATGTCAACTTTCACATAGAAATAACTATTTGTTTATCTATATATTTTTTGTCAACATGATCCCATACTTAATACATTGTTTGTTTTTTTGTCTGAGTGTTGAAGACATATTAAGGAATTCTAAGGTACACCATTTATATTGCTTTAATTTTTGGTTCTTGTATATTTTGTTACCATGGTGACAGCTTCATGGAGACTAATTCTTGTTAAATCATGTTTTATTGACTATCTGATGCTGTTTCTGTGAGTTACTTTGTTGATGTTTATTTTATACATGATTTGTGCAATGCACTGATTATAGGGATTAAAAATGTGATATGGGAAAGTGAATGGAAAGCTCATTGTCTGATTGGTTGGTTGTGAATTTTAAGGTTTGAACTGACCAATCACCTGCCTGCAAATGTTTGATATGATACATGACTGTAAGTTTAACTCGCATCATTTGTCTTTTACTTTTATGTTGTTGGAATTTGTCTTTTGATTTTTAAAACCCTCCTCGCTTGCTTACATTGTTCAAACTCAGTTAACATCACTATTGAAAGACTTTTAAATGATTATTTTGTCCACATATAGATATTAGTTGTTGGATTGTTGGCTGTTTAATGACCTCATTTGACAACTATGGCTATTTCAGATATACCTGAGAAGGGTTTAGAAAGATGTAAGAGCTTGTATTATTACCAATTTTTTGTTGCAAATTGTTCTATATTTTATTGCTATAATTAATTTCATGATGTTATCCCCAGAAAATTACAAATAGTACTGTTTTGGGTTTAAATCTTGGCTTTAAGTTGGAGGTAGTAGCTTTAGAGTAATATGTTAATAGCTGTAAAATTTCCTAGCCTATTAATTAAAAGAAAAATAGATGTAACAGATTTTGAAAACGTCATATATTTGTTAGTTATGACAAGAGTATTTTTTTTCTTTTTTTCTTTAAGACGTCTACTTTTTGTATACATACAATTATATAATATATATGTATATAATTCATTAAGTTACTGGTATGTTGATGAGCATGGTTGCATAAAACATTCATTATAACATAGTAGTAAGTACAAAATATATATGTTTACTGTTATAATTAATAATAATCAAGCTAGGGACGATCTCATTGTGACAGCTGACAGTTCTATATGGACTACATGTTGACAGGCAATATTACTATCACCATAAACCTTGGGTCACATGATCTGACAACCAGACTCCAGTATGAGGGTTACATCTACTGACTTTACAGGGACAGGTTTATTGCATAGTTTTGCCATCTGCTATAATTATCATGGATTTTTACATTTCATTATTTTTGTGTGCTAATTAAGCCTATTATGTTTATTTGATCTCTGCAGTAGGATGATAACGTGTTGATCTCTCGTTAAAAGGATTGATTAAATATTTATGACAACTCTGAACCAGAAAACAATGGTTAAATTTAATAGATATGAATGGCTTTTGATACAGTGCTTATACAGTCATTTATTTTAATGAAATATATTAGTGAATGGAATGTTCATTTCTAGCTTCTGGAGTTTGGTGTTTAGTTTAGATTGTGCTGGAATATGCTTCTTGATAAGTGTTGGTTCATAAATGAAGGACTTATACTTGAATTTGGAGTGGGATTTGGATTTTTTATTAGTGATTGCTTATTTATTCGTGACCCTTAGATGTTGCCTTTGGTTAATAAGGGACACTGCTCATGTTTTATTTGCCAAAAGATTCTATTATTTAGATAAGTGGTACTGACTTTTTTTGCATTAGAATTGTTTTCGGAGCATCCATCTTGGATTCAAGTATACTAAAATGATGAGTTCAAAGCAAAGCACAACTGCTGATGGAAGCAACAATAGTAAAGGGAAGAAGTCAGGAAATACAACTTCTTCATCAAAAAGTGGAAAGCATAGTTTGTCTCAAAGTATACACAATTTGTTTCATAGGAAGAAATCATATTCTCTAAAGCCAAGTGGTTTCAGTAAGAAGAAAAAATTGTATGAGTCAATAAATATGAGCCATGAGTCTGGAACTAAGACAAGAGGTGTGAATACAGTCACAGGATCTGATAAAGCTAGAGTCTGGAGTGTTAGAAATGATACATTTAACTCAACTGTTGAAAATGTTGGATTTCCTGCAGATAAAGTCACAGATATTGATAAAGAAAAAGTGACAGAGAATCACAATGTACACAACATTGATGCTTCTGATATACAAAGTGTACCTAGAACCCTGAAAAGGTCTGTGAAAAATGTTGCTTGCAGCCATAGTTTTGATGTCTTAGGCTCAATTAAAAATTATGTTAAAGTTTCTGATGAAAAGAATCCAGCTTTTCCAAGCAATGATGAGGTAAATGCGTTTGCTGATGGAGGAAATATAACTGTATATGATGAAGATGGGGTTCCATATAATATAATGAACAATGATGATTTTCTTGGCCCCTGTTCCGATAGATCTAGATTGTCAAGTTTTAGTAGTTCTACTTGCTACTCTGATGCCAGTCTTGGATGCAGCTACTCCTTCTGTCGTTGTCATGGGAATGATAAGAAAAGTATCAGCAGTACTGACAGTTTTGATGAAATAAATACTTCATACTGGGACTTAAGATTGCCGTCTGAATCACCAACTTTCAAAGATTTTCGTTACCCT
Source organism: Mactra quadrangularis (assembly GCA_025267735.1). Taxonomy (NCBI): domain Eukaryota; kingdom Metazoa; phylum Mollusca; class Bivalvia; order Venerida; family Mactridae; genus Mactra; species Mactra quadrangularis. Next base: position 45,063,737 of record CM046304.1, on the reverse strand, counting down.
GGTTTCTCTTCTAGAAGGTATTCTTTAAGTTCGTCTGCTGAATGTCGTACAATGTACAGCTCACCTGATTCTGGGGCCATGTCATTAACTAGAAGAAGACTTTCAGACCAAGGTGCTACACAAACACCTAAAAGATGGCAACATAAATTGCTTAATGCTCTCAATGGCAATACAGCACCTTCAACAAGGAATAGAAGCAACTCTTTTAACAGTTTCAGTGTTAGTCAAAACAGTGATACCTCACGTAAAACCAGTCAACAGTTGATGTCTGGTCACTCTAGAAAATCTCATCGTGATGAGAGAAGTCATAGTGTCTCCTGTGACAGAAGAAAGTCACCTACATATCAAGATCATGGCAAAAAGAATATAGACAATAAGAAACATGTACATAGAAGTAGATCTGCAGAACCTTCCAGACGTCGTATCATCCCCAGCAGAGAGAGATATATATCATTACGTAGTGACCTTGATAATGATTTCTCTGACATTGAGAGTTCAGAAGAAAGTGAATCTACACATGAACCTAAAGATACATCATCAGAGAGTCATCAACCTTCTAGTTGTAATGATTTCAGCTCTTGTTCTGTCTCTAGTGGCAACGAGGTTCAAACTCCTGATACAAACAAAAGAAGTATCTCTGTTATTGTTAATGATGGTGATATTGTTTTTAAGAAGGCTCAAGATGCAACAAGTAAAGTAAGTAATGAAGGCCAAACATCAGAACAAAGTATTGATACACTCATTGTTGGTCAAACTGCAGAACTTAGCGCCGAGACTCCTTGTGCTGGCCAGCCTCCTGTAGAAACAAACAAAAATACACAAACACCTGATTCTGACCACACTTCAGAACCAATTCAAGAAATTCAAAATACTGAACTCGATTCACCAAATGAAGTTGAAATTGCCGATAGTCAAGTCATTGTTGAGGTTGAAATAATTAAATCAATTTTTAATGAACTTATTGATTTAGAAATTCAGTTAACTGTGACAGAATCAATACAAAGTAGTATGGACTGTGATTCAACTTTAAACAATATTGAACAGGTTTTAAACAGTGAAAATACTAAACAGTTCTGTGACTTGCCTACTAGTTGTGAGGAAAATATATTAAATTCTAATTACAGCAACATTTTCTCTAAATCTGGAATTTTAGAAACAATCAGCACTATTGTGGAACTAAGTGAAAATAAGGATTTCAATAAAATATTAACTGGTCAGAATGTTTCATCTTTTGAAGGGCTACGCTTGGATAATAATGGAGTTTATACAGGTAACAAAGAATTTCTTGTAAACACTGATAATAAAACAGTTATCTCCCTTTGTGACAAACCTGATCTGAATTTCACAAGTAAATTACACAAAGACAGTAATGATGTTGGATACAAATTAGAAGTTGTTGAATATAATGAACCAAGTGAAATGTTTGGATGCCTTTTTCATCACAGGACTGAACATAGTCCAGTGGAAGATAATGTAGGAATAGATGCTAAGATTAATGTAGAAAATGACATTGAAGGTGAACACTCTGAGAACAAAGAATCACATGATCAAAGTCATCTTAGTGATGAACAAAAACCAAAGAAAGCAATGGTGGAAGGAAGTAATGTGTTAGATAGTGATGACAATGATAATGGCACAGATGTGGATCAAGGAATGTTTACTTCTAATTGTATAGTAGATAATGATAAACCTAAAGAAACAGGTGAAATTGTACCTACTGCTAAACCTGATAACACTAATCTGACTATTGGTGATGGAACATCTGTTGACTTTGATGCTTCAGGAAAGAATTTTCAAAACTCGGACAATAATTGTAATGGTACCAATAATGAGTTTGATAATGATCTGTTGGTTGAAAATCAAAACATAGAAGGTGAAAGTATTATAGCAACAAATAATGGTGGTGATAAATGCATTTTTCTAAATGAAGAGAAAGACTTAAATGAGATAAGAAAGGCCTTAGAATCAGTTATTGGTATCATTGAAGAAAATGGTTTCGGAGGAAGTGATGTGAATTGTATCACTGAAGAAATGAATGATGTTAAATTAGCAGATAAAGTTTTAGAAGCAGAAACTGAAGACAATGAGAGGGAGACAAGTTTTGATGATAGTGAAGTCAGAGAAGTGTTTACCTACTTTGATAATGTTCTAGAAAATAGTTCATCATCTAATCAGAATTATGAGCGTCTAATTGAATCAACAAGCAGTGTGGATGATTCAGATACTGACAATGAAGTAGAAGAATCAAGAAATGATAAGATTATAGGCTGTGATAATGACAGTATGCTAAGATCTAACATTGATGATTATTGTAATGATTCTATTGATAAACATGTTGTAAACACAGGACTTGAACATAGCAAACTTAGTGAGCCATTTGATGCTTCTGATAAACATGTTGAGGAGGTTGGCAAACACTTTGACTGCAAGTCTAAAAACATTAAGCGCTTGATGACTAAATGTCTATCCTTAGAAGTTTTAAATTCAGATTATCCTGAAAGTTTACATGCTCAACAAATTGTAAATAAGTCAGCTCAAAATGAAGTACAGAAAAATAGCAATGAGTTTGAAGAGTTTCAAAAAACTTCTATTGATGAAATATTAAACAGTGGTTGTTTATCAAATACCAATGATGTAGATGAGAGTGAAGTTAATCATGTGTTTGAAGCAATTAGTGAAGAAGCTAATAAAGAAGAGAACAAAGATAAAGATATGGTTTTAATGTTTGTTGTTGGTATGTATTCTTTGTCTTATAATATTCTCCAGTTCTGGGGTCTATGCATCAACATTCAATTTGAGTTGTTGTTCTACAGTATATTGTATTGTTATCACAGAATATGTGATACTGGTCAGTTTCTTAAACAAGTTGCTAGACACAGTTTTACAATGATATAAAAATATCAAATATCACAAAAAATTCTTCATAATGTTGTCAATCGAATATATTACTAATGCAAATTTATTAATTTTGAAATTTCTGTGACTGAAACCATCAATTAGTTGTATAATTTTAGTTATTGTTTTTCCAGTTTTTGTTATTTAAAGTTTTTAAAATGTTTTAACTTAGGCTTCAGATGTTCAGTTAGAGAATTTGAATGGTTCTGTTCACAAAATTTAATAGACTTTCCCTCCCTGCTGTTCTCTCTCCCTCTCTCTCCATCTATCTTTAACTGGGATGGCATTGAAGTGACTTTAGATGTCAAATACTTAGTAAAACAACTACTATAGTTACATCTTCCATTTGTTGTTTTTCTTCAATGTCACTCTCTGTCAACAAACTACCTGAAGCTATTTATAGTAAGCTTTCATCCCTCTTTGTGATCAAAAACATAAACTTTATGTATGTTTGATAGTTTAGTAAAGGTTAATCTAGACTAAATGTGACTATACTTTTTACGGAAAACATTTGTTAGAAAATGTTACGAATAGGTCATTCACATAGCAACTGTCATATTATATTTTTGCTGGTTTTTTCCAAATATAGAAATGTATAAAATGTACATAAAAAAGAGGTCGGATATAGTCACTGAACACTTTGTTGATGAAATCTGTCTGAGAAAGAGACTTGGTTACCTTATAACAAATTATTTTTGTGAGAATTTAATTTTGCAGATTTTTTGGGGGGTAAATTTTAAAATGTGAAAGTTGGTACACCATGATTATCTTATATTAATAATATTTTTTTATTATATACATGAAATATTTCATTCTATGTAAAAAGTAGTGCAATTGGACTGCTGGTATCTAACAATCTCGCTGGGGAATTTTTTTCTCTGCCTAGTGCAGCTGACATATTGGTTCAACTGTAACCACCCTTGCAGATACCTACCGGTATATTAAAATTTTGTTAATGAAAAGTTTAGCAAAAATGAAAAACTAATTATCTCTGAAATTTCTCTATATACAGTAATATAGGTATGTTGGTAGCTACATGAAGATAATGTATTATGACAGGGACATATTATAACATGACATGTTTGTTTGTTTGTTAGTGGTGAGCCTGACTCTATACTCTACATGGTTATTGTATCAACTAGGGTGACATTCATAACTTTATCACTTTGTTTGTCTATTGTAATATATAGTTGAAGGTCATATAGACAGAATCTATAATGATGGTGTGTCTGGTTAATGTGTTTGTTTGTTTGTTTGATGTAGTAAGAGACAGGTCATGGGTTCAATTCTTAGCAAGGCCTTGACTCTTTCATAAATGTTTATCAAGCCTTTGGGGCTATATTTATAAAACATCTTAACATTTAAAGTCAAAGTCAAAATATTTTATTGCCATAAACCTATGACATTGTGCCATATTTAATTGGTCTAATCCAGTGAAGCAATGGTCAATTGGTTGGCTTGAGCATGAAGAAAAGACATTTATCAAAAGCTGTAATGCTTTAGCCCTCTAGCCTGAAGTCTTGGAATAGTGAAAATTGATTTGGGCTGGTAAAAATTACATGATAAAATCTGGGCTAGCTAATACCTTTTACTGTATTATATGATCAAATCAGGCTAGTGCTTGAGAAATTGAAGTTTTTGTTGATGACTTTTAAAGTTCAGATGATTTTAGTGTCCTCAGATGGTATTTACAAAATATTTTTATTGAAACCTTTTCCTAGATTCTGAGGAAAAATAGTGATTTTTATTGCATAATATTTTAAGTAAACTTTATTTTACAATTATAACATTATTTTATTTTAAAATCAAGATGATTGTGTTTACTATACTAGTTGTTTTTGTCATTAAAACTTCCTTCTCAGAGCATCTTCTAAGACTGTAGATATAGAGTAAGAATTTACTGTGAGAAAATCAATTTTAAAAGTCATTATTCCCAAACTGACATGCATATTGAATGTATGATATTATTAAATAAGTGTTCAACTGAACTGCCCATACAATTGATGTTATACAAAACCCACTATGCTATACTTGAGTAACCTCCCCTAGAATGTTGTTATAAACACATAATATTGTATCTTATAAATGACTCACTAGAGTTACCTCCCCTGGGATGTTGTATTTTATCACATGAATGACTCACCATACCTGAGACTTCCTAATTATAATATTGTAATCCTTTAATGATTCGTCTTTTAATGATTAAATCAATATTAATACGCCCTTAAGTCAATTATTTATAGATCAATAGTTATCATCGTTTATCTTTAAATAATATCGTTGACTGATTCGGTCATCTGAATCACCCAATATCTGTTTATTTAATACATGTAATATCTAGATTACCGATATCCATTGTTTACTTTAAACGATTTTTCTATTGTTTATACATTTTTGTTTAAATTAATCAATTTCAACCACAAATATTGGCTATAAATACAATTACTAGGGTAACAGAGCTGATTTCCTCTGGTGTCAGCTTCCTCAGTCTGAATCATTTATCGTTCACAGGGAAGAAGACAGTTAACCAGGTTATTATTGAATTTTGTATTTTCTGATCAATACGTTAAGTGTATAGTAAAGTGACCTGTTTATTTCAGCTGTGATATGTCGTAGTTTTTTGCGATATTTTGTATTTTACGTACACAAGGGATTGGATACTTAATAAAGGAGGAAATTCCTATTTTTATGAAGCTGTATTAAATGTATTATTGATTACATCGTGAGTGTACAACTTGAACTTGGTATAGTGATGTTGATGATGTTGATGGTGTCATGTTGGTGTTGTATGTTGTGAGAACAGTGTTGTTTTGAACCTAAGGTTTCACACTGTTGTTTTAAACCTAAGGTTTCATATTGTTGTCACCTACTGTTGTTTATGGATAAAATACTGGTGTTTTAACTGTAATCTGATATACTGGAATCTTGTGTTGTTATATTGAGGATATAAACATCAGGATCAAATGTTGTGATTCATTGAGAGGTTAGGTTACCAGGAGAGTTATAGATTCTATAAGGAAGTTATATGTGACATGATTAACCCTGTATGTTTGTTGTTTTGTCTTTAATTCTTAACTTCAGTAACAACTGGTGATGATTATTTATATGCTCTCAGTGTTGGACCTACATGCTTATTAGACGAATTCAGATCAATAATTTTATTAAAATTGGCATAATTTGACATAAAGTAAAAATAATTTCAATTTTTGTTCAGGATTATTTTGAAATTTACTAATATTTGTTATGCTATATCATCAGCAGTGTGTTTTAATCCCATATCTCTAAAAGTTGTTGTTGTTTAATATTCAGAGGTCTGAGACAAGATTCCTGATTTCCATTCTGAGAGGCAAAATTTCTGATATTGAGGAAGATATTGTATTGATTGATAAAACTTTGGAATAGCAAATATTTGGCATACTGTGTATTAACATTGACTGGAATTTATTATAGAAACTTCAATACATCCTGGTTGAATATATCCTGTGTTATATAACATGAAATATTGTTGTTTTAAAATATATGATGTAATCTATATGACAGATGTTGTGTATGTTTAAATTCATGTATGTTTGAATGGTAAGTAAAACTTGTCATATTAAGATTCTCATTTCCTATTTAATATTGGTTTCTTAATTTTTTATTTATTGGAGTTAACGCCGTGTCAACACAATTTAGGTCATTTTACGGCGTCCAGCGCACCTAACCTAGCTTTCCTAGACCATCGTCTATAACCAGTACTCACCTACCCTTCCACAAGGCCGGAAACTTCTCCATATTATCTAATCAATGGAGGAAAATCGACATTATTGTCAAATTTTCATAGAAGGGTATAACCTCCCCGGGTGGGATTCGAACCTGCACCCCCTCGGGCACAAGTATCCAAATCCTGGCACACTACCTACTGCGCTATCGACCCGGGTTATTGGTTTCTTAGTGTTTTGTAACAGCCATGTACATTGAATATCAAGTTCCTGATTTCATTTTATGACTTTTTATTTTATTGAGGTTTATAAGAGATTTTCAATGACTTATTCAACCCTTATACAGTTATAAGGGATTCATTTTTTTATTGAATTCTCTAAGGTGCTCTGTCTGTTGTGCTGATAATCAGTTCTCTGTGGTTTAAAAGGGTTTGTCTTCGTCATAACTGTGTGCATGAAGTTAAAACATAATTTATTTTTCACTATGTAAATAATGTAAATAACTTGTACATGTTTTCTTGAGGTCCACATGGAAGATTGGATTTATCCAAATGTGTAGCCTCGTTAAATAAAGTCTTTATTATTATTATTATTATTATTATTATTATTATTATTATTATTATTATTATTATAGTATCACAGTCTGCCTTGTTTAATGACTCCACGTTGTAGAATAAATGATGTCAGACTGTTAATGTAATATTTATAGATGATGTCATATAACTGTACCCAATTGCAACCGTTGAAACTATTAAAATAACCCAGTGTCAACATGTTTCTGCATTATTTTCCATTCATTTCCCTGTATTTTCCTTAGTGGTAATAGGCTGCTATATCTGGTAACACTTGGGTTAATAATCCTGGTGTTTCTTTAAGAACTATTCTAGAACCGTCCTATCTGTTAGTCTATCTGCACATCATCATGGTTGTAAAGATTCTATCTGCACATCATCATGGTTGTAAAGATTCTATCTGCACATCATCATGGTTGTAAAGATTCTATCTGCACATCATCATGGTTGTAAAGATTCTATCTGCAGATCATCATGGTTGTAAAGATTCTATCTGCACATCATCATGGTTGTAAAGATTCTATCTGCACATCATCATGGTTGTAAAGATTCTATCTGCAGATCATCATGGTTGTAAAGATTCTATCTGCACATCATCATGGTTGTAAAGATTCTATCTGCACATCATCATGGTTGTAAAGATTCTATCTGCACATCATCATGGTTGTAAAGATTCTATCTGCACATCATCATGGTTGTAAAGATTCTATCTGCACATCATCATGGTTGTAAAGATTCAGTCCATTGATTCATTATAATGATGGTAATCAAACATTAAATCAATCCACTTATTACAATCAAAGTATTAACTTGTTGATCAAGTGTATTGTTTGATCTTAGTATAATGATGTTGTTGATCAAGTGTATTGTAGTGTCTTAGTATAATGATGTTGTTGATCAAGTGTATTGTAGTGTCTTAGTATAATGATGTTGTTGATCAAGGGTATTGTAGTATCTTAGTATAATGATGTTGTTGATCAAGTGTATTGTAGTATCTTAGTATAATGATGTTGTTGATCAAGTATATTGTAGTATCTTAGTATAATGATGTTGTTGATCAAGGGTATTGTAGTATCTTAGTATAATGATGTTGTTGATCAAGTGTATTGTAGTGTCTTAGTATAATGATGTTGTTGATCAAGTGTATTGTAGTGTCTTAGTATAATGATGTTGTTGATCAAGGGTGTTGTAGTATCTTAGTATAATGATGTTGTTGATCAAGTGTATTGTAGTGTCTTAGTATAATGATGTTGTTGATCAAGTATATTGTAGTATCTTAGTATAATGATGTTGTTGATCAAGTATATTGTAGTATCTTAGTATAATGATGTTGTTGATCAAGTGTATTGTAGTATCTTAGTATAATGATGTTGTTGATCAAGTATATTGTAGTATCTTAGTATAATGATGTTGTTGATCAAGGGTATTGTAGTATCTTAGTATAATGATGTTGTTGATCAAGTGTATTGTAGTATCTTAGTATAATGATGTTGTTGATCAAGTATATTGTAGTGTCTTAGTATAATGATGTTGTTGATCAAGTGTATTGTAGTATCTTAGTATAATGATGTTGTTGATCAAGTATATTGTAGTATCTTAGTATAATGATGTTGTTGATCAAGTGTATTGTAGTATCTTAGTATAATGATGTTGTTGATCAAGTATATTGTAGTATCTTAGTATAATGATGTTGTTGATCAAGGGTATTGTAGTATCTTAGTATAATGATGTTGTTGATCAAGTGTATTGTAGTATCTTAGTATAATGATGTTGTTGATCAAGTATATTGTAGTGTCTTAGTATAATGATGTTGTTGATCAAGTGTATTGTAGTATCTTAGTATAATGATGTTGTTGATCAAGGGTATTGTAGTATCTTAGTATAATGATGTTGTTGATCAAGGGTATTGTAGTGTCTTAGTATAATGATGTTGTTGATCAAGTATATTGTAGTGTCTTAGTATAATGATGTTGTTGATCAAGTGTATTGTAGTATCATAGTATAATGATGTTGTTGATCAAGTGTTATTAAGGATGAGTATATCTCATGTTATATCTTTATGTTATATAATAGTTATACAGTGATTGCAAGTAGTTAAATGCAGGGTACAGTTTTCTATGTAGCAATTGCTCAAATTGGAAACTTTGGGTTCAATTATCTTGGCTGCTGCAGGTCATACCATTCTAAGACAATTAGGCAATATAGATGATTTTCCTCCAGAAAGGGAGTTGTTGACTCCTTGCGGAAGGATAAACGAGACAGTAATACAGGTGATACAAAAGTGTCAAGGTATGAAAGTGGTTTGGTGAGCCAGCTCAGCTGCCTAATATCTGATAAAAGTTTTAATTGATAGTGTGAAATCTAAATAAAAATAAGATACATTAAGTAATTGCAGTTTATAGTCTAAGCTTCATGCTAATACATGTTCACAGGCTTTAAAGCTATTACCCCTGGTTATCGGGCTACTAGTATCTATCTATCAACCTCTCTGAGGAGACTTTTTACTCCACTAAGTGAAGCCAACACATTGGGGCAACTGAACTTAACCTCACAGGTACCCATTTACACCAGGGTGAAATGAAGCAATTGGGTAAATTTCTTGCTCAAGGAAATTAGCAGTGTCCCTCAGGCAGGGTACCAACCCAGAACCTCTGGATCCCTAATTGCACATCCTACCGCTCCTACTAATAATATAAGTACATTAGTATATTTCTAGGAAGACTTGATATTGGAGTGATGACTCATCAAAGTATCCTCAGTGAATATAATATGATATATAGTACAAGTTTCCATATATATAATAGTGTAGAAAGTTAGATCAATAAATATCTTATTGTTATATTTGCTACATAAACTATTGTCAAGTACAGTCAAGTTACATTATATAGACCACCAAGGTTATTGTGAAATCATGTGATTTTTTGACGATTTTTAAAAATTCAAAGTCAAAATTTTTAATTTTTAACTTACATCCTGCAGTTGGAGTTTGACGCCTGTGATAAGTCTATGACAAATGTATATGATTAGTACTGGTCGAAAGCTTCCATTGTTTAGAATAGATCATCTCTCTATTACATTGTATGTTATATTATGTATAAGATGTGGGAATATCAAATTTATAAGACTTGACTTTGTGCAGACTTAATGATTCTCTGTCATTTTCATTCTTATGTTTGCATTTTAAGTCGTCGATCAGATCTTGTGGTCTGCAGTGCAGTATACTATTGTACATGATATGAATCTAGTTTCCTTGAAGGGTTGCTGGTTCCAGCTTCATGGGTGCTCATGTTTACTCTTCCATGACTATTTGACCACTATGTTGTTTTTCTTCTATTAATATTGTAATTGGAGAAGTTGTCAGTAAATACTGGTTATAGACAATATTCAAGGTAAGCTAGGTTTGGTGAGCTAGCTGCCACAAAATGCTCATAATTTGTGTTGACAAGGTGTTAAATCCAATCAAAAATTCAGTTAGAAGGTTAATGTGATGTTGACTCCATTCTATGATGAGATGACAAATATAACTGAAACACTTCCTTACATTGTAATCTTGAGAGTATTTGATAATCTCTGAGAGTATTGGATACTATTATTAAAGTGTATTATTTAATCTCTTGTTTTAATTGTTCACACAGATTGTTATTAACTTTTTATATTTACTTCCTGTTTACCATTCAAGGGCAGCTTAAGATGTGAACTAACACACAGTGGGGATCAAACCAGCCCTGCGTTTAGTTACAATGAACGTTACAAAACGTTCCGTACTGATACATTCAGAACTCCTCGGCCATTCGTTGCGAATAATCTCGGACATATTTAGACGCTATTTTGAAACTACCGGTGTTAAAGTAAACAAATATATGATCGTTTAGGCATTGAGTGATGTTTCGTTTTTAGTCCGTAAATTTTGAAACATCACTCATTGCCTTAACGATCTCATATTTGTGTATTAGATTAGGTTATTCGCAGCCAATGGCTGAGGAGTTCCAAATGTATTGTTATGTAACATTCTGTACATAACGTTTTGTGTAATTGAACACGCTACAGGGCTAGACATTAAAGGTTGTACTATGGCCCCTGATATCCTTTATTTGGGTTATTTGTAACTGCTAGTAAACATTTGACTTGGGCTACTAAAAAATATCTAGCTGATTCAACTGGGCAACCTAAATTAATCTCAAGCCCTGGGGTCAAACTGATTGATTTTTTTAGGGGTCTCAAATAAAGATGCCATTATTAATCCCTTTTTAACAGTTTTTTCAAGATATTAAAATTCCTAAAGGGGGTGTGTAGGCCCCCCTGACCCCTCAGCTGTATCCGCATCGCAATGTTACAAGTTTGATGACTCATTTTGTATCAAAACTTGATTGTAGCATTACAATATCAAAAACATTAAAATTTCCTGCATCTTCTACTCAGTATTTTCCTTGTATCAAGATTACAGTATTGGGAATTTCTTGTAAAATATTCAGGGAACTTCGCATGTATGTATATCTGCTGTAAGGTTTAGACTTCGACCTTTAGATTGGTTAAGTTATTGACTTAGATCAGTTCTAGCTCTTCTATAAGATAATGCATGTTTTTTTGTGATACTTTTTTGTGTAAAATTGCCCAATTACAGGAATATTTCACCAATTTATCCGTCAGTTTCAATAAAGTGAACAATTTATCTTCAAAATTCACAAATAATGACTTTCTAAGAATTGCCTTGTTAAAAATTGTATCTAAGGACTGAAACCTATGCTGTCTTGATTATATGAAGAAGTGATGATCTTCACAGTCAGCTCAGTTGGTAGCACATCTGACTACAAATCCAAGAATTGTTGGTTCCATTACCAGAGAGACCTACAGACATTTTGTCTTTAAGTTGATATATTTCTATGGTGACTCTCCTGTCTATATATGTATCAATTGGAGCAGTTGTCAGTCACTTGTAACCTTGGGTATGTGCTAATAGAACTGGGTACATTATATTTGAATCCAGCGGTCTAGGCTAATTCAGTGACTGTTGAGTTAAAACCATTAATTGCTGGAATATAACTGAAAAATGTTGACATTTGGTGTAAAGCACTCATACATTACATTCATTTATAAAAAGGAATGTTACACAATGTTATAAGATCACATTTATATTTCTTACATTATTTTATCTTACATTATTTTAATGAAATATTTGTTATCTTAATGTCATATGATTTTAAACAGTGATTTTATCTATAGAAAGGTGACATTGTTTTACTTTTATATGTTAATATCTACATTAGTGGATCTAGAAGGAGGGATTATGGGGTGTTAGTTGAAAGAGAAGGGACTTCAGCTAAATGGGTATGACATTAGTTGTAGGGGTGGGATGTCAGCTAAATGGGTATGACATTAGTTGTAGGGGTGGGATGTCAGCTAAATGGGTATGACATTAGTTGTAGGGGTTGGATGTCAGCTAAATGGGAATGACATTAGTTGAAGGGATGGGATGTCAGCTAAATGGGAATTGCATTAGTTGAAGGGATGGGATGTCAGCTAAATGAGTTTGACTTTAGTTGAAGGGGTGTGATGTCAGCTAAATGGGTATGGCATTAGTTGAAGGGATGGGATGTCAGCTAAATGAGTTTGACTTTAGTTGAAGGGATGGGATGTCAGCTAAATGGGAATTGCATTAGTTGAAGGGGTGGTATGTCAGCTAAATGGGTATGACATTAGATGAAGGGGTGGGATGTCAGCTAAATGGGAATGACATTAGATGAAGGGGTGGTATGTCGGCTAAATGGGAATGACAATAGTTGAAGGGATGGGATGTCAGCTAAATGGGAATGACATTAGATGAAGGGGTGGGATGTCAGCTAAATGGGTTTGACTTTAGTTGAAGGGTTGGGGTGTCAGCTAAATGGGAATTGCATTAGTTGAAGAGATGGGGTGTCAGCTAAATGGGAATTGCATTAGTTGAAGGAGTGGGGTGTCAGCTAAATGGGAATTGCATTAGTTGAAGGAGTGGGGTGTCAGCTAAATGGGAATTGCATTAGTTGAAGAGATGGGGTGTCAGCTAAATGGGAATTGCATTAGTTGAAGAGATGGGGTGTCAGCTAAATGGGAGTTGCATTAATTGAAGGAGTGGGGTGTCAGCTAAATGGGAATTGCATTAGTTGAAGGAGTTGGGTGTCAGCTAAATGTGAATTGCATTAGTTGAAGAGATGGGGTGTCAGCTAAATGGGAATTGCAGTAGTTGAAGAGATGGGGTGTCAGCTAAAAATTAACTAAAGAGGTCATGATATTGGTTGAAAGGGGTAGTGTGTCAGCTGAATGGGTTTGATATCAGCTGAAGCAGTTGAAATGCCAGTTATTAAGGGGATGGGGTATAACTGAAGGGGTTCGGGTTTTCAGCTTAAAGAGGTGGGATTGCAACCCATGCCCTCCTTGTTATTCTGAAGTTCATATTGAAAATTCAATACTAAAATTAAGAGTTTGATTTTTTTCTCTTTTCAACCTTCATATTTGTCCATGTTTAAAGATAGTACTAGATCTGTCCGTGATATTCATGTATAAACAATTAACGATGTCACTTTATAACTCACTTAGATTAATTATCTTAAGCTTCCTTTTAGTTTTTGTTTTGTTACACTACAGTAAGTATGGATAAACAATAGAAGGTTTCATTGTTAAAACTATCATGTATCAAAAAACCCCAAGTTTCTAAGTTACAGTTAGAGTGTATGTAGTGTGTGTGAAAACATCTCATACATGTGTACAGTGAGTAGAGCTAGTGTTGGTAGCTAGAACATTGTGAAGTCTGTGTTACTGTGAGAGAGAGTGTGTTCTAACAGAGATAATAAATGTATGGTGAGAGAGAAAGTGAAGTCTGTGTCAGGAAACCAGGATAAACTTAACACTGGAATTAAAATTTTCTACATTTTGGAATATTTATAATTGGTAAAGTTTTACACTTTTGTTGCTCATTTTAGTGCAGTGTTTGTTTTTTTCAATTTTTGTTCCGATGTGTATTTGAATTAGTGCTTGGATTTTGTTTCTGATGTTGGATTTGCTGTTGGAAATTTTGTTTTCTGGTGTTGTTTTTTATTCACAACAAAAGACTGCTGAGAAAAGTTTAAGGTTCTTGATGAATGTATAGGAGTTGGATTTTGATTTTGAATAAATATCGGGTACTACATGCAGTTATCACCTCAATGCACTAGCAAGAAGCCTGGTGTGACTGAAAGTTGATTTGGGCTAGTGAAATGTACTGATCAATCAGGCAAGTGATTGTGAAAGTTCAAGGCAATGACTGTATGTGTTGAATGAATAATTTATCAGTATAATTACTGTATTCATTGTACAACGTGTGGTTGATGATTTGTTAATTAAAGTTGAAAGTATATCAGTAAATTATATCTGATATAAGTGTGTCACTATCATTACTGTGGGTGGGTGTCATCTAATTATTATTACATATTACATATTGATACAGGATTTATTTTCATTGTGTTGTCATTCACTGATATATTTATTCTTCCTGCTAAAGTGGATCTTAATTAGTAAATACCGTAAAATTATACAAGAAAGACCTCTTTGATTATTTTAAAATCATGTGACTTTTGATGATTTTTATGTCACGGCACTTACCTGTTCACATCATGGGAAGAAGGATATGTAAGCGGCCGGATAGTTCGGTCGGGAGAGCACTCCCCCTGTAAGCGAGAGGTCCTGGGTTCGAGTCCCGGTCAGGCTGCATATTTTTCTTACCCTGTGACATTTAAGTTCCAAATGCTTGATTTAAAAAAAATGTCTCAATAACAGTGGTCAATATTCACACTAGCTGGACAGCAAAAAACTATTTACTTTCAGTGGGCTGGTAAAAAAACACTTACTAGTCTGACATGCTTGTGCACCTCAAAATTGCCAAGGGTTATGGAGTCTAAAGTAGAAGAAGCTGAGGGCTTGTAAAAATTGTATAAAAAAAATTTGGGCTAGTAAAAATTCATTAATTGCTAGCCCGATTTGCTTGCTAATTTTATTCCAAATTTCTATGACTGCAATAATTAAGACCATGCAGGGACCAGGAAATCGCCGGTTTTTCAGTTTTCGGACCGATTTTTTCATTTTGGACCGATTGAGATTACAAAATCCTTAAAAAAATCGGTCCGGGAAAAACTCGCAAAGTTTGACCTCAAACCTTAAATTTCCAAAATTTTCAAGAAAAGGTATTGATAAAATATTACCATACACGGAATTTAAGACCATTCCCCTGTTAAGACTATAGACTCTGATAGTTCTAATAGTGGATGTCTACTGTATGTTTTGAAGAGTGTTCTTTGTTTTTTAGAAAAAATAATGTGTTAGTTTATACATTCCCAAGTACAGAAACGTCAATTTCTAATTTTCTCGGTTTCTGTTACTTTGTTGGTTTATTTTTACTACAATTTAATGTAGGCATCTGGCATGTAGCACTGGTACATTAATATGTTGCTTACTGACCCGGTAGACTTTAATTTCATTTTGTTAACAATGGATACTGGAAGCTATACTGAAAAACTTATTTGTTATCCAATGACAACTACAGCTTAAAATGGGCTTACCTATCAGGGGCTGACCCAGGATAATTTTCCAGTGAAGGGCTTGGGGGTCTTCTCATCAAATCTAATATTTCCATGCATATTTAACTCTTTAATATTGAGAGATGGAAACCTTGGATGTTTAACTTCAGGATATTATATTAAATGTTTTTTACTAGCATCTTGTTCATTATACATCAGTTTATTTATGGCATGCCAGAGTGATGAGTTCTGTTACATACATTCCTTATTGAGTTCAGAATATTTATGTCATTTATTTTAGAGGTTTTTGGCTTAAGGTATTTGATTTAGTGTATGAATTTGGTGAACTTGCGGTTTTGTTTGATATAATGTATAAATCTCACATAAAATCAAACTATTTTCTTAAGAAGAGAAAATAGCTGAAACCAACTCAATGACTGAACGTAACACTAATTGTAACTCTCCTTATTTTCAAATGGAGTTACAATAGTGTTTCATTCAGCCCTCAAACTATTCTGCAGACTAACCCAGAATTATTCCTCTATATAAGGGATTTGATTGTGGCACTTCATTATGAAGA
The DNA here is from genome assembly GCA_025267735.1 of Mactra quadrangularis. Classification (NCBI taxonomy): domain Eukaryota; kingdom Metazoa; phylum Mollusca; class Bivalvia; order Venerida; family Mactridae; genus Mactra; species Mactra quadrangularis. The sequence goes on along the minus strand of CM046304.1, from coordinate 45,047,467 downwards.
CAGTTGTAATTTAATATCACCAGCCAATAAATGTTTTATAGATCTTAGATTGACCTAGATTCTGTCCATTTCCAACTTAATATCCCCAATGACTATTATTGTATGTACACTAAAGTTCCACTGTTAATAGGAATCTAAATTAGAGTAATAGAGGAACCCTTCTAATATAGGGACCTTTGTCTTCTCATTGAAGTTGGGAGTTAAAACATCATCAAAAATTGCCCGATTTTGCAATAACCAGAGTGGTCTTTATAGCCGAGCTAAACTGTTTCTGGTTTGAAAATTCATACTCAATGTACAATTGTTGTACATTAAAAATTTAAAACTTACATAATCTAGTGAACTGTATTACAGTTTGTTGGTTCCACTCAGACTTGCTGTAACTTTTATGTTAACAGGTGTTGATTCTGAGATGTTCTGCAGCTAGTATAATAAATTATAACTACCAACCACTTGAGATGATGTTTACATCTAGAACATGTAACATGTACCATGACTTTACTGAATTCTTTGACAGAGAAAACAAAAATACATTTTAAAAGTTGCTTCCCAGTGAATCCTTTATGTAATATATTTGTTATAGATACAATAATGTTTCTCAACTAATCTCAAAGATTTGAACTCGTTGATTTATATAACATACATTTACCCTCAAACCTTTGTAAGTGGTCACTTGCATCAGACAATAAACTGACTTAGTCTCTCGGAGATCATCTCTTTAACCTTAGTTTGTGTGATCTCTGAGTAAGTCCTAAAATATATCTGTATCAAACTGCCACCTGTCTTCAACATTTATTTCTTCATGTTCCAATGTCTGGCTGCAAGAGTCGACACAGATTTGTACCTATATAATATAGATTATAACTCGTGGCGGAGCTGTTACGATGTTGGAATGGTAATCACTGGATAGCCAGCTCTGCGTTGGTTCAAATCCCATCCAAAATCTACAAATCTCCTTGAGCAAGAAACTGTAACCTACTAGCTAAGTTCTGAGGGACCAGTAAGCGGACTCGAAAGTGATTAATCTAAGTTGTAAGAACTTGTTTAACATGAATCTAGCTAAAATAAATTAGTATATCATTTAATATAGATATAATATACTCTACAGTATCATATGTTTTATCTTAACTAACTTGTAGACTAAATGTGTTGATAGATTTTATTGTTACTATAACAATATCTCTGCCAATTATTGTATTAATGAAGTAATGAAGGATGTACAAGGTATGCTTCGTACATTAGTCTGGATTCACTGTAGGTTGGTCCTGTATCAATGAATGGGTATGATATTTCCTGGTATATCTAGCCATTGTGGACCATATTGAAAAGTGGTTTTAGCCAAATATGTTATCCACATTAAATAAAGTTGTTATTATGTTGTTCTAAATAGTCAGTTCCAAAAGACCAATCAGAGTTTATGTTTATTTTCATTTGACTTGCAGACTGATTTTTTTTATCTTATTTTAAATTTTCTGTCACACTAGCCTAATTTACTATATAATTTATGAATTAGTCTGACATTCATGCTTTAGTGTCAGCAGACAACTCAGGGCAAGTCATGGGCTCAATCCCAGTTTGAACCATGGACTTTTATTGAATTACTTATGAATTAAGTTATTTTCACTAAGCCCAGTTATCAATTTTGTTGGTGCCAGGCTTAGGGCTAGTGAGTAAAGGTTGATGACTGCTTTGATGTTAAGGGAAAGATAAATATGAACATATTTACTCATTAGTTTGCTTGACGTATTGATTTTGATAATTTAAGATATGATGTAGATTACTTTAATGATAATGATATATTGTTTTTGATCTAATCTTTACAATGATTACATTAAAACTTTATCATATATCTATTTAAGATACTAATTTGATATCTAAATATATCACATACCAGCAACTGTTGACAAGTTCTAACCTGTCAGTACTTACTTCTGTCCTATCTTAGATGTATTGGGGAGTGTGTGGTATCATATGATTGACGTTGGTTGTAAACCATGGAACAGTTCAAAGGAGGCTTTATCAAGAATACTGTCTGTTTCCTTGTAGGGTTTCTTTACAAAGTTACTTTTTTGGCTTCTAACCTATACTTCATTACTTGATGATATTCAAAATATTTAGAATGTTCAAACTATATAGAACAATGATGATATCTTGTTGTCAATAAATATGATGATAATGGTACAGTATTATAGTGTAGTAAAATCAGGAAATCAGGCAAATCAGCTATAATGGCTGAAACAAGTTATGGTTCAGTATAGTTGAGTATAGTCAAGTTATCTCCTGATCTGGGAGTCCTACTATAATGGCTGTTACAAGTTATGGTACAGTATAGTGGAGTATAGTCAAGTTATCCTCAGATCTGGCAGTCCTACTATAATGGCCGTGTCAGGTCATGGGTTTACATGAAAATTTGAAATTATGTTAATTTCCTCTGTGAATATGGGAACTTTGTCAGCTTCTTTTAGAAGCTAGACAGGACAAGATCTGGCCAAAGAATTTTGTTCAGGAAAGCTGGTAAAAAAGTTTATTACCTCAAGTTAGACTAAAGGTACAGTCCCATAAACATAAAAATAGCCATGAGGGCACCATACGGGCACCGTGCGATCAAGCTCCCCAAGGAACTGAACGAACTCTTGCGTACCAGTACGGACTGTTACGTTTTTACCAGGGTCCGGGAGATGTGCCCAGGATACACGTATCAGTTTCAGATCCAAATCGTGAACAAAATCGTGGCCGAGGATGGATTAAACATGCATATCATCCAGCTAAGGCTCCGTATGGGTGTGTTGTTTCTAACTATGTGCGTACCGTTACTTTGATACGCAAGGCTTCCCACGGCCTACGATTGTCTGCACATACGGGTCCATAACAAGCCACGATTTTATGGGACTGAGGCTTTAGGTCTTGTGTTGACCTATCAAAATGTGCAGTCTGCAGGCTTGACTGTATATATTAGTGACAAAGGTTTTACCATTCTGCTCCTGTGTGCTAGGGGTTAACATACATGATTGCTAATTTGACATATTCTATGTAATAGTACAAGACATACATTATGATTGAAGTAAGACAGCAGTATAATAGTGGTGGGTGGTGAATATTGATTCTAGGGATGTCCTATCATATTTCCATTCTGATATTCTTACTTATATATTTTGTTGTTATTTGATATGCATGACATATCACTCTGGAGAATTGTTACAAGTTTAGACATATCATACATTATATAGGATATAATATCATTGATAGTCTGTGGTTACCATGGTAACAGAGATATACAAAACATAGTCAGTCTGGTTTTAGTGCACTTGGTGAATGGAATATTTGGTTGTTAAGCCCATTAAAAGTGAAATGTGTCAGTTATGGTGTCTATGTTTCTCTCTATAAGTGTTTTAATGTTTTACTTTATGGATGATTCCATTCTCTGTAGACTTTCTGACTCTCAGTGTTTCTTCTGTGACAAATATTTAAGTGCTTTTAATACTTACCGGGTAACTTGATATTTTGTTCCACCAATATAACTTGATACTGTTCCCTTCTTTATAATATTATAATAAGCTGACTATTTCTATACTACTACTACTACTAATAATAATAATAATGATGATGATGATGATGATGATGATGATGATGATGATGATGACCACCATGACTACGATAATGATGATGATGATGAAAATAATGATAATAATGATGATGATGATGATGACCACCATGACTACGATAATGATGATGATGATGATGATGATAATAACCATAATAATGATAATAATACTGATGATTATAACAATAATGATGTTAAAAATGATAATGATGATGATGATGAAAATAATGATAATAATGATGATGATGATGATGATGATGATAACCATAATAATGATAATAATACTGATGATTATAACAATAATGATGATAAAAATAATAATAATGATAATGATGATGATGATGGTGATGATAATGATGATGATAATCATGATAATGATAATAATGATTATAATGATAATAATTATAAGGGTTTATTTTTAGAGGCAACACAGTTAGGCAAAGCCCAATCTTCCCTGTGAGCCTCTTGACAACAGTATTTACATAATATATGGAACAAACAAGGTTGAAAAACAACAACATATGAAAAATGATATTATATATTTACAATAATATACAATAAAAGAGTTATAAATTAAGTTAGTCACCCTAATGATGAAGTACAGAAATTCTGTCAAGTTTTTTGGTAGTAGGTTAAAGCAATGACTTGTTTAGAGGAAATACTTTATTATGGGAATGTTATTATTGTAACATCTAAATGTTATAGTTTTATATTCTATATATGTTATATATTTAAATGTCAACATTGTTGAAATGTTTCATACACTATTTTACTACTACAATATCAACAGTAATTTTACTTGTAACATAGTATAGTCATATATTTACTGATTATGGTCCTAAACTAAGCATTTAGAACTTAAAAATCATCAAAAAAAATTACGTGATTTATGCTGTAACCAAAGTGGTCTTTATTGTGGATGTCTTTATAGTGAGACTTATCTGTTGTAATCAAGAGTATTTGCGAAAAAAGCAAATTCGTCCTTTCCTAATAAGTTTTGCTTTATGGGACCCTTGGATGCAACATTTTTATATCCTTGAAAAAATGTTTAAAATCATAGATAATGATGGATTATACTACCAGTGTATTGGTCAATATTTTCACCTCTTCCAAGTTTTTGCTACAAATTGAATCTAAGCTAGTCCAGGATGAAGATCTGTAAACATAAGACCCTGTCAGTATATGTTTTGTTAGATAGATTACATATATCACCAGTATTGTCAGTGTTGTCAATGAAGTGTTCTAACTAATTCTCTATCTTACAGTTATAATTATATTACTGTTTTAAGTCTCATACTTGTCTATCTTGTGGTATCTTTAAGTCAATGTAGATTTTTGTTTTCATTTATCAATGTATGGAGACTAAGTGTTAGTTCTAGGAAATAAGTACAAGAATATAATCAATGTTTCATGTTTGAAATCATGGTAAAATCTCATCAGACGGGGTTCAACACTTACTGTTTTTATCAGGGATTAACTGAAGGAATCCCTTGTCAGTTATTCAGATATTTCTCTTTAGCATTAGGGGTTCCTCAAATAAAGTGCAAAATCAAGTTAATATAAGCATGGGGCTATTTTTTCAAGGAACTTGATGGAATTATCAGCTAACATCAAAAGAGTTCCTCCCTAGTGTTTTGGATCTTTGGAATTTTTGGATACTGTTTAGTCTAAAAACCAAAGGACACTGTTAGGGTCAAACCCAGATCATAGTCAGAACCATATTGACTCCATTATAACATTTCACTAGGCTCGCCCATGTACATATTCTAAATAGGAAGAAACTATATTTCTAAATTCTAGTAAAACAGTTAATGGTATAACAAGTGATTTGAACTTGTTTCACTATGTTCGAATAGTTAATAGAGTGGGTGGGGAATAATTGTCAATTTTCATATAAATCCCTGACTTCATTTAACTAATGTTTTCTAAGACTTTAATTCTGCAAGTTTAAAATTCACAGATCTGAGCTTTTCTTCATAAATGATACATTAAACCTTTCCAGGGATTCTTCATTATAAAGTATTCAATGTGATGGATATTATGAAACACCGAGCATCTTTGAAATCTTCTATTTTCTTGGTAAATTATTCATCGGATATCCCATGAATCAACTGATTGCATTATGATACATCATGTTGCGTACCGACTTAACTTCCCAATGACTGCTGGGTAATACGAGGATATAATCTAATGCAATAAATTCATAAATAACATAAAATTCCACTTGCAGTAATTGAATTGGCTGTTTGTCAGAAACGTAATCTATAATAGTGTTATGTAACATGCAACATCTATTACTGTATGATGTACTGAATAAATTCTAGGTCTAAGATAATATGTTATAGTAGTATACCTAGAATGTTTTAAATGTTGTCAATAGATTGATTGTCCATTGTTACTTGTTTGTCCTAAGACTTGATGAACTTTCTGACTGTATTATACAGTGCCCTCAAAAAGTTCTTGGAATAAATCTTGGGTTTTAAGATAAACTGATTCATCTTTATTTATGAATATAAAGAAGGAAGAGTCATCTGAGCAAATTCTAAAGTCAGCATTGATGAGTTTATTAACATACAATTAAAACAATGTTTCATGAATAAGGTCCAATGATAGTTAATTTACTTGTGTTATGCATGATCATTTTTCCTCAAAATTTCATCTGTCCAAAAACTTTTGGAGCACACTGTATGTTGTTTCCATTTACTTTCCTGGGAACATTGTATAACCATGGAGATGTTTCTGTTCATGTAATATTTATTTTTTATCTAATATATAACACTGTGAGATATAATTAAGATCATTTTACTGCAGCCAACACACCTCACCTAGCTTTCCTGAAAACCCGGGTTGGTAGCGCAGTTTGTAGCGCGCCGGGATTTGGAATCTCGTGCCCCAGGGGGTGTGGGTTCGAATCCCTTCCATTAAAAAATTTGACAATAATGTCGATTTTCCTCCATTGATTAGATAATATGGAGAAGTTTCCGGCCTTGTGGAAGAGTAGGTGAGTACTGGTTATAGACAATGGTCCAGGAAAGCTAGGTTAGGTGCGCTGGACGCCGTAAATGACCTAAATTGGGTTGACATGGTGTTAAATCTAATAAAAAAAAAATAGCTTTCCTGAAACCTTATTTATAACCAGTACTCGGGAAAATTTTGAGTAATTACAAAGAGTGCTTTATAATGATGGTACCTTTTATCTAGAAGATCTGTTGGTGTTGTTCTGGAGAGTGTTTGTCTCATAAAAGTATCAACCTAACTTAACAATTCCATATAACTTACAGTGTTCAAATTAATTTACAAATTCGTAACTTTTACTCGAGATACACAAACCATCAATATGTTAGGATCAATTCAGGATGTGTTGGTTAAAATTTTCAGGACAAGACTTGAAGCTCAGGATTTTTTATATTGAGGAAGGGTTCTTTTCCTACATAAAAACTATTGTTATCATGAAATTCAGGAAATTCAGGGTTTAGAAAATTTTGTATGTTCACATGAGGTAAATTACTAGCCACCCTGCTACTTCCTTTGTCCCTCTTGTTTTGTACAGTCATGTACTCTTGAAAAAATCTCCGGAGATTGCGGGTTCGAAACCCGGTGACGGCAGGTCATACCCTATAGTCATGAGTTGTCGGCCTCGTGGTAGGATAAGTTAGTACTGGTGATAGAAAAAAGTGTCCAGGAAACCTATAGTAGGAAGAGCTGGCCATCACAAAATGACCTAAATAAGTGTTGAATGCGACGTTAAAAAAAAAAATTAAAAAATAAATAAATCTATTCAGTACTTTCAGTGCTTTGATTCCTAAATATTTTATTTTTATCTTTAAGAATCGTGTTTGTTATACTTGTTGACTTGTGAAGTGTTGTTCATGATAAACATTTATATAAAGTTCCTTATTTGTCGTTTATCTACTTATGTTTTAAATCAATAAGTAGAAAACATGTAGGGTTAAATACTTCGGTTGGAGGAAAAATAATTTGTGGCCAATTAGTGAAATAGAAAACCACATTTTGAAGTATATTATATAAAGTGTGTGAACAACTTCTCTATATAAATATTGCTTGTATTTATTATGATATATGATGAAATGTTATTTTTGTAATTGTAAACACTTAAGAACATGTTGTACATGTAGTAGGGTTAATTATCAAATGTAACGACTTGAGTGGCACTACAAGATTTGAAACCCGGGTCGATAGCGCAGTTGGTAGCGCGCCGGGATTTGGAATCTCGTGCCCGCGGGGTGGTGCGGGTTCGAATCCCACCCGGGGAGGTTATACCCTTCCATGAAAATTTGACAATAATGTCGATTTCCCTCCATTGATTAGATAATATGGAGAAGTTTCCGGCCTTGTGGAAGGATAGGTGAGCACTGGTTATAGACAGTGGTCCAGGAAAGCTAGGTTAGGTGCGCTGGACGCCGTGAAATGACCTAAAAAACTGTGTTGATACGGCTTTAACTTCAATAAATAAAATAAATAAATAAATAACAACAAGATTTGAACTTTGTTCTTGAGGTATTTCATGCTGGACATAAGCTGTTTTGGTCTTCATTATTTTTATGTTATCTGTATGACATTATGGTATTGCATTATGTCTCTACCATGTTTGTTATGGATCTGTTTTGAGTTTGAAAGATGACTGACTGGAGAAACTTTCGTATATAAATATCAGTGCTGTTATAGTCTTCTTGGCCCTTAATTTTCTTGGATTCATGGTCATCTTGGCATTTTCAGTTTTGAGATTTATGTTTTTAAAAACAATTTAATGAATAAAGATATAGTTGTTAGACCTTTGATATTTCCTGAGGACTTCTTTTGGACATGGCTGCTCTTTAATTAAGTAAATCCACACAGCTAGCTAAGTCAGTAGTGCTTAACCTTATACCTTAAATCTTATTCATAATGATTTCACGATTAACATAAACAGAGCCATCCAGCTAGCTCAAACAGTAGTGCAAAGTTTACTGATCTGGGGGTTGTTCTAAGGTTTGATTCCTGGACAAGGTATACTTTGTAGAGCTTGGTCATGAAACAATTTTTACAAACATTCTGCCTTCAACCACTGATTCTAAATCATGTAGAGCAGTTGTCAGTCACTGACGAAAGTATGTCCTTAGTAACTTGTTCTTTTCCATTAACAGTAAGTAAGGTTGACTGACTGCTGTAATATGAACTAAACAATGTGTTGCTATTGTGTTTTACCCAACAAAAAAAAACAACAAAAAACAATAATGTAGCCATAGTAACTACTTTAAGCATATTTATTATTCCCAACATTATAAGGACCAAAGTAGAGAAGTTTCTTATGGTAATTAAAACATATTTCCTGATAGTTTCCTAGAAGAAATTACAAATTGTTTCTCAGAATATTCTATTCCATAATTTCTGATTTTGTTCCTGGAATTACCAGAGATTTCATATCCTATGTCTTCATGTACAGATTAAGTCATTCTTAGAATCCCATGTTATTGTTTAATGATTTAGTTATCTATAATATGATTGTATTGTCTAGAATATTTCTAGACAATTTGACACTTTCGGTGAGAATTTTAGTCACTGTGAAACATAGCAGACTGATGGACAAATCCTGTAAAATATAAAAGACTATTACAGGACCAACTGCCATGGGCAGAGAGTATTTTGATCTCATTTACTCAATTTTTTATTCATCAAAATATGTAAAATTTACCTTTCCTATAAGAATTGGTTTGGTTGTGTTAAATTTTTTATCATCACTGGACCTATTGTCTAGTAATTAATTGTTGAATTTGGCAGTGACTGTAATTTATGTTTCTTATTGTATAATATGGTGTCAGCATCTCATTGTAACTGGAAAACTCATCTTCAGTCAATGACAAAATCCTCCTTAGTATTCCTTGACATCTTAAATATTGCTTGATACACAACCTGTGATGGCATTATTCCTTGATGTACATGCCATTAATGATTTCTGATCAAGTTTACACTAGATATAAGACAAATAGATATAAATTGCTTGTTGATATCATTGGAAAACTAAGTAAACTGGTTAAGAGTGGTTTACGTTACATTCACTATTGTCCTGTCAAGTATGATGATTTTGGTTGAAGTGTCTTGAAGTAGAGAAATGTAGTGTTTAAAAAGTATTTGAATTTCAGCTGAACACTTGGGTATGAACCAATTGATATAATAAATTAGAATATTTGATATAGAAATTATCTATGATGTTTTCACTGACTTGAGGCTGGGCTGGTCATCTTTGACAACTATAAATAGATTACCATTGAATCAAAGACCAACTGTTCTTGAACATTCAAAGTTCAGACTTATTCATCCAAGTCGAGCTATGCAAAATAAATTTAAAAATGGAAACCATTGGTAAAGCTATAGTTCACATTTATAATAAAAATATACATTTATTGCCATGGTGTTTATGTCGTTTGTATAGTAAAGTATTTGTTTATATCATTTCAGGTGGTGAACTCAAAGTTTTAAGAAGATCTGGAACTAATGTTGTCAGTAACCATGGTGATTTCAGACATGCTGGTAAGTTAATTACTATTATATTACTGGTTTTTATCACCAACCTGGACCATTCACCTTAATGAATTGTGATGAAGGTCAAGGTCAAATAATCAAGTAACCATGGTGATTTCAGATAATCTTGTTACTTGAAGGATATTTTATTTTTCTTATAATAACCTTGACCCTAATGTAATATGATGGAATGTCAAGGTCAGATATGAATTATGACAATTATAGAGACATGTGTGGTACCTTGCTTTGGTTTTTAGAGCTTCTGAGTTCAAAATACCAGCTGCGTGTACAGAAACGACTGTTACTGCACGTAACAACTCAACCCAAAGACAACTCAAACCATGGATAACTCAACTCAAAGTTAGACAACTCAATCCGTTAGTAGGGGATTGAGTTTTCTCAGGTTGAGTTGTCTTTGGGTGGAGTTGTTACGACCCAAAGGTTACAGAACGTTTTGGAAGGTACAGGGTAATTGAACAGGCTACAGTTTTACAATTATATATTGCCATTTTGACTGCTATTAGGAATAATAGTAAAAATCTAGGGATATGTTTCAATGGCAAAAGTTTCTCAATCTTTTATGCCGCTGTGTTAATATTGTTCATTATGATGTTGTTTTTTGTTCATTTATTTGATAGTGTTGAGGTGAAAGTTAAACATTGTAATTTTTACTAAAACAGAATACCCTTAATCTAACCTTTAATTTGAAAATAGATATAGCCAATGAAATTTCAGTCTAAACCATTGACTTGCAAATTTTCAATTGGTCAATGGTACACTAATCTCACTGCATGTGAATGAGGAAGAATGTTGAGATGTTAAGATCTAACTCAGATTTGTAACAATATTGTTATGAAACTGAAAGCTTATTTAATGTATATAACATGAAAGGTTAAAGTACATGTCTACCTTCTATATATGATAATTTATTATACATGTATATTATATTGTCTGTACTATAGTTGACCTTTACAGTTTGACCTCTATCTCACTGATGTCAGTGATAATATAGTCTGGACAGTATATGACCCTCTAGGGGTTAGTTACAGATATGACCCTCTAGGGGTTAGTTAGTGTATAATATAGAAGTATATGTTAGATGGGTATGTCTTATAAAACAGACAATACTACTCATCATTGATGTCAGAGTTGTAAGAAATGAGAATACTTCTAACTTCTTAATGATGTTTATAAAGTTTTAGAAGAGAAGTGATGATTTACTGTTCTATTTTAGAATACATAGCCCATATCTCAAATTCTCAATGCAATGCTACTTAGCACAATGCATGCAAAGTCAATAAAGTACATTATTATATATCTAATAAATCTAACCAATCGACAACTTGCATTTGTACCACATGATTGCCAATATATTCTCGTATTGGATCCAAAATATATATATTATTTTCGTATAGGACAGTTGGGTACATGTGCATTAAACAATGCTAGTCTGGTTTCTGATTTTAATCTTTAACGATCAAATGATGATGATTATTTCAAAGAATACCAAAGATATGTAAATAAAAGGTTATTATACATTTTACAGTAAAATGTATAATAACCTTTAAGTACCATGTGATACAATAAGATATGATACAATAGTATGTGACAATACAATATGAAATAATAGGATACAAAGGAATTTACCAATCCAATTCAATATGATACAGTATAATACAATATGATATGATGCAATACAATGCAAGTTCAGAGTATTTCCTTAATTGATGTAGTTTGGTACAAAAATCACTGTATCATTGATCACATGACTTTGTAATGTGGCTTTACTGTAGAAAAGCAGACATTGCATGCCAGACATGGCATGGCTCTAACTTATGTTACTATTCCATTCAAGCTCTGAATATGATAACATCAGCAAGTTTTAGAAGAAATGTTTTTTGTCCATTATATCCATCCACTATATTTTCATCTACTTCAATATTTATATTGCTGTAAAAGTTTTCTATTTGTATTTTATATGCTAAATTATTGATCTGAATAGTTTCTAGATATATCTGAGTCAGAATTTAGGATTTAGTTAAAAATAATAAGTTTCCTGTCTCCAAGCTGTGTCAAAGAGTTTTAAGATTCTAGAATGGTTCATTCTTTTTAACTAACTTATAATTGATAATGTAATTGAATATTTAATTAAGATCTAGCAACTTTCAAGTCATTTTCTTGGTCCCACAGGACTAGCCTTGCAGAATTATATTTTTTGCTCATAGAAACAACAATGTGATTTTTGCTAGTTTTTGAACCAATGATCTATTGGTAATCAAATAGTTATTACTCAAACAATGTTACTGCTTACTTCCATATGTTGCTGTGGTTTATCAGGCTTACTTCAATTGTGAAAACCCGGGTCGATAGCGCAGTCGGTAGCGCGACGGGATTTGGATACTCGTGCCCGAGGGGGTGCGTGTTCGAATCCCACCCGTGGAGGTTATACCCTTCCATGAAAATTTGACAATAATGTCGATTTTCCTCCATTGGTAAGATCATATGGAGAAGTTTCCGGCCTTGTGGAAGGGTAGGTGAGTACTGGTTATAGACAATGGTCCAGGAAAGCTAGGTTATGTGCGCTGGACGCCGTGAAATGACCTAAATTGTGTTGATACGGCGTTAACTCCAATAAATAAATAAATATCACTTGTGAATGTGGCAACTGCTAATTTCTATTGTTGAGTTTAATTCAATAGTCAGTGGCCCAGACATTAACCCTGCTGATTTAAATACTCACTGCAGTAACTTCTGTTTTCACAATTTATAAAAGAAGAAGATATTTGTATTTACGTGGGGAAATATTAAACAATTAGTGAGAATTTAAATCAGTGGGGTAAATGTGTGCACCACTGACAGTTAAATAACAATTTAATAATACAACATAAAAAGTTATGTCTTAATTTAGTTTTGAATTTGGTCAGATTGTCTTTAATTACATAAAATTTCTTTGACCTCTATATAAGATGAGATAAGAATAAAGTTGAGATATATTTGTTATACCTTTAGGCAACTGTTACAAAAATAAAACTTTAGACATTATAATATCACATAGGTAGATTGTTTCTATAGATAACATACAGTTTGACATCTTTCTGGTGGTTAATATTGGATGATTTGTTTTTACAAATTAACTGTCAAGATTTTTTAATGTTGAAGTTTAACATCTCTTCAGCTTTGCTGTAATAGCAAGACCTTTTGATTGTTATGGCTGGCAGTTTTACTGAACTGTTTCCATGAGAGTGGTCTCAAATAAAAACTTGAAGATCCTCAATGAAATGTAGTCATGAACTCTTGACCTTTTCAAGAGTTTCAAGAATTGTTCATTTACATGGTTTGATCAGTTCGTAAAGCTAGTTCATGAACTAAAGACACTGGTCATTTACCATTACTTATTATTTTAAATTAACCAATGAAGAGTTTTACCCAATTTTAGAAATTATGTTTAAATGTCCTAGACTAGTTCAAGAACTATTGATGAACATTGGTTCATGAACTTACTATACATATTGGTTCATGAGTTTATTATGCTTGTATGTTCATGAATTTGTCATGAACTGGTAAATAATCAGCCAATGTTCATGAATTGAGTAATGAACTCCATGGAACTTTTTAATTAACTATTGCACTTTTCATTATCAAGGCTGATTGTCATTGACTGTCTTTGATTCAGTGTGAACTTTAAGTTAATAAGCATACCAGTATTTTATGTTTAGAGTTGGTGATTGAGACTAAATACATTTTGTAAAAGAAAGCTAGGTTAAGCGTGCTGACTACCATATGATATCCTAAATGTGTGTTGACACTGCATTAAAAAACAACCAACTTAACAACTAATATGCTATCGATGAATTAAAATAAGTAGAGATTAATTGTGAAGTGAGTTGCTGGGAGTTCTCAGTAAGTCAATCTATCATTATACAATGTAGGAAAGTCAACATTGTAAACCATGCTCATGTTGTAATGTTCAAATCTAAAATCTAGAAACATGCAAATATAACATCAACAATGATAATGTATGACATGTAACTGTAGGATGTTAACTTTCTAATGTGAACAAAAAAATGTCTGAATGTTTCTCTAGTAACATAGTGAGTTGACATGATCTGTTGAATAAAACATGGAAAATGTAATGGAATAAATGAGAGAATTTAATGTTTGGTTTTCTGTTGTAAATGTTGCATCAGTAATGAGTTAATATTTCAGATACAATAATGTCTTATTTGACAGAAAAACTTCCACAGCAAAAACCATTTTGGTTATTGCAAAGTAAAACTTTTTGTGACAATTTGTAAGTCCCAAATGATTAAACTTTTAAAAAGGTATCTCTTTACTTAGTCCATTCTGCTATTGATTTTAATGGTCTTAATAATAGAACATTACTGTTGTTTATGTCATGTCAGTAAATAGCTATACATATCTAATGTTACATTGTTATAATATGCACCGACTTGAAATAAGTATTTGTGTCTTGTATCTTGTATCTTACAAAGTCAGCAAGAAATATTGTGTCAGTTTGTTGTGTCAAATGGATAGGCAAAATTTACCAGTATGGTTGTTACTAATGCAGTGTAAACTTTATGCTTGTCTGTGACATTTTACATTGTTACCTTGACTTCAAATTAATCCTAGCTGTTAAAAGTCCTTGAACAATTTCAATGTCGGGTACAAGGGAGATAACTATTTTGTGTAATTTTAGAGTTATTTCCCTTTGATTTGTTTTATTAGCTTACTACACAACTATTACTCTGAATTAATTAGTTCTTACTGTTTGACATGATTATTTCTCAATCCACACATAATACTTGATTTTGATTGTTTGAAATAGATTAAACCAGACATCAAGGAACTGGTAGCCACAATTATACTGTAAACTTTCTGAAGGGTGCCACCATGTCTGAAAGCATGTTACCATTACTGATGTACTATCAGCTATAATGACATATCTGTTATAGGTTTGTGAAGTCATCTGGGAATTGAATCATTTTATTACAATAGTATCTGTGACTTCAAGAGCCTGAATCAGTACTTAGAAATAAGTATACCTCACATCACTTTCCTTGTATGTTTTACTTAAACAGGCTTTAATAAACAGGCTCTGTGACTTTATATTATTATGATGTCAGGTGATACATTACATCTGCTACTAAAAATAGAATTTACCACTAGAGACGGTGGATGACAACACTTGCTAGTCATTTCCTTAGTTCACCAGCCTGCAAAATCTAATTTGAGTTACTTGATATATTCTGGCTAGTTGATAGTTTTGCCCTTCACAATTCTGATTTAAATATTTGACATTTATTACATTATTCATGTACATAAGTAGGGATATTTTTCAATACTGTGAGAAGAACAAGTGTTGTACAGACTTTGGGATTTTAAGATATATAAACATTCAAAAATCAAAATCAAATGGTAAATGTCCCTTTGCTTTCTGCAAATCATAAATGAAATTGGAGTTGCAAGGAAGTCGGTTGTTCCATCTTACGCATGCGTAGTCATTTATTATCAAATATCTAAATCAGTGGTGAATGGAGTTTACCAATTCTGCTGTGTAAATGGATGCAAACAAATTTCAGTTTGACATTACATAATGTCACCTACAGGCTATATTTCTATGATATCATATATTATTTATAACAGAACATTACATCTTATAATTGGATTCTATCCTGATATTACCTGACTGGGATCAGTGTTAAAGACTAGAAGACTACAAACTTAGAGGAGTAATGCTTGCTTATTTCTTTTACTTTTAGCTATTTTACACCGTTGACCATTGACTGCTAGTTTTATTTTGAAGGAAGGATGTTAACACTTGGTTTCAGGATTTGAACCTGTGATAGTTTCCATGTAAGTTATGTAACCTGAGCCAATTATCTGTATATCGACCATGCTGTTAGTGTGAATGGGTCTTAAATGTAGAACTTGCTACAATGTATTCCTTTGGTTTAAACTGAAACTTGATTTTTGTTTGTTTATTGCAGCAGCCTTTATAAAATCTATTACAGTAATATTATCATTTTATATTGTATGCTTTATTGATTAGCTAATAACATGGCTGTATTAACAATGTAGCTTTCACATAAAACTTGAGCTAGTCTGTTTTGATCTAATTTCTATTCTGTTAGAACGTAAATAAAACTGAATTGTCATAGTCTAATTTGTTTATCTAGATAATTTTGATTAAAACAACAGAGAAATTGCTCTCTAGAGAAATTATTGAATGTTTTTACAAAATGTTATCAAGGGAAGTAACTCTATGAATGACTGAAACTATTATGTTTAAAGAATATAGAGTTGTCTTTCTTGTTTACATTATAACATTGTTAAATTGATATTGTTAGGTAGAAAATGTGTATGAAACTGCTTTAGTAAAAACATCTAAAGAGCGAGAAATACATCTTGATTGTTGTCAAAGAATTAAAATAAAAGCTGTCAGTTTCAAATAAAGATACTAACATAAAGTTAAACGTAGCAAATAAAATATTTCTTGTTTAAAACAAGAGTTGAAATATTTTTGTCCTGGGGCATTAATGTTGTTAAAACTATGTTGTTTTTGTGGACAAATGGGTCATGGACGTATTACATGTTAATGTTAAGATGATAGAACATGTTTTATGGTTGTATAACATGTCAGTTGTTGTATAAAATTGTTGTTAGGTTAAAATTGTTACATGTTTATAGTTACCTTGGTGACACAAATAAAGTTTTGTTGCTTTTATAGTTGTTGCTGAATATTTTTAGATTTAGAATTTTTTGTTGTTTTGTTTCTTTTATGATAAAATTTGATGTTGGTCATTTTCAAATGCTATTTTGTAGGTTTAAGCTTACATAATGTGTACATTGACTCAGTATAATGGTTTTATAATGTTACTTTCATCTCTAGTTCAAGCTTTTATTGCACTCAAGTATTTGGTTAATGGTATTGAACTCAGGCTTCTTGTATCAATCATGGCTATATAATTTTGTGATCTCATTTTTATATTTCTAACAATAAACTTTATTCAACTGTCATTGGTACATACATTAACCCTGCTTATTTAAATACTGGATATTTGTTTTAACATCTGTACATAAATACTAATTACAGTGCTTCTGTACTCATTATTGACAGATATTGATATTCCCATTAATGTTTGGAGATTATCAAACAAATATTGAGTATTTTAATCAGTGGTGTTAATGTAAAAAATCTGCAATCAAGATAAGTGCTTGCTGTTGAAATGACCTGTTCAAACAACAACTTTTATACAGTAATTTCCTAGCCTATACTCTCAAGACATGATGTATCTATTTACATGTATTTTATCAATATATAATATTTGATTGTTATATTATATAATATATATATATATATATATATATTTATGACATATTTTATATACAATATTATGTCGGTATTTTATGACTCATGTCTACATGTATATTTTATACCTGTTTATATTATACATTTTGTACTTATATTTTATACCTATAGTTTATATGTATATTTGATATGTAACTTTATAAGGTCATATAAATGTCTTCCTGGTTGCTTGGATTATAATATTTCATCTTTTTTATATTGTTTCCAATCTCCGTAAACAGAGATCCTGTAGAGTGTTGTCATACTGGATCTCAACTTAGTCAATGCAAGGTCACGTCGAGATGAACTTTGTGTCGACCAATCAATGCGTAGCTTTCATCTAGACAAAACACTATAATCACATTTTGATTTTCGTAATTTCTATTTTTAGACCTATGTTTGCATGCTAATTTAACAGCAGTATTGTTCACAGTCTGCGATAGGGCAGCTCATTTCAAATTTCGTGACGTAGACGATGTAAACAAGTTACGTATCATAACAATTTCGTCATGAATATTATGATGAGAAAAGGTCACCTGAACGTGACCTTCGTTTGGAAAAGGCCAGATCTAAATTAGAGAGTATGCGAGTGTAAAATTTTAGATTGGGTTTTAATCAGATTGTATTGTTTCAGACTTAGTTATGTTTTATCTATAAGAAGTTTTATCTGTCTCCCATAATATTATACCCCGGTATAAGTCTATGAAATTAGGATATGATAGTGGTTGCCTGAACAGGTCATTTTAGCAGCTAGCATAATATCTTACATGTAGAAAATTGGTTGCCAAGAAGAAATTTTTGGTTGCCCGAACTAGAAATTGATTGTCCCGGGCAACCCAACACCTACTTATTTCGTAGACTGTTATTTATACAGTTATTGTATTATTATTATTATTATTTTTATATACCGCATTTGTATGGCTCTCTTTTCATATTGAATATATGTTCAAAAGCGCTTCACAATCATATGCATAATTAGGACAAACAAGTTTAAATGAAAACAAAAATGAAAATGATTAAGAGATGATAAAAAAAAATAAAAAAAAATAAAAAATAAAATTATAAGTAACTAGCTAGACTCTTTTGACTTAGATTTATCATAGTATCACAAATTATGGTCATTTCACTTATCTAGCTCACCTAATCTACTTATCTTGGTCTCTTGTCTGTAACTGGTTTCATGGAAAGGGTAAAACAGCTCGGTTGAACCAGCAACATTAACAGAAATTAGACTTAGTAGCCTACTGCAATAATACGTTCTGTATGTTTGAAATAAATTAAAGTACTTTTATGGAGTTGTAATCATGTTATATTTATAATACAGGCATTTTCTTCGTAAGGACTCAATGTTGATTTATAAATTAGGTTTTCACCCTTGGACAACCAGCTGTACATTTTACTAGCCCAAACAAAATGTTTAATAGAAGTAACAAGTTGCCTGAAAGTTAAATATAGGTTGTCAGAGGCAATCTGACAACTTTTAATGTCAATCCCTGTACCATATAATACAGTCAATGAAGATCATCTTTAAATTATGGACATACATTATCATTGTATTAACTCCATGTATCATTGACACCATATACTCGTCTATACAATAAGATATTTGTGTCTCTGACATCTATTTGGTGTCTCACCAATCTACTTGGCTCCAGTGATATACAATACTTGCATTCATGAAAGTCAACAACTGGTAAACTGAACAGAAAATTCAACAAACCTGAATATCTCCACTGTTTCACACTCATACACTTCAGTAGTCATGCGGTAATTGATACTTTAGGCCTAAAAACTCCTGTGTTAAGGACTACATGACTATATCTAGCAAACCTCGCCATCCCTAGAGTTTTTTCAAAGTTGAATTTTAACTTCCAGAATATTGAAAAGAAGAGAAGTCTGTTGGTGAAAATCATAATTGACTCTGCGAAGATATACATTTGAGCCTTACCCTAACTTAAACTTGTTTCAGACCATTGCCCTAAATACATGAATTTTTTCAGCCACAGATCATGATGTATGTACTGTAACTAGATGACTAAGACCACCCTGTGAGTGGTTGAGATTTGTTGGTTCATATACTCACTGTTATATTTTAGTCTTGGGTATTTTTATTAATTTTTAACACCATAGTTTTGGTATGATTAATCTTATAAGGATTTTATTAATTCAAAGACTTACTGTGTTTTGATACATGTATGTTAGATTTATGACAATAACAAGATGTAAATCTTTAATAAAGGTATAAATTTTTACATGTTACTGTGAAATCAGAAACAAGTTCTCCCTGTTTTAGATCTTTCTTATAGGTTCTATTGTTTGATATTTTATAATCTTTTAATCACTGCTTGACCATTATAATGAAGTGTTTTATTCATAGAGTACTATCAAACACATAGAATATAATAATGATGTGATATGAATGTTTTCAGGCATAATTGTCAAATACTACAATGGACGTATCAGTATTGGTAAAACTGTAATGTAGAACAATTAAAGCTTTAAAGTAGCCAAACTTTAATTTCTTCAAAGCCAGAGACAACTCATTCTTTGGCAACCAAAATTTGACAACAAATTGGCAAATAAGCAACATTTTACTATTCCTATATGATTTATATTGGAAATGGTGTAAGTTTAAACTTTATTTAGACTGTAAATTCAATCTTTCATAGATAAAAGAGTTTCACGGTCTGCACATTATTCATTCTTATGGAGCAGTTGAACCTTAATTAAACATTCAAATCATCATTTTCAAAAATAGTCATAACTCTACAAAAGTACATTTTAGTACCATTAATATTTGTTTCAATCAATGAATAACTAAGAAATGTTATTTTAAGTAATGATACAAAAATACAACAATATTTATATAGTATATAGTTTCCATGGTAACTAAAACAAATATTATAATACACTATTTTAACCTTGACTACATTAAATGATGATCATCTACGATAGTTTCACCAATCATTACATTCTGACACAATGATACAACGACCACCTTCCAGTAGCAATTATCATCGTAAATTGAAAATACTCCCGTGGACTTTTTGTATAGAAAGTCAACGATGGGTTGACGGGTTATAATTATGGTGTCGTTTACATTGTCAACTTTGGTGTACAAAGCTTTGTCCTGCCTCCAGGGGTACATAACTTGAGTGTTGGTCATTTGGTTTAGATGTTATATGTGTTAGGTGTGACTCGCACTGTTGGTGACAATTCATTAAATATTTTGATGGTCATATGGCCGTTAACTTCTGTTTCTTGAATCATTTACCTTGGTTTTATGTAGTGTACAATTACTTGATAAAAAAGTGGATTTTATTTTAATTTGATTTCGGATTATGTTTTTATTCAAATTGGATTATTATTGTGTTTGTGTTTGTTTACTGTTTTTTGTGAAACTTTGATTAATTTTACTAGACCTTAGTATAGCAATCATATCTTTGTTATGAAAATAAAATTAATGTTTCTTCATAATTAGATGTGACTATTTCTTCTTAAATTACCTGTGGAAACAATGTTTAGGTGTTACAGTTCATCTTAGCTTCCTATAATAATTTATGTTCTTAGATTATTCATAATTTGTTGTTGTTGTTGTAAATGATCTTAAATAATTTGATTGACTATTACAATGAACAAAATGTAAAATAAAATTATTTAAGAGTTAATCTGTGTACCTCATCACCATATAAGTTTATTCTAATTTAATAAAGCTTGATTGTGAAACAAGTTCTTACAACTTGTTACAGCTTAGCCATGGCTTTATGAAGCATTCAGGACCCTAATTTTAGAAAATTAAATCACAATTTCATTAATTGGAGACTGATATATCCATAGTTAAAACTCCAAATTTTTTGAAAACTGTATGATTTCAATGAAATTTTCAAAACAGGAAGAGACCAATTAACCTGTTATATAAGGAAAAAGTGCCATGTAGATAAATATAAGAAAGACTTCTATAAGATATTTGAAAGACTTTCCCACACAATATTCAATAAATTCAAATTTGGATTGCTGTTTTATAAACATATAATAATAACTTATTTATCGCTAAACTGACACTAAAAATGATGAGTATTTTTATGTATATTTTATTTCATTTTTTACCGCTAATTATTGCGGTTCATTAAAATTGACGACCATTATGTTCTTGGTACAAGTTTGTAACCTTGCGCTCTTTATGTCTCAGATGTCCTTGTAAAACTATACTTGAGGTTAAAAGTTTAATAAAATAATCAAAGATATCACCTTCAAAAACTGACTGTTATTATTATAATAATGATTGTATAGATTTGAAATGATTACAAGGTACAAGCTAAGTTAATGATCTGTAAGTTAATATTGCCGAGAGTGATGATCCTTCAGTCCATCGAGAGAGGACTATGGGTAATTTGTATCATCAAATATAGCGCAGAAGTCATTTGAATCGGCAAAGATAAAGATTTATCTATGTCTTAAAAAAAATACCTAGCAGTCATTTAAAATTGGAAAGAGATATCATTTCTCAATAAGGAAAATCTGCATACGATTAAAAAACTTCTTTCATTTAACAGTTTTAGTACAGCTACTAAATTAACTAAGGCCACAACAATGTGATCATGTGTTCTATGGATTTTTCTGGGGGAAAAAATGGGGCGAGTGAGCAAGGAAAAAATATTTAAAAAGTCTTTTTAATCACTTGCTTTATATAGGGATTTGACCAAATTTTTATGAGCGAGCGAGGAAATAAAAATATTTTTTTTTTTTTAAATCCGTCAAAATTAAGGTGCGAGTGAATCCATAGAACATAATTATGATGAACATGTTGTAGCCTAAATGATAAATTTATATCTAAGTGAACTCAGTAATATAATTATATATGTACAATTATTTTAACATCTATTTAAAAATATTTAGTATTAGAAATTTAAATTTATATTGTATATTAACTTCATTAGTTGTAATGATAGGTCACATGATTAAAGACCTTGGCATTGACGTACCATACTTTTACATTGTACCAAGTTGAAGTTAAATTGGATCAATAAGGGACTTTAGTCAGTTATCTTTCCCTGATAAAATCTGAAGCAATCCAATTGGTAAGAAGGTCCTTACAGTTGGAATCCTCGGATTTTATCATTGAAGTCCTATGTAAGGATAACAAAATATTTCATCTAATATCTTTCTTATTAATTAAGATATTAACAGAAGTGATGAAATTCAGATAGTTCTTTACTCTAAAAATACTTAGCTTGAATTTCAAACAAATTAAATGATTTACAAAAAAATTTATTTAAGATTAATTTTGGCAAATTGACATAGAAAAGTAAGGGTAAAATCTGAGTAATCCAACTAATTGGACCTACCTATTTAAAGAGTATACTAAGGGGAAATAACTGACTAAACTCCCTTATTATATCTCTATTAAAAATGATGAATCAAATGACAACAGGTGGCCTGTGCCAAATGTACTTAGTTTTATTACTTTTTACTTAAGACATCATTGTTTTAATGACATCTTGATGACCTTGAAATGTCCAGGCTCCACTAAATTATAGTTTGTACTTAATGTAGCTGGACATCTATTCTATTAATTATAATACAAATTGTCTATTGTCATATTAAAGTGTTGGTCAGTCATTTATTTGATTTAATCAAGATAACATTATAGTACATAATGTCATGTTGTAGCCACAGGGGAGTTGATATCTCGGGTATATTAACATTCTAGTTATTATCAGTGACAATTTTGACACCAACCATCTTGACACCCTCTGTGTATTGATGTCAATCTGTACTTTGTTGCCATGGTAACTTGATCAGTTTAAATTTCTAGGTGATTTACTTATCTTATTTAGGTTTGATATAGAAACAAAATAGAGTTAAATATTTCAAATTTCTGAAAGTTAGTGAACTTATATTGAACCTGCAGTGTTTAGATGGAAGGCATGTGTGTGTTGGTTTGGTCCATTTAATTGATGCAGTTTTGGGTAAATGAAGGCTGGAGGGTATTATACTCCATATTTGGAACAGGTTGTTAATGACACAGATTAATAAAAGTCCACACTAATGTTAACATTGCTTGAACTGTAGACTTGTCATTTATTGTTTAAGATAAATGAGTTTTTATCTTATTTTGTTGTAAATGACTGCCCTAGGGTTTACTTACCATGAATTGTACAACTTCTCCATATATATTACCTTATTTAATTAATAAAGCAAATTGACAGTATTGTCAAATTTTCATGATAGGGTATAACCTCCCCTGCTGGGTTTTGGACCAACCCAAACCCCTGTTGGTAAGCTAGATTCTAAGTCCAAGTGCCCTACAAATTCCAATATTGACCTGGGTTGATACTTTATTGATTAGTTCTAAGTAGTATTTGATAGACTTGTTGTTCTCAGTGTGAAGATATTCTCCTATGAAATCTTCTTATAAAAACTTTGACATAAAAAGATTGATGATGTAAAGGGTCAAGTGGTTTAAAGTATTGAACAATCAATGAAATCTCTACATGATTGTGTCAGGTATCACAAGTCAAGATAATTTACTGAGTTTCTTTGGTCTTTCAATATCTCTGAAATTGTTTTAAAGAAGTGGCCCATACTTTCCACATTTTTCAGAAATTCAATATTGGGATGGAGGGGGGACACTTAAAACACTTGAGACTTGACTTTTACAATCCAATCTATCTAGATGATTACAGTATAACCTCTGCTAACGGCACCTCTAACGAGCGGCAACCTCCGACGAGCGGCATATTAGAATTCCCCCCGTCGATTTTGCTCTATGATTTACCTCTAATGAACGACACCTCCGCAGAGCGGTAAACGGCCGTTCTAATAAATTCCAAAAGTTAATCTTTACCTCTATACAGCGACACTAAGTCTAGCAAGCTTTACATCAATAATCGATAATTATCTATAACCGGATGATTTAAACAATAAGCGATACCCTTGATCGTATAACACTACCCTCAAGTGTCATGTTGTTAAATCATTTGACTAACAGGGGTTAATAAACAAGTGACATATGGTTTCCATGACACCAACGAACGGACCTTAGATGAGGAGCGCTTTGTTTGGTAGGCTGACGTCATCAAGTATCAGATGCACATACGTCTAGCTAGTTGACGATAATAAATGAAACTTATTTGTTATTGTTCTTATTATTAAAAGCTTCGATGAAATGTATTCTGTTTTAAGATTATTTGGGGTTTAAGATAATATCAGATATTTACTCCCGAAAAGACGACGATAATTCATGCTAAATAGTATTCGCCATTAGACAAGTATAAAAACATTTTGACAGTAAAAGAATAGATTTCTCTAGTGTATTGCTTTCTTTAGCATAAAACTAACCTTCATGCTAGGAATTGTCAACCGTTATAATTATTTATTTAAAAAACTTCGTAATCTTATTAAAACTTGTTTTACTTTTGTCGATCAGCGCTCGCTAAAAACTGTATTTACATTACGGAACGGATAACGGCCAGTTTTCCGGACCGAAAACGGCCGTTTTCGTGATCGGTAGAAAAAGTCTACCTCTGCAGAGCGACACCTCTGCAGAGCGGCAATTTTTTCAAACTCCGCCGAAAGTCGCTCTGCAGAGGTTACACTGTATATTGTAACAGATGTTCAAAATGGGCATGCATACGGAGCATTTTAACAGATTAACTTTGTGTGTCTTCATAATTAAATCAAGAATTTGCTACTTCATAAGAATGCATTATGTGTATTATATAAAGAAACTTAATTACTATTTCCATTATATACATGATCACTCCCTTAATCACATAAGACTACCATATTTACACAAGTTTTGGACAAATTTATGTGAACAATTATTGTGAAGATTTGGATTTGTTCGTCACCAGTGTCAATCCATTCCTAAAGATGAATTATATGCTGACATTGGCCATAACTCCTTAAAGCTCCTGAGACATGTTGTTAGAAAACCCTTTTTCCTCTGCTGGTCTTTTGTAAGTTTCTGAGTCTGTGTGGCACATACCACTGTTTTCAAAACGAGCTTCAGGGACCAGCTATGTCTGGATTGAGATGTTTAGTAACTTAGACAATATATATTTGTTTTAAGTAATTTTGAATTATGTGCCAGACATAGAAAAATGTCCCTTATTGTTGTAAGTTTAAATATTTATTCTAACAGTAAGTACATTTATAAGGTACTGTACAAATATTTATTTATTCTCTGTCACATCTCTGGTTATCTGTGACTGTCACATTGTAGAGGGGAAAGTTTAAACAAATTAAAACAAGATATCAACTATAATACTGCACACAATGTCAATATTGTATTGTTTGTTTGTTAACTTTATGACCTCTCAGATTTCAACTATAGTTGATACTACATATAATATTACATCATTATTTCAATAATTTGTTTAATCTTTGTAACCTTTGACCTTTGATTCAACCTGTTGACTTTGTAGATTGTACCAATCTATATGCAGGGGTGGCTTCATTGAAGTAAAGATTCAAAGGGGTTCATTTGAACTTCCATTTTTTTAAGCCCCAACAATATTGTTTAGTATCAAAATTTGAAAAATTTCTTGGAAAAAAAGGAATTATAAACAAAAACAAGAGAAATGGGGGTTTAAACTTTTGACCCACAGATCCTCCCTTGTTGGGAATCCCTCATGGAATGCTGGGTATGTCAGATTATATTCAACAAGTTGTACAGCCATACACTGACAGATTTAAGATTATATTATAACATTGATAAGGTTCATTGAATTAATTATCAGCTGTCAAATATTTAGTGATCAGTCTAGACAACACCACTGTAGTCGTTGTAGTCCCTGTATTGTCAACTATCATCCTTGTATTGTACTATTGTACTAGAGATAATTCTTCAAGTTCATGATTAGCAATAATTACAGGTATCATTTTCATTATTTCTCATAATGCATCAGTGAATATCAATGTTTTTGGTTATTATCTACAAAATTTACCTGTTATGAATGTTTCAGCGCGATATAACCTTTCTGTGTTGATGCCTCTTAAACCCAAACATTAACAAACTTATGAATGTAAATTTTTGCACCATTTAACTTTTTGTCTGCACATTGCATGTTAAAAGAGTTTAGGACTAGCCCATAAGTTCGGGACTTTTTGGAACTGTTAAAGAGTTTATTTCTGAGTAAAAGCATCTAAAAGCATATCAATGGTTGCCTGCAAGACTGTAGTAAGTGCATTGTGTTAAAGAGCAAGTTACTGCAGTCTTGCATGCAACTCTCGAATTACAGTTAAGAATTTTGAAAATTTTGACCTTTGAACCATACATAATATTATTATATTGTAAGCTCAAAAAAATTGCTGAATTATTTAAATTAACTCCAGTTATTAAATTTATCCAAAAAAATTTGGAGAGCACTGGAGATTTCAGATATAGGTTAAATATCGTGTATCAATTACAAACCTAAGATAATCTACATATCTAGAACAGTTTTAGTTATATGATATGGCTTCTAACAACAATGAAGGTTTGTTCTTTAAGGAAACAACTATCACATTGTCTTCCTTATATTTTATATCAGAGCCAACACCTTCGGTACACACCCCAGTACCTCACATCAGTAAAATTGATATGACTTCTTATTGTAAACAGGAAGTAGGCATTTATATGATAAAGTAAAATTATTTCCATTGAAAGATGAATTTGGACTGTCTATGCAGCACTTAACATTTTGGAATAGATATTTGAACATGGAGGATGATTATTAAGCTTTACCTTACTGTTCTGTGCAGTTCTATTTTGGACAGTTCTTTTCTGTTAAATTCTATTCTGTGCAATAACTTTCTATCTTGTTCTGTTCTTGTTCTGTTCTTTTTTTGTTTTGTTCTGTTCTTGTTTTGTTCTGTTCTTGTTTTGTTCTGTTATTGTTTTATTCTGTTCTGTTCTTGTCTTGTTCTGTTCTAGAAAAAGTGTTTTATTCTTTTCTTGTTTTATTCTGTTCTGTACTGGTCTTGTTCTGTTATTGTTTTATTCAGTTATTGTTCTGTTCTGTTCTGTAATTGTTTTGTTCTGTTCTTGATTAGTTCTGTTCTTGTTTTGTTCTGTTCTGTTATGTTCTAATATACTAAATGAAAATATTGTAATATTTTCTCTTCTATTCTGTTCTATTTTGTTCTATATATATTCTCAATTCCAACATTTAAGTATTGGGTTGTTGTAAGACTCTTATCCAGTAAACCCAGTGTAGTCATAAACCAATATTTCATGTATAAAAGTAACTTGCCATTTAATTGTCTCAGTACTGTAACCCCCCCCCTCAAATTGTCAAACCCTGAATTTACAACTTTACTATCATTGAAATTGACATGTCACCTGTCAATAATGTATTACCATGACAACCAATTAAAAACCTTGATGAATTTATTATACAATAAAATGTAATCAATTATCTAATTAATTAATAAATTAATGACATTTTGTTTCTTTGATGATTTTATTATAATTTTATAACATGCATTTTTATTGTTTCTACATTAAGGTCTATATTAAAGTATTGATTGATAAGCTACAGTATATCACAGAGCTTTATAACAATTTATATATGGACCTGATGACCTGAAAATATGATGTTAATCTCGAGTTTATAATTTATATCATAAATTTATTTGGAAAAATCTTGAGTGGATTGTCTCTTATTGAAGTGTTCAGTGTAATTTTACTGTGGGTGCTTTTTATTTCTTTGGATTTTGATTTTTTGTTGGAATTATTTATTGATATTTTTTAAAATCAGTTTAGATTGTGAAAACATTGCTGTATGGTATCAGTTCATTATGTCTTGATCTTATCTGAGAATGCAGTAAATCTTTGTATAGTTTATTATATTTGACCAGAGAGAAGGAAATTACTTTAAACATCCATAATCAGTTTATTTCAAAATTCCAAAATGTTCAAAAACTTTTGGAGGGCACTGTATATCTAGATGGCTGTAAGCTTCAGATTATCATTCTAATGAAACAGATGTTTGGACTTAATTTTAAAAAAGATTTAATCGTAGTTAAGTTTTATTTTAATTTGAGTAATAGATTATCTTTAATACATTGGTGTTATGATTTGGTTGATAAATGTGGATGGATGGCTTCTTGGAATTAGAATCAAGAATTTAAATTTCAGTATTTTTTTTTACAACAAAACAAATGCATTTGGTGGATTTATTATATTGGATTTAACCATAGTGTTACATTATTTATTTAAAATATTTACTAAATTCTAAAACATGTTAGTTTCTATTTTAGTCTGACATTCAGGAAATCATTTCCTTTATTGTGAAACTAATAATAAAATACAATTTTTAAAAACACAGTATTTTAGAAATTCAGGAAAATTCTAAGCACATCTTCTGTATATTAAGATACAATGTAGTAATAAATAAAGAGTCAATCAATATATATCAAATTAACACGATATTTATGTTTTAGATAAAAGATTTCCTATTCTCAATAATATAAGAACTTAATAATACGAGTTTGAGGTAAAAACAGCAACAACAACAACAACAATATTTTAACAATAGACCAGTTAACGGGTGACGTCACAAGCACCTGCTACCTATATTTTGGTTGATCTACTGGTTGGCAGAAAGAAACCAATGTTTACATACAATTGATAGCAGCAGAATTTTTAAATCATGATAACTTTTTTATTTATAGGCCGATTTTTATGATATTAATGTTGATAGAAAGCTTTTGAAATTCATATTTTTGAAATAAAAGAAAATTGCCATAATTTTGATTCAAAAAAAATAAATGAGATGATTTAAACCTGTCTTTTGAACTATCTTCTTGCCGGTTTGAAGCACTAGGTTTAAAAACTCGCCAATAAAAAACAATTCTTTTTTGACAAATATATTTTTAATATTCAAAATATGAATTTCAAGACCTATCTAGTGATATAAAATACTAAATTGTTCGATGAAAAATGACTTAGTAATTGCAATTTTAAAATTACTGTGTTTTCATTGTATTTACTCGCTATCATTTCTTGCCAACCAGCGGAACAGTTACCTGTAGTCTTTATCAGCTCCTTGTTACTATTTATAGACATCATAACAATAACAATGAACTGGTCTATAATGACTCTGATAGTCTGTAGTTAAAACAGTTTCCAATAATACAATGGTTCTTCTGCTTTAACATTATAATTTGTGATGTGTATTTCTTTAACCATATTTGGTATCAAATTCATTCTTTAATGAAATGTAGTAATAATCATACTATAATCTCAAAACATTGAAAAATTCTCAAGAGATTGAAGTTACAAGTTTTGTAATCTTATTGACAAAAAACAACAACAAGAAAGATTCCAAATATGGCATAAGTATACTTATCATCAGAAAAAAAACAACAACATTAATTTGATACCAGATATGGAATAGAAAATACACAGTATAATGATTGGTCAACAGCTAGATTTAGCCGTGTACCCTTGATTTAGCTTGACTGACTGACTGCTGGGACAGTATTGATTGTTTAAAATCAGTTAACAGATTGAGTTAGTTGTTTCTGTTTCAATCTGGTGATATATGACTTGAGGTATCTGAACACACTTGTTGTTCATGATTTTATCAGAGATAGAGTCTACTGGTTGTACTAATTGTCTGTTAGTTTCTACATCTGATAATTTTGTCTTTATTTTGTTCTACAGTTTGTATCTTGAAGGTAGTGATATAAAATAATCTGACGAAAAAAATATTTATAGATAATTTGATCTGAGACTGATATGAACATTTTATGATTTTATGATCTCAATTAATTGTTGATTTGTTTTGTTCATAGAAACAAGAAATAAGACAGGTGATTGTTATCATAGATAATTAATTATCAATTATAAAACAATATAAAGGTTTATATGAAGGGGACAGGATGATGTCAGTGTGATATGTTATGATTTATGATGAAATAAAATATGAACTATCAATCATAGATCATTATAAAATATTTGTTTTTATTGTGTTGATGAAACAAAAACATCAATAGTGTTTGAAAAATATTTGTAAATATTTTAGTGTAAGGAGAATTGTGTTGAATTGAACTGAATTTATGAACAATATTTTATTTGTGAAAATATCTTGTGGATTGAAATTTTGAATGACTGGAATTTGTGATAAAAAAAAATTATAGTTAAAATTAGTGGAGATAAGCTGTAATATAAGAAACAATGAGGACTATAACAAATGGACCTAGATATTTATATCTACCTGGTGCTAAAGGAAAATTTCTACATATTTATAGAAGTAAGGCGATACCTTATAGTGAGGAGAATAAAAGTAAGTTTTCATTAGGTCTTCATTCCACAGTGGATCTACATTCTTGTTTGGTCTCTGAGGAGGCAGTCATCACTTTAAGACACTAGCCCATTTAGCCAGAGACTTGTGAACATTGATTCTGGCTTGTGAGAATTACTTACTGTACCTTATGCTGTTTGGGCTAGTTAATAATTTTGCCCTTCACTATATAATGTAACAAATTGGGCTAGTGCTCATGAAATTCTATGAAAGAGGGGCGGGAATGTGGGGCACATTTTTCATGTTGTGATTGGGTTGACGATTGGTATTTTAATCTACTTTCAAAATTTTAAAAATCCCCCAAAAATATGGCTTGGTTAGATTGCAATGGTTAATGACCAAAAATGTTTATTGACATGTTAAAGCCAAAAAATGAATTCATTGATATTTGACTCCATGTTAGCAACCGATATATAAATATATTTAACAAATATGGTTTATAAAGTCTTCATTCCTTATATGGTTGTATTAATCAGTGAACAACTAAAACTGAAAAATGATTGAATTTCAACGTAATTATTACTCAGTGTCAAGTAAATATGATAAAATACTCCTTTCATTCTTTTACCCAACTAATGGTATTTAGCAGGCTTAGCACAAAATGGTTGTAACTCAATTTATTAAAAGAGTGAGTTATGACTGTTTTGTGCTTAAATGCCACATTATAAATACTTTTTTACTTCAATACCCAGCCTTATTATTCATGGTAATTAAATTTAACAAAAGTGCAGTCATTCAACTTGTGAATCATTGTAATTATTATGAAATTACTTTTATCAATGATACTATTTTCACTATAACTCTATACTACGCCAGCCTGTACAGTCATTTTGTAAATATTTTCATTTTTTTCTAGTCACGAATTTTGCGGTCAATATTTTTATTCTCATTATTATGTAAACCACACAGTATTATTTCTCACAGTGTAAACAAATTGAGATGTTACAAAGGATTGTTTACAAATATTTTATCTTTCAATATGTCAATATTATCCTTCTCTTAAAGTTTAACTCAGTATTCCATTGATAAACCTTCAAAACTAGCGCTGTATTTGACTCTAAAGATTTACATTGATTAAAAACTTAGTTCGGCCATCCGATCCTTATTAACTTTATACTTTTCTATTTCAACATCGTAGTGTCAAGGTATGGAGATATTCCTAATTACATTTATTTCTATTTTTGTTGTAAAAAATGGGTTTAAAATTTCCTGTTTTTGTTGTAATGAGGGTTTTTTATAAAGTTATATGATCTTATACTGACGTGTTATATTACAAGTTATAATGATTGTAGCTAACACAGGATGTGAAAATGTTGTAGAAACGTTGGATGTTAAACAATGAGTCTGATTTAATGTAAGGTTACATTTTTGTATTTATTTGAAAGGTGAAAATTCTCTGAATTACTGAAGTTTTTTTTATCAGTTTTGTTTTCACTTATTATGCTGGTATTTAAGTATGTATAAGAGTAAAATATTTTGTTTTTGAAGTTGAATTTTACCTGTTTTAAAAGTAAGCTAACTTAACTTAAAGAATTTTGAACCATTTTACAATGTATGTGTATGGATAAAACATCAGGAGATTCCTGTTGTTGAAGTTTTTGTTTCCATCAAATCTCATGGATATTTAACAGTGATCTAATATTTCAAGTGTTAACTGAATTTTTGCTGTATTGTTAAGTTTCTTGTACAACTATATATATATATATTGGACTGCATTGGTTAAGTTTTAGAATTTAGGGATTGTCATATGTCACATTGGGCACAAACAAGGGTAAGACAAAATCTCCCTAACCTGTCAGTGGGATTTTGTCCATCTTTAGACTCATTAGAAATCTGGCATTCTGTATCATGTAATATTCAGGTCTCAATCAGTATAATTATTTATAATATTGTATCATTTCAGATATACCCTCGATGACTAGAAAAGATTTTCCACAACATAATGGACACGGAGAATATTTTAATTCAAGGTCGACAGTTAACGTCAATAGAGGGCGCCCTAAATCAGCCATTATTGTAACTCGTAGCCAATCATTTAACGGTATGGCTAATCAACATGTGATGGGAGTGAGACGAGATGGACCGCAGGCCATGGTTCTCGGAGATTCATTTCGACATCATCGAGGACCACCTATGCCTGCATCTAGAGCAAGTCCAGGGTCTCGAGGGGCTGTTGGGTTTAGTTTTAAGAAGTCCCCAAAAGTTCCTAAAGTACCGAGACCAAACAGAGCATTACTGATGTTTCAAAGTGTGAAACGTGGAATCAGGTATGAATACTAGATTATTTGTTAGTTGCAGGCTGGGTTATATTCTTAGAACTGTCTTTTGCTGGTCTGGTTTTCTGTCACATTGTTCATTCTTGTGAAATAAGTTTGAAGAACTTGTTTAAGCTTCTCTTCAGACTTCTGATAAGAAAATAATGATGTAATGATATTCACAACAATAACACTTTCGATCATAATTATATTTATTTATCCATCCGTCGTTTCGGCTCTGTGCCTTTTTCAAGGTAAATAAATAGTAAACAAATTAACGGACATGATGATGTTATTATACAACCAACGTCACGCCCATGTTAGCGGGAAAAAAAAACGAGCTATTACGAACAATTCCAATACCTGCCAAACAAATCATCAAAACCATAGAAACAACACAATAGATATCGGATTATTAAATACGAATATTCCCTATAGGGTTTAATTATAAAAAAATTTTTTTAAAGGAAATAATGACTCTTACTAGCGCAATGGCTGAGATGTGTTCTTGTTAAAAGTTGAAAGTACAACTTCATATTTACTATCTAAAGATAACTTAGTTCAGTGTTTTAAAGAGTGGGTGTGACAAGTTACCATATTAGACTGGTTATCATTGGATCAGATCTGCTTTGGTTTGAATTACGTCTAAAAATCCCCCTCTTTTCCTTGAGCAAGAAATTTTATCCTTATTGCTCAGTTCTGAGTGACCAGGAAGAAAGTATTGACTTATAAATAGAAAATCCTTAAAGACGTAATGTGAAATATTATAAAAAATGTTCAATAATTATTTAATGCATCATCGTTGATTTAAACAATCAAAACAAATCAAAATTTTCTATTGATAGTAAAAATACATCCTAATCATGTACATGTTTGTAGTATGAATTATCAATACTTGAATCAACACTGATCTGATGGTAAAACCTTGATAAGCCCATATATCTTGTCTCACTGGCTGATTTTCAAGCCTAGTGCACTTCAGGTGTGGATGAAATGCACTTCAAGTGCACTAGGGTGTAAACTTTAGTGTGAACTTAACTGTACCTTAGTTGTAAGAACTATTTTTGCAAACAACTTTTATATTTTAGAAAATATTTGACTGTAAGTCTCCTTACCTTTTGGATCTCCTGTTTTAGTTGTGTCAATAAAATGTTGTTTTGTTTTTATCTGAGTCAGTAGCAGGTATAACTACCAGTCCACTTGGGTCAAGGGTTTGATTTCTAGTGAAAACCTACATTACTTTCATCATTACTTTAAATCACCTTACATTATGAGTACTGAGCGCAAAACAATTGTAACTCATAAAAAAAGAGTGAGTTACAACTATTTTGCACTAAGCCCACAAAATATACTATAATAATTCTGTTGACATGTTTGTTGTTTACAGAGAGTTTATTGAAGCAACAAAAGAAGATATAGATCAATTACTACATCGAGAAACTGATGGTACATCTACTGCACAGGTAAGTCGCTTGTTATACTGATGTCATATTATATATCATACTTCTTTATATAGTTCAGATTTAGTAACTTGTTCCTATGAATACATTCAACTTATGGTCTATGACATTATTTACCTAAATTGAATATACCACATTGGCTTGACATGACATTTTCCTTTATCTTGAAATGCAAGAAGGGTTTGTAGCTGTAATGTCTTCATGAAGAGGCAGGCATTTCTCCAGAATTCTGGATTTTAAGTATCTAGGTTTATTCTGTGGCCTATAGCTAGACAGAGCCACTTCCCTTTTCTGTAATGTTGTTGGAACTGCAGCTAACATGTTTAGGGTTTCTGATTTCATACAAATGTCTATGACATTCCTGTGATAGTTCTATAACCCTACTGATAAGTTTGCTGGGTTTTAACACTGATAGTCTGTTAGACATTACATGATATTACATGAAACTCATGAGGGGAATTATCTATAAGTGCCGTACAATATTTATTATAATTAATGAAAATGTTCAAATTGGAAATTTATCATAAAAAACACTAGACATTTGGAAAAAGGTACTAGAAAACAGCAAAAAAAAAAACCCTATGTGTTTGTATGGATACTATCCATAATGGCAGTAAACAACAAGTAACAATATACCAATAATAATGGAAATCTGTCTTTTTGTATCACACTTGGTCATAAGGTTATGTATTCATAGGAGCAGGTTAAATAATTTGGACAAGATGTGTTTTTCGAATGGCTGCAAATGTTTGCACTTGAAGGGTGTGGTTTCTTATATAAAAAGCATTTTGTGTTTTGTAAATGGTCAATTCATTGAAGTGGACTTTTATGAAGCTTTGTATTTGATTTTTATAAAGTTTTTGCTTTCGGAATGTTTTGGTTACATTTTGTATTATCAATAAACAAGTTTTATTTAAATCAAGGAACAAAGTCCCTTGCTCTGAAGGTCTGTTGCTTAGAAAAAATTAGTAACTGGTGGGTAGGAGTTGATTTTTATTTTAAAAAATGGACAACTTGGCTAACTGAACTTTGTCGGCATCAAATGGCCTATAGTAGATGTTTTTTGTGAACAGTGTTTATTTAAAGCAGAGTAGTATTAATTATATTAAATTGATGTACCGGGTAATTGAATAAGATTTTGAAAGTTAGATGTAATTATGATGTATATGTTTTTCTCATACATTTTAATAGATTTTTTATTTGATTTCATATTATTTACTAGTTTTGTAAATTGTTAATTACAAAGCGTTAAGTTATTTATTATTTACTTTTCAAAGTACAAAGTTAAAAACATCATTTTGAAGTATTTATTTGTATGAAATAAATCATTTTTTTTCTATGAAATTGATTATCCATGAATCAGAAATACGATGAAAAATTATTATTTTTTCAATATCAAAATGATTGAAAACAGATTTTATTATATTTTACATTATTTTTAGGGAAAATTACATGAGACAGACAAGGTAATATTGACATGTTGAAATTGATGAAAGTTTTAGTTGAATTGATGTAAAATCTGTAGTTTTTGCATGAAGTTTAATTTTGAGTGTGTGCTTGCAAGTTAGGTTGTGGTAATTTGAAATATGTTCGTTTTTATTTTTTTCATTTGTTTTTGTGTGCATTATATGCTTGTCAAATGTACTTTATGTTTGGTTAAATGTGGGATTTAAATGTGGGTTTTAAATTGGTGTATGATACAGCCTGTGTATGCTTTGTTTTATTGTACTAAAATATAGCTTTGTTTTGCTAAATTTTATGTTGCTTTAATATTAGTTTGCTTGAGTGGTTTTTGGTGTTGTTACTGTTTGTAGAATATACATTTTGAAATTTAAACATAACAATAAGGTCTACCTGTTAGGGCTCTACACCGGTTTACGATATATATCGAATACTGGTATTGTAGGTTCGATAGATATATTGGATCGAACGTTTCTGTATCGAACAAAATATCGTTCAATGACAGTCATACAAATAAAATCCATTGCCTGCAAATCAGTTGATATTTTGTATCGCCAAATCAACTTTCCACTGCTTCCGATTCGGTAGGACTACTCTTTAGATCCTTCACCGATTACGTCATTATATTCTTTCAATCTAACAGAAGTTACTGTTGCGGTTAGAATGTTGTTGATATGAACTTTTGTTTTCAATTGCCATTCAGATTTGTTTGGGCAGATCCACAATGTGCAGAGAACTTGGTTATAAGAGGCGATATGTCATGTGAATAGCTGAATTTCTGAAACTAGTCTGTTTTTCCTTTTGCCGATCGTTGTTTAGTGTCATGCAAATATGAATGACTGGAAATAAATCTAACTGAAACCAAAAATCAGCAAAATTTGGTGCTCAGGCCACTTCAGTAGCTTCTGAACAGATATTTTCAACCTCATGTGGTATCCTGTCAGCAGAAGGATCATGTCTAGACCCAGACTCACTGCATGCAACGATATTTCTTTAAACAATGCAAACTCAAAAGACTTTGCAATTAAAACATTCGTAAGGCAGTGTATTTAATAGTATGGTGCTTCTACAATTTAAATAAAACGGCACTGTATTGCTGTTTTATAAATGTTCTATTTACTATTAAAATATCATATGATATCATCAAATATCGATAATTTTTTATCAATATGAATATTGTATCGATAATTCTGACCGATATAGAGCCGTACTACCCGTACTCGCTATTGCCTATACAAGTAACAATTTCAACATTTGTAACTAATATTTCTCTTCTAGAGATAATTTTAATATTTGATGGATTTTTCAAAAACATATATTAATGAAGTTTGGGGCATGGTATAAAATATTAACATTTTTGTGTCTAAATCCCCCAACATAATGTGGGCAATGTTATTTTTGACATTTGATGTTTTCATTGTTTTATTTTCATTTTGATTTTGTAGTTACTTAGGAAGACTTTGTCTTATACATGTTTTAAATTTCCTACTACTAATACTGGTTTATCTTATTCATATTATTAAAATTTATAAAAAGTTGTTTCAAAATGGAAGACATTTCTTTATCACCCATAAGACAAGGGATGTACATTTTATAATATAAATGGCTTAGTTTGCACCAATAATACAAAAAGCTATATACAATTCTCTCACATAGACGTAAATCAATACAAGACAATTGTTTATATAATCTGATTGTAAAGTCTTATAGAACCCAGAGAAAACAACATCATTTATCAAGTTATAATACAAACCTCTGACATATTACTGTAATAACATAGTAGATTGTATATTAATATACATTAGAAGAGACAGAGATTTAAAGTCCTTGGTTTTATACATCAATATATTGTACAAGTTGAAATGTTTGCCTGGTCCAAGTACTGTAAGGTTAAAATTCAGAGTTTGTTATCTCTGCAGGGCTTTTTCAGTATTTGGGGAAGGGTTAGGGCTTTTTGTATTAGAAAATTTATGAAAATTTCATTACAATTTCATGAATAGGAGAACAAAAATCCAAGCTAAACTGCAATTTTTTGGAAAACCGCATGATTTTAAAGAAATTTTTGGAGGGGAAGGCATAACTTTACACCTAGTATGTAAGATGAAGAATAGAAAAATATTTTCTTGTTTGAGATATTTGTTTGAACTTGATGTCATAGTAACAATAGAATTACTGTCTATATATTGTAATAATGTCTTAATATTGTAATGGTGTTATAGAATAAAGACCTTTTTATTAAACAGATAACAATTAATTGACTTTGATAGATTGATATAAAATACAAACACCTTCAGTGTCAGTTGTATTGATGCAAATATTGTAAAACCTGGTCACTAACTGTACCTTGGTAAAAACTAACATTTATTATCAATTTATAGGGGGTTTGACACTAACTGTGTGTTCGACACAAACAGTCCTGAGGATCAAAAAAATTTTGGAGGTATCCCAGTAATGATAAGTTAGATATTCCATCAGGATGCCTATAAATTGTCCAGTTTATACCCAAAATTGAGTTCCCAGTAACTGTCTATCACAATTTGTGATTGCTAAATTTTTGTCTATTTTTCGGTGAATCTCTATTGTTAATAAGGAGAATTCCCTGAAAAATCTGACTAGGACTCCCTCTTGATCCCTGGTAAATACAGTAAGTGTAGAACCCTAACTTCTATCTGAGTAATTTACCTCATGTGTATGTATAATGTCTTAGGTACAGGGCTGTGCTGACCTTCGTTGATAAAACTTGCATGAAGCATTGTGAATATACTATTATATGTTATCTTCTATTTATTTTTATAGCAAATGAAGTCAGCTGAGAGATATTTGAAGAGATTGGAGTTTCATTTAGCAAAGGTTTGTCTTTATTATATGTGATAACAGGGTCCTCTGAAATATCTTGAACAAGTGAAATTTTGAGAAAAACAGATCATGTAATATCACAATATTTTGTAACCATATCATAAAGTTAGTTGATCTTTAAGTTATGCTATCATCATTTACAATTGTAACTTCTAAATATGTAGACATTTCATACCACTTTTAAATCCTCGCATGAACACATTATAAACTAGAATGAATATCATGAATTCATCACTCGATCAGTTTGTTTGTCAGTCTGTGGTAAACATTGCACACATTTCAAGTTTGCACATTTCAAATACATTTTCACATATATCTATAAATGTTAAAATTTAGCTTCCAAAGTTAATTAAAGTTAATATTTTCTTGTTTTACAGTTAGATGAATTACATGAGTATTATTTACTTCAACAACAGTTAAGAGAAGGTAAGGGATGGGTTTTTTCAAATGTTTGCCTATAACTTTCTATAGTGAAGATATGATCAGTGCCCTGCTCTAACTTAGTTACATATTGTCACTTGTGCTATTTTTTCTTAAGATTTTTCTAAAGCAGAATAGCAGGGTGCTGCAACCTGCCCTTTTTCTCTCTCTCTGCTCTTATTTTGCTCCTCCATATGCAGGTTTAGTTACTTTGAACCATCAATTCTCTGATGTCCCCTGCCCTTTTTGTCTGCCTTCTTGTTCTTTTCTGACTTCTAAAATAATCTCTTATTTTTCATTTTAAATCAAAATTAAAGTTTTATAATACAAAAAACTATTATTGGATAATGAACTTGAATTGACCTATTCAGTATTGGTTGAATAATGAAGTGCTATGTATTTGAACCTGTTGCTAGGTAAACTTGAAAAAGTCTCAAAATTCATCAACTTGTCATGTCAGTAATTTTACCCCAGCCAACATTTCACAAAAATATCCAAATAAGTGTTAAAATAGTTTACATTCTTTTATTATAAACAACATTCAAGTAATCTTATTTATCAACTGTTAACCCTTGGTGATAAAAAACCTCCACCTTACTGTTTAGTGAAACTGTGATATCATAAACCTCTGCCATACATGTCAAATATGGTAAAAGCCTATACCATATGGTCTAAAATATGGTTTTGTTGGGTAGTTCCCTTTACATGTGTGATCCTATACAATACCTGTACAATATGGATGAAAATACCTTTTTAGGGGTCATGAAGTTTAAATAGGGGTCAAAATACTTGTAGTATTATCTGATAAAAATGATTGGTTACTCTAGGGTTTTCTATAGAAACCCTTGACAGGAAAAATAACAATCTCCTTAAGTTGATTGATGGTCAGAGTTCATGCTGAGATGTAAGAGCAATAATATCTTATGTGAATGTATTATATTCTCACTTAAGAATGTATTCTGTTTTCACTTAAGATGTTTTTGCTCTAAATCCACAAAATTTCATTAGTTGATAACAACATTGTACAGATATATGAAAAAAGGAATTTTGGTCATTGTTAAAAGTAATGATCTCATTGTTTATGAAAGTTAAAATTTTGAAATATTGAAATGACCTTGATTGTTTGTATCAAATAACTTACATATAATGGTAGAAATGTTGATGTACAGCAAGAGTTTATATATATTAGATAAGTTTTTGATATCAATGAGAGGAATACATGTAGTTCCTTCAAGGTGGTGTGTCCTGTGATTTATAACTTCTTAGTTAAGTCGTACAACTGCTTTGGTAACAATCATTATCCTCTCATGCAATAACCCAATTTATCATGTTATATATTGAAGGGCAAAATTTTCAACAGGCCAAAGATATGAAATTTTTCACTAGTCCCAAGCTTTGAGCTTGTATGTTAAGGTGAGGACTGTGATAATTGAGTAACAAAATGATCTAAGCTGAACTTAGAATACCGGTAGAATCCTTGCTCAGCCAAATGAAATTGTGCTTCATCACTCACAGTAAAATGCTTCATTCTCATTATCAATTATATTAGCAATAATAATAGTTCTAAAGCTCAACAGTTTAGCTCAATCATGCCTCTTTTCTTTCCTTCCTGTCCCTATTTGCTCTTCCCAGTGTAGGAATAGTTACTTTAAAACTTGCATTCAGTTGATGATGCCAACACCTATTTCTATGACTTTCTGTTCTTTTTAGTGTTCAAAAAAAGCTTTCCTGTCCTTTTTTCTGAGTTCAAGAAACAATCACTATAGTAATCATGTATTAATAAAAAGATATTTTTTACTTTCAGGTGTACGGACAATGCACAGAGCTTATGTTACTTCACCTGGTAATCAGAAAACTACATTATCCAATGTTAAATATGGATATAAAGAATGTACACAAAATATGTGTAATATTGAGGCACAATTAGAGGCTATGATGGGAACATTTAATTGTAAATTAAAAGGTAGGTTTCTAAGTCTTTTTAATACAAGGGACTAAGCATGCTTATTTGAATTTTCATGTTTATCTCCCTTGGTATGTAAACCTAGAGACTTTATTTAGTAGCAATAAGCAATGATTAAATCACTCCATTTTATGACTTGTCCTATAATGTTGTGATCAATGTACTTTTCTAATTTGATAAAGAAGAGAAATTTAGAATTAAAACTACCTGAAGTATTTTCAATGAAAGTGATAATCTTTGTTTTCAACTGAAGTTTATGAGTGCACATACAAGGTTTGCCTTATAAAATATAGAGCAAGTTGCCTAAGGGTATTGCTAGGTAAGGCTACAAAGTGATTTCCTATGATTGCTATGATGTAGAGCTAAGTAGCATTTTTTCTGTTAGCTCAATACATTTAGAACACTAATATTTCTGGAGGCCACAGTGTTGATTTTGCTCCCTTGAAGAAATAATTATATATAGTACTGCTGTTTTGTCATGTCTAGCACAAATAACGGTTTTAAAAAACTTTTGGTGAAGACTTGTTTATTCAGCTGATTCAAACATAGTATTTCCTATAGATCAAAGTATATTCTATTGATATTTCGCATCAATTAAATAGCAGTATGTAAGGGAGACAACTTCATTGATTTCTGTAATTTATAGAAAGAATTATCTCCCTTATCCCTATTTGACTACCATATTCAAGTACTGAAGATTCTGGAAAATAAAACTATTTGCTTAATGTTGAAATTCTTATATTTTTGTTAAATGGTTTACTTCTAGGAATGGCTGGTTTTGCTAGATTATGTCCAGGTGATGTATTTGAAGTGACAGTAAGACATGGTACCCAGAAATGGAAGACTAAAGGACGGATAGAGAAAACAGGGAACCAGAAATGGGATGTCCCAGAATTCAATTTTAAAGCTGTTGTTGGTGATATATTTAATATTAAGGTAATAATAATAAAGACTTTATTTTTAAGAGACTACACATTTATATAAATCAAATCTTACATGTGGGCCTCTATTAAACACATTACAAAGTGTATACATTGTAAAATATTTACATAATGATGAATGGATTTGAAAATAAGAAATTAAAAAGTTTGTGCAGTGGACTTCAGAAAAGCATTATTTACAAATGAAAATCAATTTTAGAAAAGGCAAAACATCTCAGGATTTTCTTCATAATATAAATTTTATTCTGTTTAAATGTCAGGTATGGTTCTAATATTCAGGAGCCTGAGATAGAAATATTAAATTTTTATTTCTTCATTCTTAACAATATGATGGCATTTATCTTGATTAAAAGTTGATTTCTACAATCCTATTAATTTAAAGATACAAAATTTTACTCAATGATTTGCCACTAAAAGACTAAATGGTAATCTGGTTAAAAAACAATCTAAAATTCTCTGCTTACATACTGTTTATTTCTCATCTGACCAGCTTGCATTAAGGGTCATGTTCATCTGACCTTCCTTAATTATTTCATGACCTGCGACCCCTTAGCAATGATTTGAGAACCTATTACAAAAGTCTATTGCTTATCTGTTTACAAAGATTAAAATAGTAGGGATCTCCTTGTCCCTTTTCTGTGAGACGCAAGAAATTTCACTATTGAAATATTAATCTGGTTACTTTGTTATTCACTATTTAATTCCTAGTTAACTTTTCAGTATAAGGAACTCATTTTATACTGCCTAATTCCTATATCATTTACATTTGTACACTAAATTACTTGACGTTTCAGGGTTTAGAAGTTCGAGCGTTCAAGTCTGTGTTATTAGGACAGAAAAGTTGTGAAACAAAAGATTTATTTTCTGCCAATCCACAATTGATGACAGTTAGTATTAATGTGAATGGTTCATTAAAACTTAGTATTGTTATAACTTGGAAGTAAGTATTGTATTGTTTTATTTCTTTGTTGTATTGAGTCAAGGA
This sequence comes from Mactra quadrangularis, assembly GCA_025267735.1. NCBI lineage: Eukaryota > Metazoa > Mollusca > Bivalvia > Venerida > Mactridae > Mactra > Mactra quadrangularis. The sequence goes on along the minus strand of CM046304.1, from coordinate 45,004,360 downwards.
ATAAAAGCCATCTAGTCACATGGTGCCTTCCTCTGCATCTTGAAAGTTGGCTAATCTTACCAGTCTGGATCAATTGATGTCAAATGTTTCATAGCTAAATGCAAAAGCAAGTTTCTGATTTTAATATTCCTACAATATTTCTGTATTTCTTTACTGAAGAAGTCCCATATTTTATTTTGACTTATGCTAGGTTTACATCTGGCCACGATCTACCCGATTAGCCAGAGGCTAAAAAATCGGGGAGCTCTACGATTAAATGGTATACTCCACGTTCTGTTATGCTTCATTACGAAATTAGCACGTTTTGTTGGGCTCTACTGCGCTTTGCTACGATCGAGCCCACGATTTGCATCACGTTCTGTTACGCTTTGTTGCGATCAACACGATTGGCTTCCATGCTCCACCACGTTCCGTTACGTCCTGTTAAGATCTCCCACGACAAAGCCGCTTTGTTGCGATCTCCTGCGATTTGACCTACGATTTGAGACAAATGACCAAGTTTTACGTCACGATTTGATATTTAAACAAGAAATAATTCTTTCCCAGCAACGCGGGATGAAAAAATGTGTCCACGCTGGTCCCGATCTGTTGCGATTGTACTCCACGTTCTGTTACGTTCTGTTATGCTTCGGTACGTTCCATTACGTTTTGTTACGAAGGCCACTCTCTGTCACGATTAGAAAATGAATAGGGGCAATCGTGGTGAAATTTAAGTTTGATTTAAAATCTGTCCCGATGCCCACAATGTTCCCGATTCAACCGCGTTCCGTTACGCTCCCCCACGATCACCCCGATTCGACTCCACGCTCTGTTACGTTCGCCACGATGCTCTGGAATCGGGGACATCGTGGTAATCGTGGCCAGATGTAAACCTAGCATTAAACACTTGTCTTCCTGAATAAATAAATGATCAATTTGTGATCATAGAATTTTTACCATTAATCAGCAACTTGTTTCAAGTAATAAATGTTAACTGCTGATATTACCAGCTTTCATAAACACTTTGCTCTACCAGCACATGCAAACCCTTTTTTGTTGACTTCATATACATGTATGTAGGACAATTGGCATCATTTTGTCAAAATACCAAAAGATTTTATGAATGAAGAAAAAAATCTTATCTATGCATAAATTTGTGAAAAAGAATAAGTTACATATTGAAGAAACTGGTCACTAGTTGAACTAAAACAATCTGTCTTGTTTTAGTAGCATGCCTTAAAAGGTACATGTAGTGTTTTTTACTCAGAACCATGTTGGGTGCCTATGTTTACTTCTATATATTTGTATTGTATTGTATGTTGTTGTTGTTTGTTTAAGTCCACTAGATGGTGTTGATGAAAATTTTACATTTATGGAAGCACCTGGACGTGGTCAGGGTACACCTAGAAGACGTCCAGTATCTGTGATTGCTTTAAATGGAGAATATGTAAGTTTATGTTGTATTATATACTTAATTAAGATATAATTATTTTATAAACAAATATATGTAAGAAATAGAACAAATTATTATGCAATGTAACAGCTACAAAACATTTTACACCCAAATGCGCTTCAAATGCATTTCATCCATATATGGAGTGCACTTGTTAGGAAATAATAATGTTAATTAAAGAGAGAAATGAAAATGAAACCCATCATAATTGGTGAGAATTCTGCAGATAATCCTTGATATAATTAGGATCAGTTTTATAAAATGAAATTCCACTTAACGTTTGAATCACAAAAAGTTTAACAGCGTAAAAAGTTAATACACTAAGTAAAAACTTCACTGAATGTAAAATAGTTTACTCTTTGTGTCATTTCTATGCTTTAATTTCAGGTTTGTGCGACTTTGTATCGTTTTACTTTTATCTTTTAATTTGTTAATTTTTTATACGCCCGTTTTGAAAAAACGGTCGTATTATGTTATGCTGTTGTCCGTCTGTCCGTCTGTCCGTCTGTCCGTCCGTGGACAATTGCTTGTCCGGATGATAACTCAAGAAAGGATGAACCTAGGTTCCTCAAATTTTATGTGTTGATAGCCCTTGGGTGGAGGAGGTTCCCTATTGATTTTGAGACCCCAGGGTTAAAGGTCAAGGTCACTGGGACTTAAAATAGGTAAAACTTGTCCGGACAATATCTGAACCACCAATGTACCTAAGTTCACCAAATTTAATGTAAGAGTAGCCCATGTGTCAAAGATGTTCCCTATCGGTTTTGGGGCCCCTGCGTCAAAGGTCAAGGTCACAGTGGCATCATATGGGAAAAAAACTTGTCCTGACAATAACTTAACAACCAATCTACCTAGGATCACCAAATTTTATGTGAGAGAAGCCCTTGTGTCAAGGATGTTCCCAATCGGTTTTGGGGCCCCTGGGTCAAAGGTCAAGGTCACAGGGACATCAAATTGAAAAACCTTGTCCGGACCATAACTCAACAACGCCTGTACCTAGGTTCACCAAATTTTATGTAAGAGTAGCCCATGTGTCAAAGATGCGCTCTATAGGTTTATGGGGCCCCAGGTTCAAAGGTCAAGGTCACAGGGGCATTATATGGAAAAACTTAGTCCGGACAATAAATGAAACACCAATGTACCTAGGTTCACCAAATTTCATGTGAAAGTAGCCCATGTGTCAAGGATATGCACTATTGATTTTGGGGCCCCTGGGTCAAAGGTCAAGGTCACAGTGGCATCAAATTGAAAAACATTGTCCGGGTAATAACTCACTAATGACTGTACCTAGGTTCACCAAATTTCATGTGAGAGTAGCCCATGTGTCAAGGATGTACCTTATCAGTTTTGGGAAAACAGGGTTAAGTTTAAATCTTAAACCAGAAGATATCAAATTACCAAGCTGTGACTTCAAATGTTCTATCAATATGTTTATAAAGTCAAAACGGCAAACAATGAAACACTTGTCCAGACAATAACTGAACCACCAATGTACCTAGGTTCTCCAAATTTTATGTGAGGGTAGCCCTTGGGTAAAGGTTATGCCCTATTGGTTTTGGGGTTCCTGGGTCAAAGGTCAAGGTCACAGAGGCATCATATTGAAAATCCTTGTTTGGACAATAACTCATCAACTACTGTACCTAGGTTCACAAAATTTTATGTGAAGGTAGCCCTTGTGTCAAGGATGTTCCCAATAGGTTTTTGGGCCCCAGACCCAAAGGTCAAGGTCACAGAGGGATCATATGGAAAAACCTTGTCCAGACAATAACTGAACAACCAATGTACCTAGGTTCACTAAATTTGGCGTGAAAGTAGCCCATGTGTCAAGGTTATGCCCTATTGGTTTTGGGGCACCTTGGTCAAAGGTCAAGGTCACAGGGGCATCATATTGAAAAACATTGTCTGGATAATTACTCAACAATGATTGTACCAAAGTTCACCAAATTTCACGTGAGAGTAGCCCATGTGTCAAGGATGTACCTTATCAGTTTTGGGAAAACAGGGTTAAGTTTAAATCTTAAACCAGAAGATATCAAATTACCAAGCTGTGACTTCAAATGTTCTATCAATATGTTTATAAAGTCAAAACGGCAAACAATGAAACACTTGTCCAGACAATAACTGAACCACCAATGTACCTTGGTTCTCCAAATTTTATGTGAGGGTAGCCCTTGGGTAAAGGTTATGCCCTATTGGTTTTGGGGCTCCTGGGTCAAAGGTCAAGGTCACAGGGGCATCATATTGAAAATCCTTGTTTGGGCAATAACTCATCAACTACTGTACCTAGATTCACAAAATTTTCTGTGAGGGTAGCCCTTTTGTCAAGGATGTTCCCAATAGGTTTTTGGGCCCCAGACCCAAAGGTCAAGGTCACGGAGGCATCATATGGAAAAACCTTGTCCAGACAATAACTGAACAACCAATGTACCTAGGTTCACTAAATTTTATATGAAAGTAGCCCATGTGTCAAGGTTATGCCCTATTGGTTTTGGGGCGCCTTTGTCAAAGGTCAAGGTCACAGGGGCATCACATTGAAAAACATTGTCTGGGTAATTACTCAACAATGACTGTACCTAAGTTCACCTAATTTCATGTGACAGTAGACCATTTGTCAAGGATGTGCCTTATCAGTTTTGGGGAAACAGGGTCAAGTATAAACCTTCAACCAGAAGATATCAAATTACCAAGCAGTGACTTCATATGTTCTATCAATATGTTTATAAAGTCAAAATGGCAAACAATGAAACTTTTGTCCAGGCAATTACTGAACCACCAATTTACCTAGGTTCATTAAAGTCTATGTGAGGGTAGCCCTTGTGTCAAGGATATGCCCTTTTGGTTTTGGGGCTCCTGGGTCAAAGGTCAAGGTCACAGAGGCATCATATTGAAAAACCTTGTTTGGACAATAACTCAACAAGGACTGTACCTAGGTTCATAAAATTTTATGTGAATGTAGTCCTTGTGTTAAGGATGTTCCCAATAGGTTTTGGGGCCCCAGACCCAAAGGTCAAGGTCACAGAGGCATCATATGGAAAAACCTTGTCCAGACAATAACTGAACAACCAATGTACCTAGGTTCACTAAATTTTTTTAGGAGAGTAGCCCATGTGTCATGGTTATGTCCTATTGGTTTTAGGGCCCCTGGGTCAAAGGTCAAGGTCACAGGGGCATCATATTGAAAAACATTGTATGTGTAGTAAATCAACAATGACTGCACTTAAGTTCACCAAATTTCATGTGAGAGTAGCCCATGTGTCAAGGATGTTCCCTATTGATTTTTGGGCCCCTGGGTCAAGTTTAAACCATCATCCAGAAGATATCAAATTACCAAGCAGAGACTTCAAATGTTCAATCAATATGTTAACAAAGTAAAAATGGCAGACCATGGAAATAATGCTATATTTAATAAGTAAAATGAATTTAGTTCACCAAATTTTATGTGAGGGTAGCCCATGTGTTAAGGATGTTCCCAATTGGTTTTGGGTCAAAACTGGGTCAAAGATCTAGGTCACAGGGGCATCATATGGACAATCCTTGTTCGGACAATAACTAAACAATGATTGTACCTAGGTTAACCAAATTTTATGTGGATCAGCCCATTTGTCAAGATGTAATGTGTTGATAGCTCTTTGGTATTTGATGTTCTCTTTTGATTTGGAAACCCCAGGGACAAAAGTCAAGGTCACAGGGACTTAATTCATATTGAAACATTTTCCGGACAGTAACTCAATAATAATTGTACCTACATTGTAGGTTTTCCAAATCTTATTTAAGGGTAGCCTTAATGTCTAGCATATGCCCCTTTGGTTTTAGGTCCCTGTGTTAAAGGTTAAAGTCAAAAGAAAAATCATGAGGAAAAACCTTGTCCAACAACCAACTTTACCTAAGATCACCAAATTTTATGTATCAATACTCTTTGGGTCAAGGGCGAGAACTTTTGGTTCTGAGGCCCCAGGGTCAAAGTCACTGGAAGTTTGTATGGGAAAACTTTGTGTCGGTGATAAATCAACCATGGCTGTACCTAGGTTCTCAAAATCTTTGCTTTGGATAGCCCTCCTGTTAAGAATGGGACCTATTCTGAGATCCTGGGGTCATTGGTCAAGGTCACAGGGACTTTATATGAGATAGAACACAGCATGGACTGCACACGGGCGTATAATGCCCCGCCCAGCGGAGCTCTTGTTATGTATGTTTATCTATGTAAAAATTGTAAATAACTTGTACCTTTATCCTCATGTAAAATTTGAATTTCAAAATGTGAAGCCTTGTTAAATAAGGTTATAATTATTTTTAATATTATAATTGATTGTATTATTTTATTACTACATTGTATTCCTCTTCTTCTTATTATTATTATTCAGATATTAATAATCATCATTATCAAGAATTGATTAAAATCAGATTGTTATTTTATACCAATTATATTCCTATATATATTATATGTTACAGGATGATATGTCAGACAGACTTCACTCAGCACCTGTTGTCATGCAACAAACAAAAGATGATAATTTTATATTACGTACCAATCCTCCAATGTCACATTCTTCTATGAACAATAACAATGTGACATCATACCATGGTCTGGACAGTCCACATGTTACTGCCAGACATAGTGATCATTTACCTGAAGCCTATAGACAGACTGGACCACTATACTCACAAACCAGTCATCACGTTCAGGCTGGTTTCCATTCTAGTCCGGCTTTGCCAGTATCAGGAGAAAATGACTCTAAAGTATCATTACCCCACCCACCGTCACAGAACAGTGCATTCAGAAATTCTATGCCCCCAGTGATTGGTAACTTACATTTTCCTGGAGTTTCTCCTCATGTGAATACAAATATTAAAGGTGATGAAAATTGTGTTTCAAACATTGAAGATGTGTTACATAATTTAAGTTCTTCGTTAGAGGATTATCACGGCCAGTATACAGAGTTACAGAAATTAGAGGATTTAGTTAAACTTGCACAAAAATTAATCAGGGTAAGTGTTTTTGTTATTGTAAATATCACAAAGTACTTAGGTACCCTTAGTTGCTTTTAAGTTTATTTCTCAAACATTGTAAACCTAGGTCCATAGCGCAGTTGGTAGGGTGCTGGGATTTGAAATCAAGTTTTCCAAAGGGGGGTACAGGTAGGCATCCCACCTGGGATGATTATACCATTCTATGAAAATTAGAATAAAATGTAATCTTTTCTTTATCAATTAGGCATAAGGAGAAGGCTTATGGAAAGGTTGTAAAAGCTAGACTTTAGATTAGCCAGAAAAGCTAGGTTTGGTTTGCTGGCTGCTATGAAATGTCCATAAATGATGGTGACATGTCATTAAGCCATTAAAAAGATAATAAGCTTAACACTGATGAATTTGTTGGTACTATGTCCTTGAATGTTTACCTTGACCTATGTTGATGTTTTATTTATCTTACAATTCAGCGGTACCATCCAATCAGTACTATCAGTGCTTTGATTACTATTTTTTCCAGAAACAGTTTCGCAGTAGTTCCAGATCTTCCAGTATTAGTGTGTCTATAGAGAGTGCTTTAGAAGCGTTTGATTTCCTGGATACAGAAGATACATTAGGTGTGGATCCACAGTCTCCTACTGAGTAAGTTTTATACAGTATTTGTTATGTTTTAATTTATATTTAATTAAGTTTTAATCATCTAAAAATGGTTAAGTAGTTGACTGTTTGTCCTTGGATAACCAAATTATCATTTAATTTACTTTTATTGGGTGTTGTTGTTTTTATACGCCCGTTTTGAAAAAACGGTCGTATTATGTTATGCTGTTGTCCGTCTGTCCGTCTGTCCGTCCGTGGACAATTGCTTGTCCGGATGATAACTCAAGAAAGGATGAACCTAGGTTCCTCAAATTTTATGTGTTGATAGCCCTTGGGTGGAGGAGGTTCCCTATTGATTTTGAGACCCCAGGGTTAAAGGTCAAGGTCACTGGGACTTAAAATAGGTAAAACTTGTCCGGACAATATCTGAACCTCCAATGTACCTAAGTTCACCAAATTTAATGTAAGAGTAGCCCATGTGTCAAAGATGTTCCCTATCGGTTTTGGGGCCCCTGCGTCAAAGGTCAAGGTCACAGTGGCATCATATGGGAAAAAAACTTGTCCTGACAATAACTTAACAACCAATCTACCTAGGATCACCAAATTTTATGTGAGAGAAGCCCATGTGTCAAGGATGTTCCCAATCGGTTTTGGGGCCCCTGGGTCAAAGGTCAAGGTCACAGGGACATCAAATTGAAAAACCTTGTCCGGACCATAACTCAACAACGCCTGTACCTAGGTTCACCAAATTTTATGTAAGAGTAGCCCATGTGTCAAAGATGCGCCCTATAGGTTTATGGGGCCCCAGGTTCAAAGGTCAAGGTCACAGGGGCATTATATGGAAAAACTTTGTCCGGACAATAAATGAAACACCAATGTACCTAGGTTCACCAAATTTCATGTGAGAGTAGCCCATGTGTCAAGGATATGCACTATTGATTTTGGGGCCCCTGGGTCAAAGGTCAAGGTCACAGTGGCATCATATTGAAAAACATTGTCCGGGTAATAACTCACTAATGACTGTACCTAGGTTCACCAAATTTCATGTGAGAGTAGCCCATGTGTCAAGGATGTACCTTATCAGTTTTGGGAAAACAGGGTTAAATTTAAATCTTAAACCAGAAGATATCAAATTACCAAGCTGTGACTTCAAATGTTCTATCAATATGTTTATAAAGTCAAAATGGCAAACAATGAAACACTTGTCCAGACAATAACTGAACCACCAATGTACCTAGGTTCTCCAAATTTTATGTGAGGGTAGCCCTTGGGTAAAGGTTATGCCCTATTGGTTTTGGGGCTCCTGGGTCAAAGGTCAAGGTCACAGGGGCATCATATTGAAAAACCTTGTTTGGACAATTACTCATCAACGACTGTACCTAGGTTCACAAAATTTTATGTGAATGTAGCCCTTGTGCCAAGGATGTTCCCAATAGGTTTTGGGGCCCCAGACCCAAAGGTCAAGGTCACAGAGGCATCATATGGAAAAACCTTGTCCAGACAATAACTGAACAACCAATGTACCTAGGTTTACTAAATTTTACGTGAGAGTAGCGGAAGTGTCAAGGTTATGCTCTATTGGTTTTGGGGCCCCTGGGTCAAAGGTCAAGGTCACAGGGGCATCATATTGAAAAACATTGTCCGGGTAATTACTCAACAATGACTGTACCTAGGTTCACCAAATTTCATGTGAGAGTAGCCCATGTGTCAAGGATGTGCCTTATCAGTTTTTGGGAAACAGGGTCAAGTTTAAACCTTCAACCAGAAGATATCAAATTACCAAGCAGTGACTTCAAATGTTCAATCAATATGTTAACAAAGTCAAAATGGCAAACCATGGAAATAATGCTATATTTAATAAGTAACATGAATTTAGTTCACCAAATTTTATGTGAGGGTAGCCCATGTGTCAAGGATGTTCCCAATTGGTTTTGGGTCAAAACTCGGTCAAAGATTGAGGTCACAGGGGCATCATGTGGACAATCCTTGTCCAGACAATAACTTAATATGTAATGTGTTGATAGCTCTTTGGTATTGGATGTTCTCTTTTGATTTGGAGACCCCAGGGTCAAAAGTCAAGGTCACAGGGACTTAATTCATATTGAAACATTTTCGGGACAGTAACTCTATAATGATTGTACCGACATTGTAGGTTTTCCAAATTTTATTTAAGGGGAGCCTTAATGTCTAGCATATGCCCCTTTTGTTTTAGGTCCCTGGGTTAAAGGTCAAAGTCACAAGAAAAATCATGAGGAAAAACCTTGTCCAACAACCAACTTTACCTAAGATCACCAAATTTTATGTATCAATACTCTTTGGGTCAAGGGCGAGAACTTTTGGTTCTGAGGCCCCAGGGTCAAGATCACTGGAAGTTTGTATGGGAAAACTTTGTGTCGGTGATAACTCAACCATGGCTGTACCTAGGTTCTCAAAATCTTTGCTTTGGATAGCCCTCCAGTTAAGGATGGGACCTATTCTGAGATCCCAGGGTCATTGGTCAAGGTCACAGGGACTTCATATGAGATAGAACACAGCATGGACTGCACACGGGCGTATAATGCCCCGCCCAGCGGAGCTCTTGTTTTTTAATAGAAAATAATTGGCTAAAAAAGACAATTAAAAAAAGCTTCCTTTTGGTCAAATCACATTCAAAACTGGCCTCCTTTCTTCCTTGAAACAAGGAACTCTTTTCTATCAGCTCAGCACTGGGTCACCAGAATGTGAGCAAATAAATTTTACTGTGGAATCCTATAAAACTATACTTAATGTAGTAGGAACTTGAATTTTGATATATATAGTAACAAGCACATAATAATGTTGTTGTCTAACTATACACTGACCCATCAAAATATCTTCATATATTTAGAGTATCCATTAAGTTATTGATAATTTGTACCATAATGATTTAAAAATCCTAGTATCCCAGATAATGTCCAAGTTCCACTACCATGGATATTTCCTTGTTTTTCCTGACCTCTCCTGTTACTGTTATATGTTTTAATGCTATCTTTGCTCTTTACCTCCCATGTAATAAAGATACACAAATTTTGTGTCTAAAACAGTCATCGCCCTAACCCACTAGCCTGAAACGGTGGTCTAGAGAAACTTGATTCAGTTTAGTGAACATTATTTACTTTATATAGCTGGGATAGTTGACAACTTTGCTCTTTACTATATTACATTAAAATTTGGGCTTAAGTGATCAAGAAAGTTTAGTGTGATGACTGTTTAAATTATTATGTATCGAATTTTACCCACAATTCTCCACTTTATGTTAACCTTTGACCCAATGTAACTATGACAACAAATACCCACTATATTACCCCTACAGCAACACCAAGCCTAGTTTTGACGATATGTTATGCAGCCCAGAATCCACGGCCAAGACTGGAGACTCTGGTATAGAAAGCCTGGCACAGAGACTTAGTGAAGATACACAATTAGGGTCCAGTTTAGGGTCCAGCCCCGTACCACCTTCCACTGGTAACGAAGAAGTTGATCAATGTCTCATGTATCATCTGACATACTGTGAAAGACTTTTAGAGGTAAGTGAAACTATATACATGTATATTATTGTAATAATTGATTTCTAATGGTTTTTATATGTCAGAAATTTAATTTTCTGGATTGTATGGCCCTTGTCTGTCTGTCTGTCTGTCTGTCTGTCTGTCTGTCTGTCTGTCTGTCTGGCTGGCTGGCTGGCTGGCTGGCTGGCTGGCTGGCTGGCTGGCTGGCTGGCTGGCTGGCTGGCTGGCTGGCTGGCTGGCTGACCTGCGGGCTGGCTGACCTGCGGGCTGGCTGACCTGCGGGCTGGCCATCTGTCTGGCTGTCGGTCTGTCTGTCTGTCTGTTAATAATTTCATGTCAACTCTCAGTAACTTGTCATCTTTTAGACCTACAGTGATCATACTTGGTAGGAAGATTGACCTTTGCCAGTAGATTATCCTTATTGATTAATTAGTGTTACCTTACATGATTTTAAAGTCAACTAAACATGTATATGGAAGCAGACCATAAACCAAATAAATATTAACTATCACACCCCCAATGTATGGGACCTGTTCTGGAATTTGCAAATACATAGTTTTGAGAAAAAGAATTGATCCTTTTAAAAAATTCTTGGCCATAATCCTGTTGAGAAATTTTTCTTAAATTGTTTATTATTCCTGTATGTTCTATAATAAAGTTATTTTATTTCAGAATCTAGGTGCATTCGGACCATTAAAATGTCGAGAGATTTATGCTTTAGATAAATTACAGAAACAATGTACTATTGTTGAAAGTTTACTAAAATTGGCGAAGTCTGGATCCCAAGTGGATTTACATTCTGGTAACTTTTCTGTATTCTTATTTACACAACTGTTGTCATGGTTATATATAATAACTGCTAAACCGTCTGTTGGTCCGTCCGTCTGTGTGTTGGTTTGTTTAAGCAATATCTCCACCACCTACCTATGGATTTTAAAAATTTACATGGCACAAATATTAACGTTGACGAGACCATGTGTCACATGCAACAACTGTGTCAATACTTCAAAGGGCCTGGCCTATTTATTGGGTCAAATGTCCTTCCCCATTCGACTTGGGGCCCTTATTATAAATAGTCTTACAACCTAACTAAGCCTATATTAGTTGTAAATACTTCTATTCTGTGTTGTAATGCGTTGTTTTATTGTAACATATTTGATAATATGCTGATCTGAAGATGAGGATTTTAAAGACCTGAGAAAGGATTTTTTGTGTACATAAATCATCAATCTATCAATTAAATCTGGATGGTTTATTTGTCAACTGCTGCCAGTGGCCCAGGGACTGGGGTAGACAGCAGGCGGCTAGATCTTCTTACATCTGACCTCCATGTAACCCTATCTAGGGGATCACTGTTAGGCAGATTGCATGTCTTCAAACTTGCTCTCATGCCTTCTATCCAGGACTTTTTTGGCCGTCCAATAAAACATTCTGAAATTGCGAAATGTAGAAAGTGCAGGAGTTCTGTTACTGTTAGTATATTTGATGTTTCACCATTGTTATAATGTATATATATATATATATATTTTCAGTGATGGCTGGTTTATGTGAGGATAAAACATTAAAACAATTCTGGACAAAATGTACTGACCAAACTTCATTGTATATACATCCAGAGAGACTTATAACAATGTTAGAACAAAAATATCATACTGTGATAACAGAGAACCATATGACTGATCCACTCAAAGGTTTGTTTGTTACTACACCAATCTCTCTCAACATGGTTAAATGGGCACCAAGCTCTCAAGGCTAGCTTTGTGATATCGGTGCATCCCATTCAGAAGTACCTCAGTGATTTTTTATGATGGAATTTGGTTTCTGTGGTATTGTAGTCTGTACTTCACAGAAATACGACATGTGGGACATTGTACTGATGAAATGTTTTGATGAAGCGATAACAATGTATTTTATTTTAAGTGTTGAACATAATAATGACAGGTAGTAGTGTTTCAATGTATATGTAGAGAATCCATGGCCATTTACTCTACTTAAGACTTCTGAATGTTGTTTTGTAGCTATTAATTAGTAAATTAGGATGCAAATTGTTTGATAATATTGACTTTACATTTCCATGTATAAACAATAATAGAACTACTTGCCAGCGAGTTTAGCTGGACCTTATAACCTGGTTGTATTCCTACTTTGTCTTATATCTAAGGAATATCTTCAAAGATGATCGCCGAGGTTGTTCTGAATGCTTAGCATCCATTGTGAACAAATTGTTGTAAGGTTTTTGTGTCATAAAGCCTACAGTTAGTGACTAAGCTACGTAGGATCATCTGATAGTCCTTTTACAAATATGGACTTGTCCATGGGGTCAACAGATTAAAATAAGGAAATGTTTAAGACTTGGTTATTTGACCATTACAATGTGTTGCTACGGTGTTAAACCCAACAGAAACAATAGAAATGTTTTTAAACAAATCTTCTCTAAATATGTAAAGCCATATTTGGGGTTGGACATCACTATAAGGTCATATACAAAGATTTGACAAAGAATAATTTGCCTGGGGTCAAATTGGCCACATTCATAGGATCATGATGTTCTGTTCTTGAGCTGAAAAAAGATTTTGTTTATTATACCCCCGCTTCGAAGAAGAGGGGGGTATACTGTTTTACCCTTGTCCGTCTGTGCGTCCGTCCGTTACAAAATTTCCGTCGCAGTTTTCTCAGCAACTATAACATGCAGCAGCCTCATACTTTGCATATTGCTTCATCCCACAGTCCCATGTGGTGTAAAGCGATTTCATGCTCCTTGCTCATCTACTTCCTGTTTGTCGCATATTTTTAGATTTTTGCGGGGGTATCACTAGTGAGCATTAGCTCACAGATTTACTTGTTGTATTTTGTTTGATATTATATCATCCTACAGAGGGTGTTAGAACAGAATGTTCACCCGAGACAAGTAATGTCAACCCAGGCTTTAGTTGTTTCAGAAATTGTTTACAATAAGGGACTTTAGTCAGTCATTTCCCTTTGCATACATTTCAAAAAGCTAAGTCAAATCAGTTGGATTACTCAGATTTGGATGATGTAGAACAACTTGAAATTTCATCACACTTGTTAATATCTTAATTACGAAGAATGATATTTGATGAAATATTTTATTATCCTTACATAGGACTTCAATGATGAAGTCTGAGGATTCCAACTGATAGAACCTACTTGCCAAATGGATTGTTCCAGACTTTATCAAGGAAGGATAAATGACTAATATCTCTTATTTAATAGGCATAAACCGTTTAATTTTATCTGTTTTATTTGCTTCTAAACTTTAAGACATTTTTACCCCGTTAAGTTTGTTGCTTTGTAAAAAGTAGGCTTCTGCACAAAGGAGATTACTATAATTGAGTGGTTAAGAACTTGGGTCCAGGTATTAGCAAACTCCAACACAGTAGTCTCTCTAAGCAGGCCAATAGGTGATGTCCAGATGGTAACATTATTGATTGTCGCCCGGTGACGTAACATTAGGCATGATAGTATACAAATCACATGAGGTGTAATATTATCATTTCAGTATGTAAACATGTGGTCACTAGGATACTAGATGTACCAGATTATGATACTGAGAAAGATCAAAGTTGGTTTGTTATGACATTACATCAATTTATGTTATATTTTAATGAAGAAAATGGTCTAGGACATGTTGAAGATGTAGCTGTGGAAAGTATGTGTATAATACATAGCATTAACTTAGTGCAACAAAGCTCTATGTTTCCTAAATATCCTAAATACTGTTTTCCTTAATATGTGCATTCAAACAAAACAAGGCTTTTTATGTCACAGCAAAATGCCAATATGTGCTGTCAGTCCAAAAAAAATTAATTTAGTCAAACCTTTTTATTTTTTGGATATCTGTCACATATTTTTTTTATGCACAATAAAGAGTGTTTTTTTGGGGAAAACGAGTTAGAGCAGTGTTGCATTAAGCTGATAGTTTAGTTCTTAATGAACTTTTGTGGTTAATCAGAGTATATTCATAACTTATGTTGATGAATTTTTTTCATAAAAAAACATTTTACAAGTTGCACCTGAGCAAAAACAAAGGTATATTTGTCACAGGGTTAGAAAAATATGCAGCCTGACTTGGACTTGAACCCTGGACCCCTCGCTTACAGGGTGAGTGCTCTCTCGACTGAGCTATCCAGCCGCTGACCAAGTAATTAAGTCACAGTCCAACGTTGGGAGTCAAATGTCACAGGGTAAGAAAAATTTGCAGCCTTACCGGGACTCGAACCCAGGACCCTTGCTTACAAGGCCAGTGCACTCCGGACTGAGCTATCTGGTTGCTTACATATCCTTCTTCCCATAATATGAACTGGTTAGTACTGTGACATATTACTCATCATTACCGAAAATGATGCAATACAGGATCAATCAAGTTGTTGTTTGTTCATATGTGACTTTTCTAGTACGGTAGAAGATAAGAATACCACACTGTGCCAGGGCTGACAAGACTGTTCAGTTTCTCTATGTCTCTTATCAATTAGAAATATTTTCTGGTCCAAGAGTTTTGTGGAGTTTTCTGACCTCTCCACTTTTCACAGCCTGCAAAACTCTCTGACTACTGTATAGGTTTTGTTTGATATACATGTTATATAATATATATGTGTTATATTTGTTACAGTGAAACTTGTAGAGAAGTTAACATCTGGTAATCCTGATGTTGTTATTAAAGCTATTTTAACATTACGAGATAATTTACCTTCGTCACCTTGTCTCAAGGTCATTGGTATGTTACTGGTTACCATGGATACAGAAGTAGAACAATGTACAAGTAAGATGTTTATATTATAACCTTATTAAAATAACAATATCCCCTTTTTCAAAATTCTAATTTTTCCATTTGTGTATTATTGACCCTTTAAGTCAATCATGCATTTTAATGTGTCTTGAGCCCCCTTAAAATGTCCATGACAGGCCTTGAAATAAGTGTTTTTTACTGAACTTGGTAAATTTCTACATTGTATTAACTAAAGTTGTCCCAAAAGAGGACATTTCTTGCACACATACTGTACAAAAAGATGTCTAATCCCCCCTCTATATCTTGGATTTGAAGGGGGGTCTGTGCCCTTCATCACCAGAAAAATATCAGGGTCATTGAGTGAAGAAAAATGGCACAAATGCTGATAAGGAACATGTTCCCAGCCTATGAAAATTACTAGCTTTTAAGACCTTAATTTTGGAAGAAATAACTAAATTAGATGTGAATTTTATAGATAAGGTAGAATAATACAATAAGTTATAAGTCTCAAACGACATTTCCTTGCCCTATACCAGGGATTTTATATACCTGCCCCATACTGACATAATGTTTTGTACATTTTTACAGTTTCCTATTTAAATTTAATACAAAGAAAGAAAGAAAACAGAGATAAAGCTTTGGTAACATTTGTTGAAGGGTTAGAAGATAGAACACCAGAAATAAGATCTGGTGCTTGTGTGGCACTCTCTATATTAGAGGTAAGTTATGTCATATCATGGCCTACTCACCATTCCTAGAAAAGCTAAATTTACAGATTAGTTGTTAACCAGTTACTAGGTACCTACTTGTGTCAATGACTGACGACTACACTACATGATTTTGAATCAGTGGTATGAGGGGAGATCAGCCATATGAATTCTTCATGACCAAAGACCGTGAAAAAATGCCCTGCTTGGGAATTGAACCCATGATCCCTTAATCATTATCCCTCATTCACTATCTTTTACAGTTAAAAATCCACTTGTTATGTTGTTGTTGTTGTTTTTAAACTACTATGAGCACTTTATTGATCACTAATTCTTAGTTTTATATTAGTCTTCAGTTTATGTTTAATATTTTATCATTTCTTAATCTTTTTCATTTTCGTTTTTATTTAAGCTCGTATTTCTTATTATGCATATGATTGTGGGGCGCTTTTGAACATATATTCAATATGAAAAGAGCGCTATACAAATCCGGTATATAATTTAACTTGCATGCTACTGACTGAGCTAGCAGGATTGGGTTTTGTCTTGTTGGTGTTGTCTTATAAGAGTTTTTGAATTGTTTCGTTCATATAATTAGTTGTTTAATAGAGAGACCAGATGATAAATGCTTATATTTTGACATCATGGTTTGGCAATGATGACACTTTCCTCCATTTAGGGGAATTTGATGGATTCTAAGTTAGTACTGATAAAAGAAAAAAAGAAGATTTACTCATTTTTGTAGCATAGGTAAATCCAAAACTGAGCACCATATTTATGAGGGTTATTTCTGTTTTTAAATAAATTGTATGTTTCATTAACAAACTGTCTTTTACATATAAACCTTATTATGGCTTATTACCTAAATAACTCTCCATGTAGTCCACTCATAGACTTATAGTAAAAGTAAAAATACGATTAAAGTAATTGCATTTTATTGTCTATGTTACATGCCCACTTTACAGTCATCTGGCAATCACAAGTAAATTTCTTGCTTTAGGAAATTAGTAGTGGTCCTGGTGGGGTTTGAACCTGGCACCTCTTGATCCCTATGGGGACGATCTACCACTGGACTTCTGCTCCTGCTGCTCATTGAGGAGCACTCAATCTTTCATCCTACCACTGGACCAGCGTTCCCACATGATATTATACTATAACTTGTCTAACATTTCAGGCATCGGAAAGTATAGATCAACTTGTATATTTATGGCAATCAGATTCATCTAGTGCTGTACAAAAACGTGCTAAAGAAGCTCTTCTATCTCTAGGTAAGTAACTCTTCACACTGGAAAACAAGTTTAGTTTATATAAAGTTATAGTGTGTTTTAAAGTCTGCTTCTATATCATTTGTATGATATTTCTTATCTTCAGGCAGGTGATCCCTCACAGTACACATTTACATCTGGGTTTCAGTCAGTGTAAATAGCTCATCATAGCTTATGTTAAAATTGTTATATGTATCTGACTTATAAATAAATTTGACTTGACTTGTAGTAGAAAAAATGAAGGAAAATTTCTTAAGCAGTGCCCCTAGTGTGGTAGGAACCTGGTACCTCGTTAAGCATGTGTTCTACCACTGGACCACTGCTCCTATTGCATATTTACATAGGTGAAAATAATTAGCTGTTCTAATGTCAGCATTTTAGGACATAAGAAAAGATTCTTTTCCGTTTATTTATACATATATATATTTTAGCCCACTTGAAAGGCGTTATTGTAAACGTTACCAACAACTTTCCATGGTCTGGTCCTTTTTATTCACATAAAGTAGATTGTTTAAACTCTCAATATCAAACTGACTATACAGAAATTATTAATTCATATTCAGCACACAACTTTATATGATTTGAGAATTTCAAGCAACCAAAAATTTAGCTCACTTTGTAGTCTTTGTCTGCTGTTAGTTTGAAGGCAGGGAAGAAAAATTCAAATATATTTTTATCTTTACAAAAAATCACAGAAAACTATAACAACTAGTTTACTTTGTTGTGTATTTCAGGAGAAGAAGGTAGAAAAGCTTTTGAAGATGCACAATTATCTAAACATGGATTTCAAGGAATCCAAGTTCATAAATGAAGGTGCAATTAAATGGATATTCTACCCAGAATTCCTTGTAAACCATTCCCACAATGCTTCATTGCTCATGGCTGACATGGTCTCCATTATTTGATTCGTCAGAATTTGATGTTTCGTTCAAACCATAGTGGAAACCATTTAGAAAGCTTCAAGTATCAACAACTTGTTTTTGATGCGATAATTGAAGATTGACCAAACTGTTCCTGTAATATTATGAATATGTTCAGTGAGGAACTGTTAGTGAGTGTTAGTTCCAGGAGCAGAAACTTTACCATTATGCAACTTGTTGGTTTCAAATCGTACTGAAGTGTTGATGATTATAAGATCATGATTTAATCTATGGTTACAGTTACAACACTCACTTTGTGATTTTTTCTTTCAAAACAAAACAAAGTGAGTGTTTGTTAAACTATTTTAGGCCACAACAAGTTGATCATGTGTTCTGAAAAAAAAATGGAGCGAGCGAAGAAAAAAAATTTAAAAGTCTTTATTCACTTGCTTCATATAGCGGTTTGACCAAATTTTTATGAGCGAGCGAGGAAATAAAAATATTTTAAAAAAAAAACGTCAAAATTAAGGTGCAAGCGAATCCATAGAACATATGATCAATTTGTTGTGGCCTTATAGCAAAATATTCTTCTGATAGCATTAACTTGTAGATAAAATATAACTTTACTCATGATGTGATCTTTGAGATTAAAATAAGAATAGTGATATTCAGATACTGCTATTTCAGCAATTTGTTAGTGAAACTTTGGTGATCAAAGCAAACTTTTACTGGTCTATATAAAAATATATATTGTTCTGGATAACTTATACTTTCAAGGACTGTATTTGTAATAAAGTTGTATACTGAACAAAAATCAATATATTTGTAATTAAAACATTTTTTTTCATCAATCATGTTATAGAAATATAAAATTACCAGTAGAATTTTACTTACAAATCGATACTATAAACATGTAACTTTCTCTCATTGTAAACTGTATAAACCTAAATCTGATGATGTATAATTTTACTATAATAGTTTTTTCATATATTAATAAGAATCATTTCAAAAAGCCTAAATTTAGATGAGCCCAATTTAATGCACATCATGTTGTCTGACAATATGACACATATACTTTTAAACTTAAAGCATATTCTATGCCATTCTTTATTATAGCTTTAACTTATTTTTTTCCAACCATTAATCATTTTTCCAGAATTATATGCATATATGTCTATTAAAGTACAGAGACATATTTTTTATGAAAAAATCTTTATTCTGTGGTCTAAATAATGAAAATAGATTATAATTGATAGATTTGTGTGACATTATTAATCAGTTATGAATTTGTTGCCTCAATCTAACAATGTCCATCTCCATTTTCGAAAAAAATGAGATAAATATCCCAAGTGATAAGTATGACCTTTTTTATCTTCTTAAAAAGTTTCTTGACTCTATACATTGTTAATGTGCCTGCCAAGTATCATGTCTATACAGATTGAAACAATGAAGCTATGACCCTTTGAACTTATGAATTCTATTTCCCAAAATAAAAATTTGGTAGTTACAGCATTGTTAGAGTGAGGTGATCAATTGATACCATTTGATATATCATTCATGTAATCTTTATGGTCCTAACTGTCCATTATTTCAAACAACAATATTGTGCAATTATTTCATTCAAAGGTGCAAGTTTTCAGGCATATGCCTGAAGTTCAGGTTTTTCACAACAAATTAGACAATGTTTTGGTATTAAATTATGAAGAAAAATGGTTTCAAATTACAGTTTTCAGGTTTTTCAAAATTTTCATCTTGCACCCATGTTTCATTATTATATAATTAAATCATATTTCAATCATTTTCAATGATTATCGACAATTTCATTGTAAAGTTATATTTATATGAATTCCTTTATATTTATCAATAATAATCTAGATTTATATTCATGAAGTTTTATCTATATTTACATATTTTATATTTAGGCCTAAATAGATTTGCCAATTTATTTCATTGTCAGAATACTATGAGAATATTAGGCTAGTGTATTTCTGTGATGGAGTTGATCTAGCAATTTTAAAAGGCTTACCTAAACTGAGTTGCCTGTTCATTCTGTTCTGTTCTGTTCTGTTCATTGTCCAAACAGCTGGAGAATATTGGGCTTTTGTCTCTCCAACAATTTGGAGAAAGATTTGTGCACGGAGATTTACCTAGAATTTATCTGATATCAAAGGTTTAGTATTCTCTACAGTCATTGCCTTAAAGTGTCTCCAGTACAAGCCTGATTATGTTATATATTATTAATTTTATAATAAAGGAGCAAATTTAACATCTAGCCTAACAATATAAAATATAATATTTGCACTAGCCTGAATCAATTTTCACTAGTCTATAGCTAGTTGGTAAAGGCAATGAATGGTTTAATCATTGTTTTATTAATTTTGGTTTACCAATGGTCATATATTTAAGATGACACCAGGGCTCGAATTTAACAAAAAAATGGAAATGCAAATTTTTGCGAGTTCATTTTATTGAAACTTGCAAAATGAAAAAATCACTTGCAAAATTTAAGTAGCATACATAATTTCTATTCTTATACTCAGTATGACATAGTGCTATAATTATCTAACTGTAGATAGAACAAGGGTTTTATTGTGGGATAGACAAAATATCGATCTTTTTTGGTGAATATTAATCAATAATAATGATCTATCTGGCCATTTGGATGCTGATTTGAGCCTCATTAAGTTAGACAGTAAAATTTTGCGTCGATTTCAACTCGCGAAAGTTTGCGAGTTGAAATAAAAGTTGCTCACTAATTTAAAAATTCACTCGCATTTTGGGAGTATGCAATCTTAAATTCAAGCCCTGGATGACACATATATTATGAATATGCCTATATGATCATCCATGTATAAAATTGAATAGTAGTGTCAAGATTTTGTAATTTAATTATTTTAGGCTGACACAAACTGATAATGAATGTACCCATTTTTTTTTGGGGGGGATGTAATCAAGTTCTACTCCTTGTATCCCCTTAATTTAAATGGAATATCCTAAATTCAATAATTTAAAGCTAAAGCTCAGATGACACAAGTAGACATTGACATTTCCAAGTTTTAGGGGTATCAGGTAGGAACTTTTTCATTCAATTATTTTATAGTCATAATTTTACCTTCATATTTTAATAAGTTGATCTAGAGGACTTATTTGTATTAATTTAAGTTATTTTGTATTTGATAAGATATATTTACTAACTGTTGACACAAATTATTATCTATAAATACAAAAAAGAAATAAATCCTGGAATAATTTGACACAAAGTTGTTGAAAAGACAAACATTAATGTTACCCACAAAATATCCTTCTACAAAAATGTCAGTTTATGTATTCTAGAATCTACCATTCTACTTGCAATGGTAGATTTTACATTACTTGTTCTGTTTCATTATGAAACCTACAACATCCAGTAATTAAACTGTTCATTGTACAATTGACTGAGGCATTTCTGATTTAAACCTGATCTACTTCTCTGATCAAGGAGCAGAGATTCAAAGAATAACATACATCCTAGGAGAAATTTTGCCTGGAGGGATAGTTTCTTACAATCCAATACTCTTGAATTGTTTTCTAGAACTAGGTACAGTTATGTACAGCACTTTACTCAAATACTCGGCTTTCAAATTTGAGATTTTTTTCATACAAAATGTTGGCCTCCAAAGATGGTTTCACAAGTACATGCATATACATTTTAATCATATCTCATAATTATGTGATGCATCATAAACTAAAAGCATTGTTTGATTTATTGGTGCCTCTTGAACTGCGTAGTCTTCCTGTTATATAAGAAACCTACTCACTTTGTCACTTCGTAGTTTAACCCTTCACCTGTTTGAATTCTCTCTTCAATCATGAAAGTACTCATTCACTGATTTCAACTTTAATATCTACTTTTTCTGAAACTACCTAAATTGTATGGAAACATTTTTTGATGCAGAAAATAAGTGTTTCGATAATAACAATTTTAGTTTAGTGCAAATGGACAAACAACAACAACTGATGGTGTTTCAAGTAGTAAAAATCTTCCCTGTTTGTCACAGTATAGACAATTTTAGTGCAGTTTTGTGACTTTTATTGTATATTTCTTGGAATCTGTTGGTCAGTTTGTTGTGAAATAATAAAACTTTTGTTTTGACACAATTACAGACACTGAATGGTATTTTGAAGAAATAGAAAAATCTTAACCAAATTCGTGAACTAGTACCTATAAAGTTAAATGTAGTATTAAACAGGTTAGGGGTTAATGAATTCACTAAAAGTCCAAGTACTTGCCCAAGTCACCTTTATGTTACAGTTCTAAATATGTTATTATTGTTTAATATCACTGCCCGTTTCTATCTCCTTATTGAAAAATTTGAGCTGTTTGAACAAACTATTGTTGAATATTATTCAACTGTCAGTGCTGCATACATTTACTCCGATGATTTAAATACTTCAAGCAGTACTTCTGAACTCATGATTGATAAATAAAGATATCTGTATGTATCTACGAGGACTATCTAACAAATATTTAGGATAACTTGAGACGAACGACTCAGTTTGTTTACACATTTGGGACTCAGGTATAACATAAAACAGGGATGTCAGCTTATTTTGTGTAATTAAAGTATTAAACATGTCTTAATGCTTGGAACGTGTGTTCTCGTACTAAATTTAATACATCGAAAACACACCGATAATAGTTGATAATAACATGTACTAAACTTAAATCCACCCCTGTATAAAAATGGTATGGTTGTATTTTGTCTCATGTTATCTTAAACAAACTTTATCAAACAAATATTGTGTATTGAAATTACAGGTACAGATACTTCAAACTTTAGTGTATCCATGCAATTAATGCAATGTCTTATAAACCTAGTTATAGTATACAAGTATGTATGGGTTCTATACCTGTATATAAGAGAGAATGAGTGTTCAAGTCTTTAATGTAAAGTCATGTCTGTTATTTTAAATAAAACTATTATGTCATATTTTATTTGTTACATATAAAATATACACAACTGTAGTTTCATACTGTATGTACATATATACTTGTTATCTATAAAATTTGTTTACAAATTTGTTTTACAAGTTATATTACTTGTTCATTATTAAACATTTTCAATTGAAATGTTTTGTTTTGTTTTGCACATACTACAGTAAAATGTTTGTTTGTTTAATGTATTTAAAATGTACTATTTCCAAAGACTCTTTGATATTTGTAAAGAGACTATTCTATTAAAATTGTATGCAATTAAACATGTGTTGTTTGTTTTTTACCAGGTTTTCTAAAATATAGGAACTTTCTTTAGTTCACATTTTCTAGATTTCCTCACAGATTTCAATGGAATTTTCACAGAAGAATTGTCATCTGGTGTGTTGGCACAAATCATTAAAGTTTTGTAATTCTACCAAATTTTACAGAATTAAGCCCTTTGTAAGTAATTATCCTGTTGATTTCAACCCAACTTTTACAGAAATATCTTCAACTACCCTGGAACGTACTGACGATGCCACCTGATCATTGGATTTTTGTTCTAAAAAGATAATGCCTTTTCAATCACTTGATATAAATGGTACTTTTTTTGAAGGGATAAACCAAGATCTAGGTTTTGTTTGTTGGGTTTAACGCCACAGCAACACATTCTAAGGTCATATAACAGCGGTCAGTCAACCTACTCACTCCTACTGGAAAGGCTAAATCTCTGGATTTAGCTGTTAACCGACTACTAAGTGCATACTGTCGTCAGTGACTGACAGCTGCCCTACATAATTAAAAATCATTGGTAGGAGGGAGAATGGCCGTAGAAATAATTTTATGACCATGCTCCACTAAAGTATGCCCTGCCCGTGAATCAAACCCACAACCCCTCGATTTGTAGACTTGTGTGCTACCAACTGAGTAAGCCTGGTAGCCCCACCAAGATCTTGGTTTAGAACTAGCAATCCAAACACTGATCAACAGACTACAGACCATGACTGTCTATAGTTGTCTAAGGATAATATAAAACGAGATGAAATCGTAGAATATCATAAATATATGTAAATATATACATTGTATGTATTTAATTGGGACATAAAACTAGTTGTAGTTGTAATAAAAAAATCTTCATAAGAATAGGGAAATAACTTAAGAGTCCAAATATTCAAAAGTACGAGTAAACTTTACCCCAGCTATACTTTGCTATGGAAATGAGATTTTTAGTCTACAGTTCTTGAAGAACCATCAACATGGAAAATATAATAAATTCTATAGCTTGTGAAGAATGACGTGGGACAAAAAAAGCAATTAAACATATATTCTTTTTAATTTGCATACATTGAATTAGCTAGTCGTTGGATAGTTATAGTTACACACCCTAGAGTGTGATGTTATTATCTAGCTAAGGCCAATTTCTTGAAGGTATGACATTTTTTCACCACAAATATAAATTCAAGTTTATTTGGCAAAATATTTATTTCTAAGCAACATTTATATGACATACTCGTATATAGACAAAACAAGATTGACATGCTATCTAAATTAAGACCCATATTAAGCCCAAGTCAGGAGAGCAACCTCGTTCTGGAATTAGTTGGTCATTTTGTAAAAGCATTGTGGATGTGGATATATTGTTTCGATTAGACAAAATCAAAATTGTACAAAGCAAATTTGAAAATGGCATTTATAGGAATCTTAACTTATACTATAGATCTATTTTAAAGAATATGATAGTTTTTTTATGAAACCATCGCTATCGCCGCTGTGCCGTGTGTCATAAACACCTGGCGGCTTAAAGTATCAGTTTTATTCAAGAAACATTGATCATGTGGCATTCATAAAATGATCGACTTCTGTGCTCTTTTTTACTTATAAGGCCTATACAAATCCTTTTCCGTCAAAAAGAATTTGCTCATGATTATGATGTCCATAATTTCAAACACTAGCATACTTGTAAGAGAATAATAGTTTAAGCTTCAGAAATTGTGCCAGTCAGGTTAGTTCTGATTTAATACATTCATTCTAATCACTACATTTGGTATCATGTCCGCCATATTGTCCAATGACGTCATAGTTTTAATTGTACTGTTGTGTGTTGGTATCTGACGTCACTGAACCATTTGGAATATTGGTTGACAACAGTGGACCATCTGTAAACACAGAACCGTATGTTTTGTCTGTTCTTGGATTATATTCCTTCAAGATTTTAAAATATTCACCCTCCTCGCTTTGTAAGATAACAATTCCAGGCTCTATCTCATGTGCATAGACTGGTTTCATAAGCATTCTCTCGTTCTCATTCGTACTCGACTTGTTTCGCTCCTCTTGGCACCATTTCCACAGTACATAGATAGTCACCACTGAGAATGTCACCATTACTATCCAAAACAAAGCTGTACTTAACTCAAAAGCTGGTCCACTGTAAAGTACAAGAAGTGCATGAAGCTTGTATGATGACATGCTTGTTGTAGTTCAAAGCACATGCGTTCTTCGTCTGTGGATCGTATACATAGAGGAGTCGCAGACGAAGATCGCCTGTGGTTCAAAGTGGATACGTAAAAATGGTCAGATAATTACGTTTAATAACACGGTACTGATATATTTCAACATCGTTTTGGTACTACATACAATTTATGTTATTTACAGATGGACACATTCTAGATTGAAAATATTGATAACCTCTGAGTACAAGAATGAGCCATGGTTTACTTACATAAATTTTAAATTAAATGTTCATTGAGCTGATATGGTTTGACCTCTCATTTTAAGATTTAGACTCAATTAGTTTTACTGGAACAAACTGACCAAATGCCTCACTTTTCTGAGGGTAGATAATATACAATCGTAGGTATGCTTCATAAACTCACGTTGTACAACAGTATCTCAAAACTGATACTAAGAATATTGACTATTTGGAACAACTGTGACCTTATTGAAACTAACGAAAATGATACAGAACGTAACTACATTGTAAAATACGCAAATAGTTGCACGCATGGAAATTCTAATTAAATTTCTTTGATATACATGTATCTCTATGAGGTGTTTCTTTGAATATTTATTATATTCAGTTAATGGTATATACAGTGCCATCCATAATAGCATTAACAGTTTTGTAAAAGTTTGATCTGTATCTAAACTAAAGATCCATAAATCCATAAAATGCTTGGGGTCGAAATGTCTTGCTTCCGACTAAAACATATATTCAGATACATGTACATGTATAACAATTACAGTTTTACAAAGTATCATTACTCTTCTTTCAAATGTAACAATCTATTAGAACTTTACCAATGCATGAAATAATACATCTAAAATAAGATTTAATTGTATTAATGAAAAAAAAAACATGTTTTCTAAAGTGTAAAGGTAATTAGATGTGTACGTTATATTTCGGACAACATCGTAACGAATATTTGACAATTCAGGTTTCCTATAAGTTTATTTAACATCCGGAACTATTCGTTGATTTTCCATATAACCGTATGAATTACTGAAGATCACAAGAGATATCCGAGGCGTTGTGATTGTATATTTCATCGAACACACTCCATCCAGTTTATATTGACACAAGCCAATATCTTCGAAAAGTAGGCAAAATGTTCCCCAACCCTCAAAGTATAGTGTAAATATACTTACTTAGCGGCAAATACATAATCAGGATTCATTATTCCATGTAATGAAAAATTGTATAAACTATTCTAATAGAAAATCTTCCATCACCCGGACAACAATATATATCTGTAGTATTGATCTCACATCATATGAACAATAAACCATGTACATACAATGTATATAAAACTGACATGTCACATATGGTATTGAACACAACTTAAGATTCAATTACGTGAATGCTTGGATTATTTCCCTTAGAAAATATCAATATATCTTACGACTATACATTCGGAACTCCTCGGCCATTCGCTACGAGTTATTCATTCATGAAAGGTCGAGATGTTCCCAATTACCATTTTGTACCTGGATTACCTGCCCCTTATTTGCTACGAAATTGATCAAGCAATAAATGGCCGAGGGGTTCCAAATACATGAATGGTAAGACACAGAATATCTGGCAGAGTAATCACTAATGGACATGTGGTCTGGACTTACTGTCCCTCACACCGTGTAAGTTTTAAAGGCACGGCAGGGATCGACGGTAATATAAGGACTAGTAATAGTGAAAAAGCGGAAACATTAAAAGAAATTATTAAGCCAATCTTTTTATCTGATCAAAAAAGTTTTAAAGGTTAATTATGTAATTAGGAGAGTTTTTTAAACAAAAGTAATTCTGTGATCAAAACTATTGTTCAAGACTTGACAACCCAATTCCGCTTTCGGTTTCGATCTACTTTCACTTTTAAATGCAATAAATAACATAAACACATTTAAACAATTTTGCATTGTGTTAAAAATCCTGTTCATTAGAGGCGATTGAAATAGATAAATGTCTATTTACTTTGCAGTCCAACAACAGTGTTACTTTTGATGATGTGGCTTTAAAATTTAAGCATCGACTAACAAATATCAGATTTACGCAGTATAGGTTTACGCAGGCATATCGGTTTCCACATCGATGTAGATATTTTTGTCGATCCCTGTTTGAATCTTAAAAGGAAATGCAGGCAAATGACAATGAAAATGGCCAAGTTAGGACACTTATCAAATATTGAAGAAATGATACAAATATTTTGAAAAACAATGTATCAGTGTGTGTGTTGCTAACACAATTAAAATAAAAGTATGCAATTCAGGTTAATTATTCTTAACATCATCATTATCCTCATTATTATCATTCTCATCATCATCATTATGTTTTATTATTTTTATTATTATAATAAATGTATATAATATTATTATAACGCATTTGTGTAACGTTTTTCATCATTTAATAATATTGTTTAAAAGCGCATCACCGGGGGCGAATACAGAACAGGGCTGCCTTGGGGGGCTAGTAGAACCAACTTGGGGTGGGAACGGGAGGGGTGTCCCCTCCTGTTGGAGGGGCTACGGGGGCCTCCCCCGCACATTTTGAAAAATGAACGTCTAAATCGAGCAATCTGGTGCATTTTTTGGTCATTTCTGCTGCAGTTAATTGTCATAACAGCACAGATTAACACTTAACTTGACAATCCTGCATTTCAAGTTTCTGGACCCCATTCAAATGGACGCCACGGGCCTTAAATTTGTATTTTAACAATATGTCACGTCTAACTTGCAAACAAGAGGTCAAGCCTGACTTGCAAATAGGTCACTTTTCACTTGCAAAAGATGGCCACGTCTGACTTGCAAGTAAGATGGCACGTTTGACTGAGAAGGCAGAGAAGGCATTCCATTCTTAAAAGGCAATGGC
This sequence comes from Mactra quadrangularis, assembly GCA_025267735.1. Taxonomy (NCBI): domain Eukaryota; kingdom Metazoa; phylum Mollusca; class Bivalvia; order Venerida; family Mactridae; genus Mactra; species Mactra quadrangularis. The sequence goes on along the minus strand of CM046304.1, from coordinate 44,975,950 downwards.
GCAATCCAGTTTCCATCACTATTTCTTTTCATTTCTTTGGACTTCAATTCATTGAACTGCTTGTCTTATATTGATAAGCCAGGTTTGTTATCATTGTCTGTGGTTTCAAATAACCTTTCACTTTGGAACGCATTTTGACATGGTTCAAGTGTTGGTGGTCGGCTATTACTATGGACGTAGGTTTTCATAGAGTTCATAGAACTGGGTATGCGTGCACCATGAAGACACCATTCATCTACAATAAACCATCCCAATTTCCATTTCTGGGCAAATGGCTGGTTTTCATCCCCTATTATCTGTTCTTCAACATGATGAGCAGACACAACATCCCTACCAATCAATATCACAATGGCGGAATCTTTGTCGAGTGCAGGAAGCTCCTTAGCAATAGTTGCTAGATGCGAGTGGTATTTAGCAACCCCGGGTGTCGCGATTTCGTTGCGATTATCCGGTATCAGGTCACATTCGGTAACTACTGGAAGATTTATAGATGCTGAACCATCAAGGGACTCGACCTCAAACCCGGGATATCGCCTTCCAGACAGAGTTGTCCTCCCACCGCAACTACTAAGGGAATATGGCTCTGGTGCACTGTTTATATGAAAATTGTCAAACAGTTCAGATTTCGCGAGTGTATGGTTGCTTTGGTCATCAATAATCGCGTAGCCTTTCATGGACACATTTGAATGGATGTCAAGTATTCTTACCATCACAATCTTGGCGCACGATTTTCCTGGGTTACTTTCTGTGCACAGCTGTGTGCAGTTTGTAACTATTTCCTGGGAGCTCTTCCCACCTTGGCTGTTTCCAGCTTTGCGATAATTGTGCATGGCTGTTGCGTGTGTTCCCTGACATTCAGTGCATTTCACTAACACTTCACAGTTCTTGCATAAATGGTTCCCAGAACAACATTTAAAGCACACTGCATGCTGTTTCTACAGATTTTACGTTCACTGAAGGGTTTGTGCCTGAATGTTTTACATTCATTCAGAGAGTGTTGTGCTTTATGGATTAAACACTGGAATTGTTCTTGTACAGTCGTTTTTGCTACTGTCACATTTTGCACTGGTCGACTCGCACTTTCAGTGCTTGAACTGAAGTCAAAGCTGGGATGATTATATGCGAAAGCCATATATGTTATGAAATCACAAAAAAATGTGAATGGCGGAAATAGTGCACCATTTCTTGAAAGCTAGTGCGCGATCTCTCCATTTGTTCTGAATGTTGCTTGGAAGTTTTGAGATGGTTGTGTTCACTCCCGCAGCAGAATGTAGATAACTGAATGACCAAGCGTAGCACGTGTTTTCTTTCACTTAATGTATTTCAGACAAAATGACAGACAGTTAATAGAATTTGATTGGTACTCTGTGATTCTTGGAAAGCTTTCAAGTTACTTCCTTAATGCAGCCTCGACTTTTTCAGGAGCTCCAAATTGTGCACGTAAACGATTCCAAGCTCGCTCCAGTCCTAACTTTGAATCTGATGAGTTAGCTGGCTTAATATTTTGTATTTGCTTGGCACTAGGTCCTGCGTAATGTATGAGGAGGTCTAGTTCTTCTGCATTATTTGCACCAATTTCACTTATAACACTTTTGAATGTTTGTTTCCAGGAGAGATAGTGTTCATGTTTTCCAGAAAACTGCCGTAGTCTGTCTTTAATCACATCCTTTCTGCACACATATTGTGCGAATGCCTATCTGTGGCAGTGACATGTAGACTTCTAGCACAGTAATTGTTTTCTTCCTCTAAAGACATTACATAATTTTCTATTCTTCTTGTAACATTTTCTGTCTCTATAGGCGGCTCGTTGACTTCAATTTCAACAGATTTTCAACACTTTGGCCTCGGCTTCTTTAGAGACAATGTCCCTTTTAAGCTCTAACAGTTCAAGTGCCTGTTTTAATTTAGCTTCTTGTTCCATGAACTCTAACTTGGCCTTGAGCCCTTCAGCCTCTGCTCGTTTTTTGTATCGCACTTGTTACTGAACGCACACTTCCTTTCGATAGATTTGACCTTGAGGAACGAGTTTCCAATGCCTTTTCTTTTGCTTCGTTAAGCCGATGAAACAGTTCAGATACACATTTTTCAGTCGGTTTTAGTTTTTCTTCTCTATATGTTGTGAAATGCTTAAGCTCTTTAGAACTTTCAACACTTTGATTTCTTGCTAAAAAGTCCAAATACTGGTTCCGTGCCAGGCAATATCTACCGTATCTACTGGTTTCAAATTAACTTCTGTGTTTTCTATGTTCATATACGATAGTGGGAAGTCACTATCTATGTCAGTAATTGAGGTATTCAGAATGTCATACGCGACTTTGAGGCTTCGCACATACTTTGCACTATTTTCCATGAAAAGTTCAGCTCCTTTCTCGGTAAGTAAACGACCTCTGGGCTGGTCTGTGGCTGGATCCTGTTCATCCATAATCGCAAGTGTAGACGTGGTTGCCGAATCAATTCACTATACTGTCTTGCGCAGTTAGCTAAACCAATGAAGCAGGGTCAAGATCGAAGAAACGCCAGAGACGATGTCAGGCAGGCTACTTTATTCTGTTGGTGAATTGCTACAAGTATACAAATAAACAATAGTCAGTACACATGAAACAAAATATTTATAAAATACACTAGCATTATGTTTTAAAAAGCAAAGAAAGATTTACTTCATGTATCTATTAAATTCTTAAGTACAAATGCAATTATCCAGGACTAACCGTGATTCGCGGTGTTAAGCGTTAAAAACAATAAAATGTCACTTAAAACATTTAATGTCGTTGTTAACCTGCTTTATTGACACTATCATTTTATTTTGCATCAATATCAATCAATAATCCCGTCCGAAGTGCAAAAAAACCGGTTGAAACACATAAAAACAAACTACAACTGTATAACGGCAGCCATCTTGAAAAAGGTACTTTAGATTCGCGAGCTGTGACGTCATTGAAATAAGGCCAATGAAAATTATGTTTTTGTGTCTCGTATCCAAGATTTTACGAAAAACATTGCAGACAAACGTTCTGGTTAAGTATTTTTATGTTTTCGGTAAATAAATTGTTAATATCAAAGTCGACATATTTTGGAATAAGAAAAAATGTGTAATTGTGTAATCTCAAACGAATTGTGCAAAAAAAAACTATTAAAAACGCATTCTGTTTAAGTTAATAGATCGATACGGTAGCGTAAACCAAGTAGTAAACGTGACGTCAGGTTATAGCCTCGATTTCGAAATCTCGCGAGAGTATGAACATAAACAAAAATGGCCGCGAATCGAGGTTGGTCGCGAACTTAGGTACGTCGATGATATTATACAATCCAAGGGAAGTAATTCAGTAACAAATTTGCAAAAGGTCAAACAAGAGTTGTCTCTCTTATCAAAATCAAATCCCAGCTATTAATTAAAAATGGCATCCAACAGTAATTATACCCCCGAAAACTTCGTTTTGGAATCACCCTGGTGGTTGGTTGGTTGGTTGGTTGGTTTGTTGGTTGGTTGGTTTGTTGGTTGGTTGGTTGGTTGGATATGTGGTCTGTCCCAAAAAATTAATACATTTGTAGTATGTTTATTTCTTAATGTATTTGAGTAGAAGCTGTTATATACCATGATTTAATGGTGTATACAAAACTCATGTAACTATGGAAACATATCTCACTTGTTTAAAATATTTAATTGTGTTATATATTTTAAATCTAATTAGATAAGTGTATAGTTTGCTTTTTTAGATTTTTTTCTTATCTTATTTTATAGAATTTGCACAGGCATTTACAGTTGATGTTTATATGCATGTTATATCAATTCCAATTCAAAATGGCCGACTTGCGGCCATCTTGAATTCTTTTTAATTTAGTTTAATTACTGTATGCTTATTTCTCAATAGATTTTTCTTAACTAATTCAGATAGAATTTTGCACAGGCGTTCACAGTTGATGTGTACATACACTTTAACTCAATTCCAATTCAAAATGGCGGACTGGCTGTCATCCTTTTTTCAAAATTAATACAGTCTTATATTGACTTATTACCATACATATTTTGAAAAGAAATTGCATACAAGGTCTCACTAATACAGTTGATCAGTATGACTATTCTTCATCAATTTATATTCAATATGGCTGACTGGCAGCCATCTTGAATTTTTATTTTACTGTACAGTACATGTATGTGTTTTTTTACTCAATTTTAGCCAAATTTCGCTCCAAAGTCTTTATTGATGTAGTTGACTCGTACATGGATTTACTCTGGATACAAATTCATTATGGCAGACTGGCAGCCATTTTGACTCTGTTTAAATAACTGTATAGTAAGCTTATTTCATTATCAATTTCTTCTTGCTGAAGTCTGATTGATTTATTGATTGATTAATTGGATTTTACGGCTTATTAATGCAAAAAGGTCATATTACACCGAAAACAATTGATGATACTATTACTTCAATAGATAATGAAGATTTTACGTCCTATATTTTATGATAAACATTTATTTCCTTCAAGTATGGTTTGGTTTTGTTTTGGTTTTACGGCGCTCCAACACAAAAAGGTCATATCGCGCCGAAAGCAATCAATGATACTATTTATTAAAACGATATAAATGATGTAAAGCTCTATATCTTATTATATACATTTATTTCCTTCAAAAAGTTAAGTATCGCATATGATGGTACAGACTCAAAAAGTTCTTTAAGTGAGTTAACTTTAAAATGTTTGTCACGGATGTCTTTAAGATCCTGAAAGTCAAGGAGAACGTGTTTGACATAGAAATGCTCGTCACTGGGTATACATTTAGGTGCTTTCTTTCTTTTGAGAAGGTATGAATGTGTTAATATAGTATGACCAATTCTACATCTCGTAGTAACTGTCTATCTCATTGATTAGCAAATATTATTGACGAAGATGAATCAAGGGTTTATGGCTTTATGTCATGTAACTTATTAAATATAGCATTATTCCACATTGTTTGCCATTTTGAGTTGCTGAAGTCTATTATGTACTGCTATTTTTATCAAATTCTTATTTTTGAACTTTTTTTTGATGTATTGATATTTTATCAAATTCATAATGGCTGATTGGCAGCCATTCTGAGTTTTTCTTTTTAAAAAGCAAATGATTTGATAATTTTTGTACAGACTTTGAGAAAGTAAGCAGTTGTTTAAGTTGATGTGCTTGGCATTTTCTTAAGTGGAATTCAAAATGGCTGACTGGCAGCCTTGTTGAATTTTCTAATATCTTGTACAGCAAACATATTTTTTTCTCACCTTATTTTGATAAAATTGTGCTGACAAATTCTTGTTGATGAATTTTTTATATGTATTTATTTTTTTATGTATTTCAATGGACCAACTAATAGCCATCTTGATTTTTTCTGTAATGTTGAGAAGAAAACATCTTATTTCGTTATAGCTACATGAGATTTTAGATATTATTTTAACTTTACTACTGTGAAAATAATGATCGGTAATTTAAGCTTTCTTATGGGGTATTTGTGAATTCTTGATACAAGATATTGTAAATACTAATTGTTTGATTTATATTGTGTACATTGCTGACTGCCATTTTTACAATTGCCTTATTGTTTACTTATTTATAAAAAAATTACAAACACATTCTACATTTTGCTCATCTGGTTACAACATACTCATGATGAGTTTAAATGTGATCACTCTTTGTCTGTTGTTCCACTTTACATTCATAATGACCAATTGGTGTTCATTTCATGTAAAAAATCATTTGAAATATGACAACTCTGTTCATTTTGCTTTTTCATAAATCTATAGTGAATTACACTGTAATTTGCTGTTTATTTCCAATTTGATATTTGCATCCTATTCTTTTTATGGTTTTTATGCTTCTTACAACATTTACCCTTTTGGACTTCCACAATGTTGACTTGCTTTTATCTTGAAATGTTGCTGTTGCGGGGGTATTTTCGCCACCGGTGGCAGTTCTAGTTTACTTCTGCTTTAAAATGTATTTAGTATAACCATCTTCTAAAAACCATACAATTAATTTCTATAGATTCCGAATAAATGCGAAACAACAATTTATCCCATATTTCAGACAAAGGCCTTCGGACGGCATGGGCCGCACGGACTAAATTGTAAATATTACGTTAATGCGCTCAAATGCCAATAAAAATGTATTTCTTACAAATATTATGTTAAAGGGCAATGAAAGTAATTAATGCTTACATTGTAACTCGCTGGGATTCAACCAAAACTTCAAAAACAATCGAAAAAGACAAATTGTGATTTGTGGAGGATTTCTTTACAAGAGAGTATTTACCAAGGGATCAATTAACTTTTTGTCTGCACTTTGCATGTTTAAAGAGTTTAGGACTGGTCCATAAGTTCAGGACTAAAAATCTACCCTGTATGTCACAGTATAGACAATTTTAGTGCAGTTTTGTGACTTATATTGTCACGTTCACGCACGGCATTTATAAACGAGAAGCCATGGTGAAAGGTCCTATGCCTATGTCAGACGCAAAAAAAGCAATTAGGGAGAAGAACTATATCAGAAACTGAACGACTAGTCCGTAAAGGAGTACAGGGTCACAGACATAAAAGACCGGATGTTGCAGACAATTGCTGACTCTCTTAACATTCCTGGCTTAACAGGTACACCTAACATATATTATTTAGTTGCAAAACAATGTTAATTCAAATGTGTGTAGGTTTTGCCAGCATGCTTATGAAAATTCTGTTGTAATTACAAAAAATAACTAATACATTATTATGCCATAACGGACGACTTGACAAATCGAAACAATTGTTTTCTCGCTAACCGGATGAATGGAATAGTGTGAGCGTGAAAACTCACGCCTCACGTTTAAGTTTTACGCTCACGCTAAACGTTCACTTCGCGCACCCGTATGAATGAAATACCGGCCTAACGTTGTTTTTTTTCATATTGAAAATAATGTTCACAATTATATGAGCACTTTATGAATAAGAATAATAAATACTGATGAATACAAAACAATTTAAAAATTGGTACTAAAATTCTACTGATCATTTTAAAAGTACGACGAATTGTATGACTTCTACACTAATATATTTATTGATTGGAATAACTGATTCAAGGTGCAATACATATTACATGTAATATTACTACGCCGGTTAAACTAGCTAGGTTTTTTGCTCCTCAGTTTAAATTTATGGTTGGATAGCGACGTGTCACGGTGTCTTTATGAGAATATCCGACTATCTAAAACTAACAGAATAGAAAGGTGGAGTTAGCAATTCTATCACACTCGGATGTAAATTTTAACACAGATATATTTGGATTTATTAACTGTTAAATATTCAGCATGTTGCTCATTTATAGTTTACATGTAATTGTCGTTCTGAATTTGTTTGGAAACATTTATGTCTATGGTTCACCATGTAGTTCTGTGAAAGACTGCGTTACATGTGTGTCTAAACAATCCTGGGTACCTCTAATTGGACTGACATGCAACTGGTGTCAACTAACAAAATCATGTCATGCCTACAAATCACAATTTAACACTTGTCCTGCTGGAGAAATTGCTGAGATAACGACTGATTGTTACGAAAAGAATTACGGTGAATACAGTCAAGAGAGCTCGTACATAAATCTTCTTCTATCAGCAGTTGCTTACTCTGATCATCCAGAGAAATGTTTGGATCAACTTTTACCCAGAGGAGGTTTTAAAATTGTTGCTGCCATCGGACGTAAATGTAGTAGTTTTCTTTTTGAGTATCGAGAATGTTTTGCCACTGTCGCTGTTTCGGATGAACTCAAGATTATTGTTATTGCTAGTAGAGGAACAACGAGTATATCACAATTGCTGGAAGAGGTTTTAACTGTTCTTACGTATCCAAAGCAACAATTCAAATCAGGGGGAAACGTTCAGAAATACTTTAATGATGCATTCAATTTACTGTATCCTTGTGTTTCTCAAACTGTGAAGGATCTTCTCCAGTCTAAACCTGACTACAACGTTGTGATTACTGGACACTCTCTGGGTGGTGCCATCGCTTCCCTGACAGCTGTGGCTCTTGTGTATGACAATATTATTTCAGAAAACATGATGACACTTTATACGTTTGGTATGCCAAGAGTTGGCGACAAGACGTACGCCTTGCAACATGATAAACTTGTTAACAATAGTTGGAGGGTAATTCATTACAATGATTACATCGCAAGGCTTCCTGCCCAGATCAATCTAATTCCAGATAATCAGCCGTACCACCATCAAACCGAAGTTTACTATCCTCAAGTGGATATGCCACCAAATGCACCATACAAGATTTGCAAAGTTTACGAAGACCCATCATGTGTTAGAAACAATTCTGTTTTGGAATTTAAGGTTGACTACCATAAATACTATTTCAATTTGCAAGTTGGACAACAATGTAACAACATAGGTGACAGGAGAAAACGATCAGCTGATGGAACAGAAATATCTGCCATGGCGCACTTGTTTACTAATAATACTTGCAAGGTGATTAAATTTGATGACAATGTCAGTGGACAAGCTATTATTAAGCTCAATGTTGCTTTAGTATATGCATGTATCATGATATTGTTTGTGCATGCATATTTATCATTTTATTGATCAAAGATTGTTTGATAAGTAAGTTTTCAATAGTTTTTATATAGTTTAGAGTTAATAAAATTGTACGTGTATATTATATACAATATAACAAAAACAGACATTTGATGCATAATTCGAACAATAGTCTACCTACGATTTCAAAAAACCCTCTAGAAAATGAAAGCGTAGGACATTTTTGTTAATGCAAATCTAATAGTTGATTCATGTAGCTGGATGCCTCCTTGGTATCGTACGGGGGGATGTATAAAATCTAAGTCGCGTTTAAGTCCGTAATTAAGGTCAAAGGTCAACTAGGTCCATTTATTTTTTATTGGACCCTATGCTCTTTATACTGACATTTCAAGAAATTTAATCGGTAAAGTGGAGAGTTTCTTTGTTGAAAACTAATGTATTATGATTAAACTTTATTTCTATGAAAAAAATGGAGTGTTTGAATGCATGATTACTTCCTTTTTTAGCATTTTTGTCGCGAAAATAGGTGACAATAACAAAATCGTCTACAATAGTTTAACTAGTAAATCTACGTTTAGTGTTTATGCTTTAAATCTACTTGAATTGTGATTAGTGATGCTTCATGACCTTTTTAGCAGACATTTCATATTCGATAGGGGTAAAATAATGTCACAGTGGTGTAAAATTAAGGGTGAGTGGTATAACTGTTTTTAAAGATTTTTTGACAAATTTGGAAAACTTTTGAAAAGGCAGTTCATTATTCAATTCACGTTGCTAGATGACTTACTAAACCACATAAAGAATGTTTAAAACCTATTTTTTGATAAAAATGTATTATTTAGGTCAGAGGTCATCATAGTGCATTTTCTTATTATTGAAGCTACGTGATCATTGTACAGTATATTACTGGCAAAAAGTCAACAAAATTTATGATAGAACACTTTTAATATACTTTCAAATTGTTCTATAATTTTTAAATGCGTCTGGTTTCATGATAACTTCCCTTTATGTAATGTTTGTCGCTTAAATAGGTAAAAATACAGCTCCCATTTAGCTCAGTGGGTAGCTCGTAAGTCTGCTGATCGCGAGGTTTTTTATTTCTATTCCTGGGCAAAGCATACTTTCATGGAGTTTGTTAATGAAATGATTTCTATGAAAATTCTCCCTCCTACCACTTATCTTTAATTATGTCAGTCACTGACAAAAGTACATGCTTAGTAACTGGTAGAGAGCTTAATCCAGATATTTAGTTTTTCTAGGACGGTCGTGATATGACCTTTACGATATGCTGCTACGGCGTTGGACCAAACTAAACGGGAAAATACACAATAAATCAACCCTTACATGACAAACATTGAGTCCAGAAAATATTTCGATTTCTATGAAATGTTTGTAAAATGTATCATAATCTAAATGGTACAAATCCTAAACATATCGTCGCCTCAATCTAACAATGTCCTAACTACCAAATTTTTATTTTTGGGAAATCGACTTCATTAGTTCGAAAGGTTATATCTTCGTTGTATCAGTCTTTATAGGCATGATACTTGGGATGCACAATAATAAAGTATTTAGAACACGAGGAATATTATTGAAATATTATGAATGATAATACGAAACCTGCAAAAAAGTGTTTGGAGATAGATAAAAATTTGCTAATTTTGGTTGATCCATTTCGTTCTAACATTGCGCTATCTCTAAGAAGACAACATAGTGGTATTTGGACAAATTTTCTATCATTTTGAGTTTGTAACACTGCCTACATTGTAGCATACTCATTAATTTAGGTATACACAAGTTCATCGATGTCATTTAGTAATAAAAACACGATTATCAAATTGTGAACCTTGCCTGAACGAAAGGAGATAGAGCAATGTACGAACGAGCTTTCATGGACTTAGAGCATTGTTATGGTCAATTAGGACAGATAACGAGTGACAAAGCTTTCATTTTGATCGGATAACAGTGTTTTCAGTCCAAATATTGATCTATGTCCTGGACATAGAGCCATTATTATGGGACATTATTAGATTGAGGCGACGATATAGTTTCTCAAAAGACGAAACAGGATTAGCACAATTTTGTACTTTACAATCACACCTAAATATGCAGACTTGGCCTGCTTTATAATACTTGCATGTAGCAGAATTGCTCTTGTTTCTAACACCACAGGTCACTAGTTACAAGCATGCTGAAGTATTTGGCGGCTTTCGAATCCAAATAGGAGATATCATTTTCATGTGACAAATATCCCATAGTGACTTTACGTGATCTTTAGGTTCAAAGTGAATATTTGCAGCCTGTATCAAGATCTCTGTTAGGTAACTGGCGCTTAAAATATGAAGCTGTGAAGCGTCCTTGGTAGACGGAAGCAAATCAAAGGACTGTTGTTTTTTTTTCATAAAAATTCCGTTATAACATAAATCTACGTCTGGTCTAAGTAGGTTTTCAGAATTTCAATCATAGAGTGCACATTTGAATCTTCCAATATTCTTAGACTCCTAATTGTGACTAATTGATGAAGGAAAGCCAGGATTTTCAACAAATTTCTTCCAACTTGTCTTTTTGCTGAATCCATGAAATGAAGACGTGGTATCGCACCCAGTCAACTATGACTTTCTGATATCACCCCTAACTTTTCAGTGATAGAATGAACATGGTAAAAACGCCACGAAAGCATAGATAATTCATCAGTATCTGTACTACTGACAAGTTATCGTATATATTTGTTTTCCATCGCATCCTTTATGTGAATTATAATGTGAGTGTTAGCTTCATGCTTTGTGAACAAACTGCATTTAAGTTATTTGTTAGAGCAATGATAACACCAGAAACCCCGACCCCACCACCAGTAACTATTAAATAATAAAATGGTAAAGAATATCATTGCCTCTGAGATGAGAAAAAGGCATTCTGCAAGGTTTGCTTTGTTGTCACCTTATGTTACAATATTGTGCCTATACTTAAGGTAGTGGCACATGTCGACAAGTAATTTGTTTTCCAACAGGTCGTCGTTTGCCAATTTGCATTGTTCTTGTTAAGACTTTACTGGAATTGCAACCATGATATTTATCGAAATGACACCAACAAGCGTAATTCGTTCACTTACTAGTAATTGAGAAAAAAGTCTTGACAAATATAACAGCATGGTCACCAAATGTCTGATAATATTGAGGCTTGCGAAGAGATTAAATCAAGCATAACCATCTAAAATAACCAATGTAGGTCTGTCTGATTTAGATTATTTTGTTGGAACGATTATACCTTGTTCAGTGGTAAGTAAATCCAAACTTTGACACCCATAGTATCACAGAGGCGTAGGTTTCTACACGCAAGGTCCAATCCCCCGAATTTGTGCTTTTATAAAACAGAAGAAAGCAGTAAAATACTGATGTATTACTTATTCATAAATTACAATATTTAGACTGAAATGGTAACTGGTACATCAAGTACTGTATCTGTGTTGTTATCAATTGTTCACAATGAAGAGGCTGAAAATATTGAAAGATTCGTGTGTGCAGTCCTAAAAGCCTATATAGATTAATGTCGTGGATTTAATTTTTTTATAATGCAAAGAAGTCCATTGATTCCCTTCCGCCTAAGGAAGCTTAACAGTATCATATTTTAAGCGCCAGTTATCTAACAGAGATCTTGATACAGGCTGCAAATATTCACTTTGAACCTAAAGATCACGTAGAGTCACTATGGGATATTGGTCACATGAAAATGATACTGTATTTCCTGTTTGGATTCGACAGTCGCCAAATACTTCAGCATGCTTGCAAATAGTAACCTGTGGTGTTAGATCCCAATGCATTTCTGCTAGATGCAAATGTTATAAAGCTGGCCAAGTCTGCATAATTGGGTGTGATTGTAAAGTACAACATTGTGCTGATCCTGTTTCGTCTTTTGAGAAACTTTATGTTTAGGATTTGTACCATTTAGATAATGATACATTTTACAAACATTTCATAGAAATCAAAATAAGTTCTTAACTCAATGTTTGTCATGTTAGGGTTGATTTATTGTGTATTTCCCCGTTTAGTTGGGTCCAACGCCGTAGCGGCACATCCTAAAGGTCATATCACGGCCGTCCTAGAAAAGCTATTAAGCTCTCTACCAAGTTACTAAGCATGTACTTTCGTCAGTGAATGACATTATCAAGAACAAGTGGTAGGAGGGAGAACTATCACAGAAATCATTTCATGAAAAAACTCCACTCATTTTACCTATTTACGCGACAAACATCACATAAAGGGACGTAATCATGTAACCAGACGCATTTAAAAATCTTTAGAACAATTTGAACGTATTTTAAAAGTTTTCTATTATAAATGTACATGACTTTTTGCAAGAAATATACTGTACAATGATCACATAGCTTTGATAATAAGAAAATGCACTGTGTTGACCTTTGACCTAAATAACACATTTTTATCACAAAATAGGTTTTTAAACATTTCCTATGTGGCTCCTATGTGGCTCAGTAAGTCATCTAGCAACGTGAATTAAATAATGAACTGCCTTTTCAAAAGCTTTCCAAATGTGTCAAAAAATCTCTAAAAACAGTTATACCACTCGCCCTTAATTTTACACCACTGTGACATTATTTTAACCTTATCGAGTATGAAATGTCTGCTAAAAAGGTCATGAAGCATCACTTAACACAATTCAAGTAGATTTAAACCATAAACACTAACTGTAGTTCTACTAGTTGAACTATTGAATACGATTTTGTTATTGTCACCTATTTTCGCGACAAAATGCTAAAAAGGGAAGTAATCATGCATTAAAACACTCCATTTTTTTATAGAAATAAAGTTTAATCATAATGCATTAGTTTTCAACAAAGAAACTTTCAACTTTACCGATTAAATTTCTTGAAATTTCAGTATAAAGAGCATAGGGTCTAATAAAAAATAAATGGACCTAGTTGACCATTGACCTAGATTACGGACTTGAACGCGATTTAGATTTTATACATCCCCCGTACGATATCAGGGAGGCATCCAGCTACATGAATCAACCATTAGATTTGCATTAACAAAAATGTCCTACGGTGGTCAAAATTTCACTACAAGATAGGTAGACTACAAATAAACCCATTGTTTATGATAACAATAGAATAAACTTATCTACGACGAGGGATGCTCAGGATGACAGTTACATAAACATGTGATATGTTTAACGAGTGCCTTAGTTGTTGGTATAATGGAAAAGAATTTTACCATTACATGCATGATTTACAAACAAATGATTTTGTTAAAATGAATTACACACATTTTAGTTTCATTACTGCCTACCCCAGAAGTGGATTGTCTCATACCTAAATTAAATGTTATTCAAACACGTTTTTTTGTACGCATTATATGTAAACCCAGTCTACATTAGACTTATTTGTATTGAACATCTTACAAGATATATAATCAGTTATAATGCATGTTTTACAATTACAGTGCTATAGCATTTGTATTTGTCAAATAGTCGGCGACTAGAATCTGCGATTTTTATTGACGTCTCCGACTATCGATAGTGACTCAAAACTGAATGAATCTGTGAATCAGTTAGTTTTATATGAAATTAGTTTCTTTTGTTTTTTTTCAACTTTAAATCTTAGCCGATGGAGAGCATGATTTATTGCTGTCAGCTACATATTGATACTCTACGGTCTTATTTGAAGGCTCTTTTTAGTTCTGTTTTCTCTTGATTTTTTATGATCATAGTGACTGCATCTGCTACTATATTTTCTAGATCCTTATGTAACGTCGCTGTGTGCGAGAAAAAGATCCACTGACCATAATCTGTAGAAGAATATCAAATCATCTGATGTAGGGTAGCGGCTATACAATAGAGGGTTCAGTCATCAGAATCAGAGACTGGTATCCATTATTCGCTTGCTATTTGCTACTTCGATGACATTCAATTTACTTGGTAGTTACAGAGCGTCAGTACTTTGATTTTTTGCAATATTAATTTGTTCTAGCTTTCAAAACTTTGTAAGCCGCATCCGATTATTAACATTTTGTTTTTCCTCTATTGCGGCATTTAACAGTATAAACATGGATACGTTGAAGATCTCATGCCGTCCAGCATCTTCAGAACCCTGTTGGATTAAAAGTGTACTTGAAACAAAATAAAGATATATACATGTTCGGTGATTTCACAATCTAACTTGGTTCACCGTGCTGAATATTCATAGATCTATATGAAAAGAGTAAATAAATCTGTCTCTAAAGAGCAAACATGTCTTTAAATGATAAGCTTTATTTGTTTTAAAACCTTTTTTGTACGCCAAAAAAATGCATTAGTTAAGCCACAAAGTATGCTTCCAGCTATTTAGTTCCGGTGCCAAATCATGCGTCATTACTTGTTTAGTTTAAAAGTATTCATTCACAGATTTTAACTTAAATATCAACTTTTTCTGTGACTATCAAATTGTATGGAAATATTTTTAAGCTGGAAGTTAGTGTTTTGATAATGACAATTATAGTGCGAATGGACATATAACTACGAATGATGGTGTTTCATGTAGTAAAAATCCACCCCGTATGTCACGGTATAGAGAATTTTAGTGCATTTTGTGACTTTTATTATATATTTTTTGCAATCTATAGGTTAGTTTGTCTAAAAATATTAATATTTTTTTACACAATTACAGACACTGAATAGTAATTTCAAAATACAGAAATACTTAACCAAATCTGTGAACTAGTACCTTAAAGTTTAAACATATTTCTTTCAACAATGTATATATACAAATTACAAATCAGTTTTAAAGGATATTAAACCCAAACTGTGATTGCAAAAAAATAATGTTCGGGGAATTCCCTGATATTTCCGGTGATTCAAGAGGAAACTATTTGCTTACGGTTTCTATCATTTCTGCAATGCTGAACGAAAATCGTTTATCATATAAATCTATTAAACTAGTAAATTATTGATTGATGCTTATTATTGACCTTTTCTGTTTTTATTGATTTGTTGTTATATGTTAATTAATGTTCTAATATACTATGTCCATTCATCTTGCATATTAATGTTTTGTATTTTTGTATAATCAGATAAACTTTCTTAGTTTTTTATTAGGCGTTTTGAGTTCCTTTATCTTTAATAGGATAAGCATATATAAGAGTACAGTCCAACCTTTGCCCTACAGTATCCTTCGTCTTATAATCTTAGAGAAGTGTGAAACATAATTTGTAAGCTTCAATTAAACTAAGAATTCTTCACGTTCAAGGCAAAAGTTGTTGGTTTCACTGGCTAGATCAGTTGGTAGCTCGCAAGTCTATTGATCATGGCGTCGTGGGTTTACCAATGATTTTTAATTATGTAGAGCAGTTGTCAATCACTGACGAAAATAGTTAACAGCTAAATCCAGAGATTAGCTTATCTAGGATTACTTAGTCGGTTGACTGTCCATTCATCGTGCATAGTTATGTTTTGTAATTTTGTATACTCAGATAACCTTTCTTAGTTTTTTATTTGGTGTTGGGTTTTTTCTCTTTGCATAGACCTTTAGCTAGCTATTGATAAACATTTTGAAATACATTTTGTTAAAATTGTTAAACTGCCAATTACATGTATATAAAAGTTATGAAACCGAAACTGTGGTTGCAAAAAATAATGTTCGTGGAATTTTCCGATTACTCATGAGGAAACTTTTAGCCATTCATAAATATCTTTTTTGTTAACGGTCATTATCATTTCTGCAATGCGAAATAAAAATCTTTTAAATGTACATCTATTCAGATATTCGTTTACAAAAACATTCATAATTTATATTTGAGTTAGTGTCTACATCACTTAAGGTAGAATTTCCATAATGACAATTTACAGCCAAAAGTGTTATTTGAAAACCATGTTATACAATTACAAAATATAATGTGTTTCATTCATTACTCATTCAGAGAATATAGACTCTGAAAATATATCAGGTATTGCAACGGTAAAAACAGACCTCTACCACATCCAAAATAAACAATGGAGATGTTTTAAGATTTTTATTTTTGTTGAAAAAGGGACCTAAACAAAAAAAAAAGGAATCAAGAACATAAGGGATATGTGTCTTGGAACGAACAGTGACAAAATAATTGACAGGTTCTAGGGTATCACACTGGTATTAACAGGTTTATGTAAATAATTATTAAACTGTTAACTACAAAGTCATACATAAATGTAAATAAATGGTATTTACTTTAAAATGGTTTTAAAATAAGCTTCGATACTTCACTCATGGTTTTATCAATCTCCGTAAACAGATATCCTGTAGAGCATTGTCGTACAGGATCTCTACTTTCTCAATGGACGGTCACATCGAGACGACCTTTATGTCGACTTATCAATGCGTAGCTTTCATCTAGTTGAAACAATATAAGTAACATTTTTATTTCGTTATTTCTATTTTAAGATCAAGGTTTGCGATTTAATTTAACGGCGGTATTATTTGAACACAGTCTGCGATTGGACGTCTCATTTCAAATTGCGTGACGTAGACGATGTAACCAAGTTACTAATGATAATAATTTTTTCATGAATATTATGATGAGAAAAAGTCACCTGAACATGACCCTCATTTGAAAACGACCAAATCTAGATTAGTGAGTAGGCGAGCGGAAAATTTTAGATAAGGGTTTTAATCAGATTGTGGTTTTATGAGCATCGAATTTTATCTTTCATCATGAATTCAATGGACCATGTTGATCAATAAAATTCCATACACCATGAGATTCAAATGTACATGTATTTAAATTGTAGTACCTGTACAAGTGCTGCTCCAACATCTATACTTGTCAACTGATGAGACCCAAAGTCTCGTACCAGAAGTTGACTCTCGTATCGTGCGAGATCTGTTTTGTTAACAGTTATATGTACAGTTATCTTCCTCAGCCTAGAACGGAAAGAATCATTGATAAGAGTGTCTGGTTCCAGTTTGGCAGTATATTGTACATATCTAACCTAAAAGTATAAAGATTCAAATTAATTGTATCATCAATAGCTTTCGGCGCAATATAACCTTTCTGTGTTGATGCACCGTAAAACCAAAACAAACAAACAAACAAACAAATAAAGGTTCAACAGGATGAAATAATAACTGATGTTCCATTGTTAATACTGCATGTATAAATATATTTGTATATGACATAATATATGCGATGGAATTCATTTTCAGTGACAGTATTAATGGCTGCTGCTGTAAACATCTTCATACAGTAGGCTACCTTTAGTTTTAAAAAACGTTAACTGAACCACAATAATAATGCATAATCTTGATCGGTATATAAGATTCTATTCAAGTTAAAAAGTTTTCAGTAGCTTTATTTTATAATGCAAAGACAATGTGCTATCGGATAACAAATAGTGAAGTAACAGTTGACACAAAATAGACAAGATAACCTTGAGAACATGCAATTATTGGTAAAAGATTACTCTAGAACATGCATGTTATACAAATGAATCATAAACTTGTAGCTGGCCTGTAAATGCAGGTTACAACTGACTTGCAAACAAGAGGTCACGTCTGACTTGCAAGTGAGAGGTCACGTTTGACTTGCAAACAAGAGGTCACGCCTGACTTGCAAACAAGAGGTAACGTCTGACTTGCAAACAAGAGGTCACGTCTGACTTGCAAACAAGAGGTCACGCCTGACTTGCAAACAAGAGGTCAATTTTCACTTTCAAAAGAGGGGTCACGTCTGACTTGCAAGTAAGATGGCACGTCTGACTTGCAAACAAGAGGTCAATTCTGATTTGCAAAAGAGGGGTCACGTCTGACTTGCAAACAAGCGGTCATTTTGAATGGCAAAAGAGGGGTCACGTCTGACTTGCAAACAAGAGGTATATCGGTTTCCAAATCGAAGCAGATGTTTTTGTCGTCTCAAACACATTAAAGGAAGTATATGTAAGAAGCCTTCATTGACTTTATTATATTCCACATTTGTATAGTGCTCTTTTCATTCTGAAAAGTGTGTTCAAAAACGCTTCACCGTTATATGAATAATTTATGAATAGATGATAAAAATACTAAAGAGATATTTTTAAAGAATAAAGATTATAGAATAAATACTGATGAATACTAAGCAATTTAAAAAATGGATCCAAAATTTTTGTCTACTGATCTTTTTATAGTAGCGACGAATTGTACGGCTTTTTACAAATATATTCGTTGATTGGAACAATTGATTTAAGGTGCTATACATGTGACACATGAATGAGAATGTCACTACGCCGGTTAAATCTTACCTTGCTAAATTCTACTACACTCGGGCTCATATTTTCGGATTTAATAACTGTTAAATATTCGTCATGTTGTTTATATATAGTTTATATTTAATGTTTATTCTAAATTTGTTTGGAAACATTTATGTCTATGTTCACCATGTAGTTCTGTAAAAGACTGCGTTACATGTGTGTCTAAACAATCCTGGGTACCTCTAATTGGACTGACATACAACTGGTGTCAACTAACAAAATCATGTCATGCCTACAAATCACCATTCAACACTTGTCCTGCTGGAGAAATTGCTGAGAGAACGGCTGATTGTTATGAAAAGAATTACGGCGAATACAGTCCAGAGAGCTCGTACATAAATCGTCTTCTAACAGCAGATGCTTAATCTGATCATCCAGAGAAATGATTGAAACATCTTTTACCAAAAGAAGGTTTTAAAATTGTTGCTGCCATCGGACGTAAATGTAGTACATGTAGTTTTCTTTTTGAGTATCGAGAATGTTTTGCAACTGTCGCTGTTTCGGATGAACTCAAGACAATTGTTATTGCTTATAGAGGGACAACGAGTACATCACAATTGCTTGAAGAGATCTTAACTGTTCTTACGTATCCAAAGCAACAATTTAAATCAGGAGGAAACGTTCAGAAATACATTAACGATGCATTCAATTTACTGTATCCGTGTGTTTCTAAAACTGTGAAGGATCTACTCAAGTCTAAACCTGACTACAATGTTTTGATTACTGGACACTCTCTGGGTAGTGTCATTGCATCCCTGACGGTTGTAGCTCTTGTGTAGGACAATATTATATCTGAAAACATGATGGCACTTTATAAATTTGGTAAGCCAAGAGTTGTTGACAAGATGTACGCCTCACAACATGATAAACCTGTTAATAATAGTTGGAGGGTAATTCATTACAATGATTACATCGCAAGGCTTCCTATTCAGATCAATCTAAGTCCAGATAATCAGCCGTACCATCATCAAACTTGATCCTTGGCCACATTAAAGGTAAATGTATCGCTCTGCACGTTCCAACAAACACCAAGGCTCCTTTGAAGAGGAGAGTCCTGGTCGAAGTCCTAATCTTTCAAGCCTTTGTCCAGATCTTCTTTGTCAAATGCAGCCAAAACTTGTGAGGAATTGGAGCAAATCTTGTGAAGGCGCAAGTTACCGTATTCCTTCAGGACACCTTGAGTTCTCTTCAAAAGGTCTACAGCTTTCTCTGGAATATTATGGGATGACAAACCATCATCAACATAGAAATTGTGCGTCACAAAATCTGGAACATCAGGTCCATGAGTGGGCGCTGCTGTCTTTGCTGTTTACTGGAGTCCATAAGTTGCGACTGCTGGTGACGGCTTATTACCAAAGACGTAAACATTCATCCTGTAGTCAACTAAGCCTTTGTTCAAGTCATTGTTCTCTGGTCACACAAATCGAAGGTAGTTTCTGTGGTCGGACCTCACAAGGAAACAATAGAACATTTGTTCAATGTCCGCAATCACTGCAACTTTCCCTGTTCTGAACTGCGATAGAACACCTAGAAGGTTGTTTGTCAGATTTGGGCCAGACAGCAATATATCGTTTAACGACAGCCCGCCAAAGGTTGCTGATGAATCGAACACAATTCTTATCTTGTCCTTCTTCTTAGGGTGATACACGCCGAACAAGGGAAGATACGAGGCTTCTGTCATTGGATCCAGATCTGGTGCTCTTTCTGCATGTTTGTTGTCAAAGAGAGCTTTCATGAAATCTAGCGTGTGCTGGCGTTTACGAGCATCTGAGTAGAGCGATTTAACGAAAGTACCTGTCCGACTCGTTGCGTATTTGCGTTGTTTTGCAGAGAAGGCCTTCCATACTTAAAAGGCAATGGCGCAATCCAGTTTCCATCACTATTTCTCTTCATTTCTTTGGACATCAATTCATTGAACTGCTTGTCTTATATTGATAAGCCAGGTTTGTTATCATTGTCTGTGGTTTCAAATAACCTTTCACTTTGGAACGCATTTTCACATGGTTCAAGTGTTGATGGTCGGCCATTACTATGGACGTAGGTTTTTATAGAGTTCATAGAACTGGGTATGTGTGCACCATGAAGACAACATTCACCTACAATAACCCATCCCAATTTCAATTTCTGGGCAAATGGCTGTTTTTTATCCCCTATTATCTGTTCTTCAACATGATGAGCAGACACAGCATCCCTACCAATCAACATCACAATGGTGGCATCTTTGTCGAGTGCAGGAAGGTCCTTAGCAATAGTTGCTAGATGTGAGTGGTATTTAGCAACCCCTGGTGTCGCGATTTCGTTGCGATTATCCGGTATCAGGTCACATTCGGTAACTACTGGAAGATTTATAGATGCTGAACCATCAAGGGACTCGACCTCAAACCCGGGATATCGCCTTCCAGACAGAGTTGTCCTCCCACCGCAACTACTAAGGGAATATGGCTCTGGTGCACTGTTTATATGAAAATTGTCAAACAGTTCAGATTTCGCGAGTGTATGGTTGCTTTGGTCATCAATAATCGCGTAGCCTTTCATGGACACATTTGAATGGATGTCAAGTATTCTTACCATCACAATCTTGGCGCACGATTTTTCTGGGTTACTTTCTGTGCACAGCTGTGTGCAGTTTGTAACTATTTCCTGGGAGCTCTTCCCACCTTGGCTGTTTCCAGCTTTGCGATAATTGTGCATGGCTGTTGCGTGTGTTCCCTGACATTCAGTGCATTTCACTAACACTTAACAGTTCTTGCATAAATGGTTCCCGGAACAACATTTAAAGCACACTCCATGCTGTTTCTACAGATTTTACGTTCACTGAAGGGTTTGTGCCTGAATGTTTTACATTCATTCAGAGAGTGTTGTGCTTTATGGATTAAACACTGGAATTGTTCTTGTACAGTCGTTTTTGCTACTGTCACATTTTGCACTGGTCGACTCGCACTTTCAGCGCTTGAACTGAAGTCAAAGCTGGGATCATTATATGCGAAAGACATATCTGATATGAAATCACAAAAAAATGTGAATGGCTGAAATAGTGCACCATTTCTTGAATGCTAGTGCGCGATCTCTCCATTTGTTCTGAATGTTGCTTGGAAGTTTTGAGAATGTTGTGTTCACTCTCGCAGCAGAATCTAGATAACTGAATGACCCAGCGTAGCACGTGTTTTCTTTCACTAAATGTATTTCAGACAAAATGACAGACAGTTCATAGAATTTGATTGGTTCTCTGTATGTGATTCTTGGAAAGCTTTCAAGTTACTTCCTTAATGCAGCCTCGACTTTTTCAGGAGCTCCAAATTGTGCACTTATACGATTCCAAGCTCGCTCCAGTCCTAACTTTGAATCTGATGAGTTAGCTGACTTAATAATTTGTATTTGCTTGGCACTAGGTCCTGCGTAATGTATGAGGAGGTCTAGTTCTTCTGCATCATTTGCACCAATTTCACTTATAACACTTTTGAATGTTTGTTTCCAGGAGAGATAGTGTTCATGTTTTCCAGAAAACTATTGTAGTCTGTCTTTAATCATATCCTTTCTGCACACATATTGTGCGAATGCTCGTTCTGTGGCAGTAACATGTAGACTTCTAGCACAGTAACTGTTTTCTTCCTCTAAAGACATTACATATTTTTTTGTTCTTCTTGCAACATTTTCGGTCTCTATAGGCGGCTCGTTGACTTCAATTTCAACAGATTCTAACACTTTGGCCTCGGTTTCTTTAGAGGCAATGTCCCTTTTAAGCTTTAACAGTTCAAGTGCCTGTTTTAATTTGGCTTCTTGTTCCATGAACTCTAACTTGGCCATGGCCCTTTCAGCCTCTGCTCGTTTTTGTATCGCACTTGTTACTGAACGCGCACTTTCTTTCGATATATTTGACCTTGAGGAAAGTGTTTCCAATGCCTTTTCTCTTGCTTCGTTAAGCCGATCAAACAGCTCAGATACACATTTTTCAGTCGGTTTTAGTTTTTCTTCTCTATATGTTGTGAAATGCTTAAGCTCTTTAGAACTTTCAACACTTTAATTTCTTGCTAAAAAGTCCAAATACTGGTTTCGTGCCAGGCATTATCTATCGTAAGCTGGTTTCAAATTAACTTCTGTGTTTTCTGTGTTCATGTACGATAGTGGAAAGTCACTATTTGATGTCAGTAATTGAGGTATTCAGAATGTCAAAGCGACTTTGAGGCTTCGCATATACTTAGCACTATTTTCCATGAAAAGTTCAGCTCCTTTTCGGTAAGTAAACGACTTCTGGGCTGGTCTGTGGCTGGATCCTGTTCATCCATAATCGCAAGTGTAGACGTTGTTGCCGAATCAACTCACAATACTGTCTTGCGCAGTTAGCTAAACCAATAAAGCAGGGTCAAATCGAAGAAACGCCAGAGACGATGTCAGGCAGGCTACTTTATTCTGTTAGTGAATTGCTACAAGTATACAAATAAACAATAGTCAGCACACATGAAACAAAACATTTATAAAATACACTAGCATTATGTTTTAAAAAGCAAAGAAAGATTGACTTCATGTATCTGTTAAATTCTTAACTACAAATGCAATTATATTAAAATCCAAGGGAAGTAATTCAGTAACAAATTTGCAAAAGGTCAAACAAGAGTTGTCTCTCTTATCAAAATCAAATCCCAGCTATTAATTAAAAATGGCATCCAACAGTAATTTACTACTGCTTAAAAATGTATTTAGTATAACCATCTTCTAAAAACCATACAATTATAACGTTAACGGTCATGACTGTATTTAAGCCTCTCCATGTAAGGTTACCTCCTTTGTTAGCAAGGCAACATTTGTAAACGGGTAACGGTAGACGCTCATTCAAAGACAAAGTAGGCGCTTGCAAATGTGCTTCCCGTGCAAGATTTCCAAAGAGCATCAAATGTATGTATGTACCAATCAGATTTCAGTTCCGGTATTCGTGGGCATCAGGTGGGTATAAAAAGGCGTAAATCGACTGAGAAAATCGGAGTCTGGCAGGAGACACCGGAGGGTTCACATCGCTCTTCTTGCAATTATCGGGGCTTTGTAGTACGAATAGAGTTACGAAATCTATGGATCCGCGTTCTCATAGAAAGCCAAAGGCATCGTGAGAGGGTCATAGATAGTTTAACTATAGTACCGGGTCGTGGTGTTGCAGGGAAGAGGTTGGAACGTTGTGGTTTGGTTAGTTCGGGTTATAACCGCAGGTTAGTCATAGAACCTGGTGTGTTGTGAGAGTTATTGGTTGTAACTCTGGTGGTTTCAACGCCTCTTGTGCTGAGGCTCGAATGTGTTTGTAGTGATTAAGTATGTGTTGCCTTGGGATTTTGGTTGTTCATTTGACGGATTGGTTGAGCTTGTTCCTGGTTGGAACTGCTGGTGGTTTCAACACCTCGTGCGTTGAAAATCCAGCCTTGTATGATAGTTTGTGAGAGTTTCTTTTGTTACCGTTCGGATCATATGTATATATTGTTTTTTTGTTGATTACATTTGACGTATTAGTTGAGTTGCTGGTTGGAACTGCTAGTGGATTCAGCACCTCGTGTGTTGAAACCCAAGCCTTGTATGATAGTCTGTGAGTGTTTCTTTTGTTACCGCTCGGATCACTTGTATATATTGCTTGTTTGTTGATTTGTTTGGTTTAAGTTGATGTTTCTAATCATTGGTCAAAGTAGACCCCGAGGAAAATAGATATATATTGTATAAAGCATTTTACTATTGTTGAATAGTTTTCAACAACCACTCGGTGCACGTTACACAAATAATTTCTATAGAATTCGAATAAATGCGAAACAACAATTTATCCCATATTTCAGACAAATGCCTTCGGACGGCATGGGCCGCACGGACTAAATTGTAAATATTACGTTAATGCGCTCAAATGCCATCAAAAATTTCTTACAAATATTATGTTGAAAGACAATGAAAGTAATCAATGCTTACATTGTGACTTGCTGGGATTCAACTAAAACTTCAAAAACAATTAAAAAGGTAATTTATGATTTGTGGAGGATTTCTTTACAAGAGAGTATTTTACCAAGGGATCAATTAACTTTTTGTCTGCACATTTGCATGTTAAAAGAGTTTAGGACTGGTCCATAAGTTCAGGACTAAAAATCTACCCTGTATGTCACAGTATAGACAATTTTAGAGCAGTTTTGTGACTTATATTGTCACGTTCACGCACGGCATTTATGGACGAGAAGCCATGGTGAGAGGTCCTCTGCCTATGTCAGACGCAAAAAAAGCAATTAAGGAGAAGAACTATCCAAGAAACTGAACGACTAGTCCCTAAAGGAATACAGGGACACATACATAAAAGACCGGGTGTTGCAGACAATTGCTGACTCTCTTAACATTCCTGGCTTGACAGGTACACCTAACATATATTATTTAGTTGCAAAACAATGTTAATTCAAATGAGTGTAGGTTTTGGCAGCATGCTTATGAAAATTCTGTTGTAATTACAAAACATAACTAATACATTATTATGCCATTACGGACGACTTGAAAAGATTTTTACCATTACAAGCATGATTTACCAACAAATGGTGGTATCCATCATGCTAATTTTGTTAAAATGAATTACACACGTTTTATTTTTATGACTGCCTACCCCAGAAATGGTATGTCTCATTTTTAATGTTTATCCAAACACGTTTTGTTTTTGTACGCACTATATGTAAACCCAGTCTACATTAGACTTATTAAGTCGTATTGAAAATCTTGCAAAATATATAATCAGTTATAATGCATGCAGGGTTATAGCTTAATCATTTGGATTTGTCTAATAGCCGGAGACTAAAGAAAACTTGGCGGTTTTTATTGAAGTCGCCGACTATCGTTAGTGACTCAAAACTAAATGAATCTGAGAATCAGTTAATTTTATTAAGAATTAGTTTCTTTTGTTTTTCAACTTTATATCTTAGCCAAAGAAGAGCATGATTTATTGCAGTCAGCTACATATTGATACTGTACGGTCTTATTTGAAGGCTCTTTTTAGTTCTGTTTTCTCTTGACTTTTTTATATATAGTGACTGCATCTGCTAATATATTTTCTGGATCCTTACGTAACGTCACTGTGTGCGAGAAAAAGATCCACTGACCGTAATCTGTAGAAGAAAATAATCTGATCTAGCGAGCGGCAATACACTGGGGGGGGGGGGGGGTCAGTAATCGGAGACTGATATCCATTATTCGCTTGCTATTTGCTACTTCAAAAACATTTATTTTACTTGGTCGTTACAGAGCGTCAGTACTTCGATGTTTTGCTATATTGATTTGTTCTAGCTTTCAAAATTTTGTAAGCTGCATTCGATTTTAAACATTTAGTTTTTCCTGTATTGCGGCATAAAACAGTATAAACATGGATACGCTGAAGATCTCATGCCGGTCGAGCATCTTCAGAACCCTGTTGGACTAAAAGTGTACTGTAAAATAAAGATATAGCGTGGACGATTCGGTTCTCGAACCTCTGAGGATTCAATGAGCCATTTTTAATCACTTAAACAATGTTTTTAGAAAAACACATTAAAACACACCTTTTAACATTTATTCCACTTTTCTATCATATGTTTGTTGATATTTTATTTTTAAAACAAATCCAAATTCTTCCAGAAAAAAAACTCAACCATTCTCTGAAAACTGTGATGGCGGCTAAAAATAGATGACCTAATTTCGAACCTCTACCATATTTTGCTATTTGTGACGTTATAATTAGCTGTCACATGACTGTCATGAGACTTTATGAGCAGAGGACAGGATTGGGTACCTGCCATGTGCTTTTTTTGTTATAACATATCGTCAGAGGCCCTAATTTCGTCACTGACCTAATTTCGTCACCCCACCTTGAATACATAACGCATTAAGCAATACTAAAATTTAGGTAATATTATTTTTAAACTCACTAAAATAAGCTTAGATTCTCGTTTTAACTCGAAATCTAAACGTAGGGCGGAGCGACATTGTGGGCGGAGCCAAACCTGCACTGGTTATGATTTTACACTACAGGTAAACATGTCATAATTTAAAATGGTGGAATTTCGATAATTTTGTCATAAAATTGTTGAAGAAACAACACAGATTGGAGGTAAAAGTTCTAAATATTGTATTTAAATAAATAAACGGAGATTTGCTTCACAAAAATGAAGGAAAAACTTATTTTAATCTTATTTTGCAGTGTTGATTTTTGGTCCAGCTTAAACAGTCGTCTGCATTTATACCCAGTCCCATAACATTGTTTTTACTAACGTTATTTGACAGAATAAACCCTTTAAAAGTTGATGGAATAAAACTTTATGATTCATTTACATATTTTAAAAAAAATCAGTTAAAAATTACAAATTAACATTGTATTCATTCATTTCCTTAAGGTGACGAAATATGGTCTCCCCAGGTTACTTTAAAACAATATTTGATGGATTGTACTGACAGGGCTGAAAAAGGTAATAGGAATTTACTTAAAAATATTCACCATAACAAAATATTCATTCTAATTACCTGTTTCTTGCGCATTGTTCTCGTTTGACAGCTGTAGTTGCGTCTGTTGTTTACCAAACGTTTGTGCACACGAGTTGATGACGTCATACGCAAATACGTAGCAAAGTAAACAACTTTTTTATGAAAGGTTCGAGATCAGGTGCTTATACGATATACATGTTCGGTGATTTCACAATCTAACTTGGTTCACCGTGCTGAATATTCATAGATCTATATGAAAGGAGTAAATAGATCTATCTCTAAATCTTAAATGATAAGCTTTATTTGTTTTGAAACCTTTTTTGTACGCCAGAAATGCATTAATTAAGTCACAAAGTATGCTTCTAGCTATTTAGTCCCGGTGCCAAATCATGCGTCTTTACTTGTTTAGTTTAAAGGTACTCATTCACAGATTTCAACTTAAATATCAACTTTTTCTGAGACTATCTAAATTATATAGAAACATTTTAAGCTGAAAGTTAGTGTTTTGATAATGACAATTATAGTGCGAATGGACATACAACTACGAATGATGGTGTTTCATGTAGTAAAAATCTACCCCGTATGTCACGGTATAGAGAATTTTAGTGCATTTTTATGACTTTTATTATATATTTCTTGCAATCTATAGGTCAGTTTGTCTACAAATATTAATATTTTTTACACAATTACAGACACTGAATAGTATTTTCAAATCTTAAAATATGTGAACTAGTACCTTTACGTTTAAACATATTTATTTCAACAATGTATATACACAAATTATAAATCAGTTTTAAAGAATATGAGACCGAAACTGTGGTTGCAGAAAAATAATGTTCGGGGAATTCCCTGATATTTCCGATTACACATGAGAAAACTTTAAGGCCAATCATAATTATCTTTTTGGTTACGTTTTTTTATCATTTTTTCAATGCTGAACGAAAATCTTATATCATTTAGATTTGTTAAACTTGTTAATTATTGACCTTTTCTGTTTTTATTGATTTAGGGTAATATGTTAATTAATGTACTGATATACTATGTCCATTCATCTTGTAAATTTATGTTTTGTAATTTTGTATAATCAGATAAACTTTCTTATTTTCAAATTGGTGTTGTTTTTTCTCTTTAATCAAATCTTTTTTAGGACAAACATATCATAGTACAGACCAACCTCACAATAGTATCATTTGTATAGTGTTCGTATAATATTAAAGAAGTTAGAAACATGATGTGGGGTCTATTACATGCAAGCTTCAATTAAACGTAGAACTCTTCTCCTTTAGTTGTTTCACATTATACAGTTATTTCATATGTGATTTGGGAACAGTCCAACTGTTGGCCCGAGGTGGAGGGAATAGTGTTTTGAACTGTTTCACCAAAGCACTATTCCTGACATCGAGGGACAACCGTTTGACTGTTCCCAAATCACATATAAAATAACTGTTTTATTACCTAATTAATTACTATTTTAACAGTACTTGACATGTTTAAAGCGTCTGGTAAAGTCTAAAATCCCGTAGCAGTTACTCCCCTTTATATAAGTACAGTAACAGTTCGTGACGTCATTACGTGACGTCAGAGCACGCGCGGAAAACAGTCAAAACTATTGACCTGTCAACAGTTCACTCAGAAAGCAGTTAAAAATATCGAATAACACTTATATAAGCAATCAGGTAATAATAAGCGCTAATAAACAGAAACAATCTTCAACAACATGATTGTTTGATTACCTTCAAGCTAATACGTTCTTACAGACGAAATTGATCGACCGTACTTCCTAGTCCTGATCATCTAGAACTCACAGCCAAACATTTAGTTTCTTGCTCAAGAAACATAGAGTAGAGTAGAAAAAAGTAGACTAACATTGTATCATTAAAACTTTTAATCATTGTTTATATAATAATAAGTGAAATAAGTGTAAGATGGGCCTTTACGATCTTATTTCTCGTGTTATACCATCTTTACAGCTCGCCAATCCGCTGCCTGCTAGTCAGTACTTAGCACACAGTCTAGTAATATCTAGAGTGGTCGTGGGTTCGATTCCCGGGCGAGGTATACTTTGCAAGAGTTTGGTCATGAATTTATATCTACGGCCACTAGGGCTGTTATCAGTCAATGGCGGAAGTGTGCGCCTAGTAACTGTTCAACAGCTCTGTAATCACACTATTTATAGCTAATATGATATACGCAAATGTTATTAATTCGTATTTTGTCTGTCTCGGGGGGTCATTTCTACATGATATACATTGTATGACATTTAAAACACTAACTTACATTATACTGACTGACATTTCAGTAAATAAAAACAAAACAAATAAACACCGTGAACAAGAATCATTATAAAAGTTTATTTTTGTTTTGTGATAATCAAACCCTAACAATTTGTCAGGCTACAACAATCTAGCAATATTTTACATGTGGCCTAAGAAATCTCACACAGAGTGCAGGCTACAAAAAAGTTACGAAATCTGGCAACATGCAAAATATTCTAAACAAAATCACTCAACCAAAACAATGAGAACATTGAAAATAGTTATGTATTAATGTGTATATACAGTACCCACCAAAAGTTTGGAGACATTTTCAAATTGAAGGCTATCTAATAGCTATTAGCTAAAATTTGATAACTGACTATTTTGAAATGCTTTGTAGTTTTGCATAATTTTTTTTTGGTGATCATTATCATTATAACTGAGACTACAAAAATAGCATAAAAACTATGTTATGGAAAATTATTACGATAAACATGGTTTGGGAGGCTTTATTATATCAGATGCTGATCTTATAAAGTGTTGCCTTCATGAAATTTGTTTTCATTTTATCACAGACCATATTTAAATGTATTAAAATAAAATACAAAAGGTAATCATTAAAATTCAAGAATTGTAGTTATTTTC
Organism: Mactra quadrangularis; assembly: GCA_025267735.1. Taxonomy (NCBI): domain Eukaryota; kingdom Metazoa; phylum Mollusca; class Bivalvia; order Venerida; family Mactridae; genus Mactra; species Mactra quadrangularis. Next base: position 44,945,833 of record CM046304.1, on the reverse strand, counting down.
TTCTGTCTCTAAACTTTTGGTGGGCACTGTAGTTCATCATAATTGAAACTTAGAGCACTATTTCTTTGTTATACACGTAGTAACCGGACTCCACAACAATGTGATCAGACAATTGCATTTTTTCCCTAAAAACTGAGTAATACAGACAGGTAAACAAATTATTTAAAATAAAGATCATGCATTATCTTTTTATGTACATGTACTTAGATATTCTTTTACTATACATTCATAATTTATATTGTAAGTGCCTAAATCACTTAAGGTAAAATTTCAATTATGACAATTTGCATGCATGAGTATATGTGTAAGCCGTGTTATACAATTTCAAAACATAGTTTATGTTTCATTGATTACACTGTTTTAACCATTTTTTATGAATAAAATTTATAAAAAAAAATTCTTTGAAGAAAGCATTAATTAATAAATTTATTTATAATTTAATGAAAGTGAGTAATTATCTCCCTTTGATATGATTATAGTGTATTTTTACTTCATTTTGTCTTTACAAAATAGCAGATAATATAATTAGAAAATATGACACGATGAAAACATTACAAATACATTGCACAATAAAGTATTAGTTTTTTACAGTATTTTTGTGGTCATAGACATAGTATAAGGGAAATTCTATCTTCATAAAAGATTTTTTATTAAAAGGGTATTGTTTTGTAAGTTAAGAAACAACAGTATTCATTAATTGATCCAGACGTTATTCAAGGTGTTATATGTATTGATTGAAGTATCATCCATGCAGTTACAGCTTATGGTCATGTAAGTGTTGATTCTACTACTACTACAATATTAAGATATTGCTTTTGTAAGATCATGTTCAAAAGTCTTAATTATTTGATCCAGTTGTTATTTCAGGTGTTATGTGCATTCCACGGCTCACATATTTATCAGCCTAGTAGATGATCCGCTTCCCTGTAAGTTGAACTACTTCGTCTTTTAACAATCCTCACAATTACTGCTCCAGTTATTACACATGCTAATGTAGAAAATACTGCAATCGCTGCAATTGTTTCACCAGAAAGACCGCTGGAGGAAATTCCACCGTGCTGGTTGTTATGCAGTCGTAGGACATATGACGCGAGGAACGTCCATACCATGTTTTGCCATGTAGTTCGGTACGCATAATTTGCTCGATCCTTACTAGTTTAAAGTTGACCACCTTTACTAAAAACAAATGAGCTTTCTTCATTGTTTTCTTGTCCGTCTCTTGGTGCTTCCATAAGAGGTGGTCTCTTAACTGGCGGCAATCCTGATAGTGTTAAAGCACCAACTTTGACGCAGAAATGTATACTACAGCCATTGTGTTTGTTAGCTAAATGCTGACTGTATCCTTCCGGACAATTCTTGGGGTATGCTTCGGCAACAGACGAGGTCATATAGTACTTCAACATGCTCGTCTTCCCGCTTTTTTGTAGCACGTCTGCACGTTCTTTCATAGCCAATGGATACCTGAGTTACACGAGAAGAATCCAGCAAAAGGAAGAGAATATCTGTAACCCAATTCATAGTCATCACTGACACATATTACCAAATAGTCAGTCGGACCAAACAGTTGCATTTCATTCCGATAAGAGGTACCCAGGATTTTTTTGAGACACGCGTAATGCAGTCTTTCACAGAACTACATGTTGAACTATAGACATAAATGTTTCCAAACAAATTCAGAACGACCATTAAATGTTTTTCTTTTCATTTTCTTGTTTCACTTAGCCCGTAGCTGCACATCAATATGCTTGGTAATTAGCATAGGCAGACACCGTATACGTGTTACAACAAGTGAAGAATAGCCAGCAACTATCCTAATCTTTACGTTGTTCATGTTTGGAGATAGATCCTGATTGTAGAGGGATAGGTTCATAGCCTGTTGCACAGGTCATGCCTCCTGTCTGTGGATTCTTTTGTGTAACACTTTTACAAAGGTCAACGCAGCCGCTTCCTGTACAATTTTTTAAGACCCCTCCAAATGTAAAATTTGTCTTAGGGGGTTTACAGGACCCATCATCAACATTCGCAGCAAAACTAAAATTAGGAGAATCTTCATTGGTGCATCACCTATACTGTTCTGTTCGTTATAAAGTTCAACTGCGTCTTTGACATAATCAAACACATCTTGGACAATTGACGTAGGAACATCAGCAACGACGTAAATTAACACCAGTCACAGCGTTGAGTAATGGATCTCCTGACTTGTCCAAGGCAACTAATTTACTTTGAATTGACTCGCCTCAGTCATTAGCAGTGTAGTTCTTTGGCCTGCAAAGGTAAACAAAAACAGATAATTTAATGGCGATTTGATATGGAATGTTTTTTATGCACCTCTTGAGAACATGCAATTATTGGTAAGAGAATATTCTAGGACATGCATGATATATAATTGAATCATAAACTAGTAGCAGGGCTGTTTATGCAGGTAACGTCTGAGTTGTAAACAAGAGGTCACGTTGGAATTGCAACCAAGAAGTCATGTCTGATATGCAAACAAGAGGGCACATCTGATATGTAAACAAAAGGTCATGTTTGACCTATAAACAAGGGGCCATGTCTGACTTACAAACAAGAGGTCATGTCTGACTAACAAACTAGAGGTCATGTCTGACTTACAAGCAAGGGGTCATGTCAGACTTGCAAACAAGGGGTCATGTCTGACTAACAAACAAGAGGTCATGTTTGATTTACAAACAAGCGGTCATATCAGACTTGCAATAAAGGGGTCATGTCAGACTTATAAACAAGGGGTCATGTCAGACGTGCAAACAAGGGGCCATGTCAGACTTACAAACTAGGGGTCATGTTTGACTAACAACGACAGGTTATGATTGACTTATACACAAGGGTTCATATTTGACTGACAAACAAGGGGTCATGTTAGACTTACAAACAAGGGGTCATGTCTGACTTACAAACAAGGATCATGTCTGACTTACAAACAAGGGGTCATGTTTGACTTACAAACAAGGGGTCATGTTTGACTTATAAACAAGGGGTCATATTTGACTGACAAACAAGGGGTCATGTTAGACTTACAAACAAGGGGTCATGTCTGACTGACAATCAAGGGGTCATGTCAGACTTGCAAACAAGGGGTCATGTCTGACTTGCAAGCAAGAGGTCATAATTGATTTACAAACAAGAGGTCACGTCTGACTTGCAAACAAGAGGTCATGTAAAAATCACAAACAAGAAGTCATTGTCTGACTTACAAACAAGATGACAATCATGATTTACAAACAAGATATCATTTATGACTTATACAAAAGAGGTCACGTCTGACACGCAAACAGGAGGTATATCGGTTTCCAAATCAAAGCAGATATCTTTGTCTTCTCAAACACAGTAAAGATATTATGTGCATGAATCTATCATTGTTTTTATTATAGTCCACATTTGTATAGCACTCTTTTCATATTGAAAAATACGTCCAAAAACGCTTCACAATTACATGGATAATTTATGAATAGATGATAAAATATTGTTAAGAGATATTTTAAAAGAATAAGGATAATAGAATAAATACTGATGAATACAATGCAATTTGAATGTTGGTTCCAATATTTTTGTCTACTGATCTTTTAATAGGTACGACGAATTTAACGACTTCTTTACAAATGTATTCGTTGACTAAAACAATTGATTCAAGTGGCTATACATGTGACATGTAAATAAGAATATCAATACGCCGGTTAAATATTACCTTGCTAGGTTTTTCCCTCCATAGTTTTGATATGATAGCGACGGGTCGCTGTGTTTTTATGAGAATATCCGACTATTTTAAACCTTAAAGATTTGAGTTGAAATTCTACTGCACTCGGACATGCATTTTCGGAATTATTGATTGTTAAAAATTCGTCATGTTGTGTTTATATAGTTTACATTTAATGATCGTTCTTAATTTGATTGGAAACATTTATGTATATAGTTCATCATGTAGTTCTGTGAAAGACTGCATTACTTGTGTCTCAAAAAAATCCTGGGTACCTCTTATAGGACGGAAATGCAACTGGTGTCAACTAACAAAATCATGTCATGCCTACAAATCACCATTCAACACTTGTCCTGCAAGAGAAATTACCAAGAGGACGGCCGATTGTTACGAAAAGAATTACGGAACATACAGTTCAGCAAACTCGTACATAAATCTTCTGCTATCAGCAGTTGCTTACTCGGATCATCCAAAGAAATGTTTAAAACAACTTTTACCCGAAGAAGGTTTTAAGATTGTTGCTGCCATTGGACATAAATGTAGTAGATTTCTTTTTAAATATCACGAATGTTTTGCCACTGTCGCTGTTTCGGATGATCGCAAGACAATTGTTATTGCTAATAGAGGGACATCAAGTACATCACAATTGATTAAAGAGGTATTATCTGTTCTTAAAAACCCAAAGCAAAAGTTTAAATTAAGAGGAAACGTTCAGAAATACTTTTATGATGCATTCAATTTACTGTATCCTTGTGTTTCTGAAACTGTGAAGGATCTTCTCAAGTCTAAACCCGACTACAATGTTGTGATTACTGGACACTCTCTGGGTGGTGCCATTGCATCCCTGACAGCTGTGGCTCTTGTGTATGACAATATTATTTCTGAAAACAAGATGGAACTTTATACATTTGGTATGCCAAGAGTTGGTGACAAGACATACGCCTCGCAACATGATAGACTGGTTAACAATAGTTGGAGGGTAATTCATTACAATGATTACGTCACAAGGCTTCCAACTCAGACCAATCTAATTCCAGATAACCAGCCGTACCACCATCAAACTGAAATTTACTATCCTAAAGTGGAAATGCCACCAAATGCAACATACAAAATTTGTAAAATTAACGAAGACCCTTCATGTGTAGAAAGCAATTCTAAATTGAAGTTTAAGATTAAGTACCATACAAACTATTTCAATTTGCCGGTTGGACAACAATGTAGCAACATAGGTGCAAGGAGGAAACGTTCAGCTAATGGCACGGAAATATCTGCCATGGCGCACATGTTTACAAACAATACATGCAAGGTGATTAAATTTGATGACAATGTCAGTGGACAAGCTATTATAAAGCTCAATGTTGCTTTAGTATATGCATGTATCATGATATTATGTGTACATGCATATCAATCATTTTATTAACAAAAAGAATACCTACATAATATTTCAAAATCTAATCCTCCTAAATTCTGGCAAGAGGTGCGTAAAATGCGCGGCTCTAAGAAAAAGGAAGGTGATATCGAGAATATAGAATTTTTTAATCATTTCAAAGATTTGTTTTCATCCGTTGATAATTTTTCTAATTTGACTGTAGAAAATGAATTAAAGGGAGATAACTTGTCCAGTAGTCAAGTTGATCAGCTAGATCGACCAATCACGCATGATGAAGTTAAAAAAGCAATTTTATCTCTTAAACAGGGAAAATGTGCGGGAATTGATAATTTAATACCTGAAATATTTATTTACGGAACGGATGTTTTAACACCCATTATATGTAATTTATTCAATTTTATGTTTGATAATTCGTTGTACCCTGAAGCATGGTTCAAAAGTTTTATCGTACCTATACCTAAAAAAGGTAACTTAAATGACGTAAATGATTACCGTGGTTTATCAATTACGAGCATTTTTGCTAAAATATTTTCGTCTTTGCTTGACACAAGATTAAGATACTGGGCAGAGAATAATAATCTTTTATCTGATTTTCAATTTGGGTTTCGCGCCAAACGTAGTACCGTTGATTGTGTTTACATTCTTCACACACTTATTAATAAAGTTATTAAACATGAAAAGAAAAAAATGTACTGTTGCTTCGTTGATTTCCAAAAAGCCTTTGATACGGTCTATCGGAACGGAATATGGTATAAGTTATTGGAAATTGGCTGTTCTTCTAAAATTGTAAATATGTTAAAGTCCATGTATTCTAGTGTTAAGTCATGTGTTAAAGCACATGGGTCATTAAGTGACTTTTTTGATAGTTACACGGGTGTTAAACAAGGAGAATCGTTATCTCCGTTGTTATTTTTATTCTTTATTAATGATATGTATGATACAATAAATAGTGATAATTTACAAACAAATGTTATAAATATTGACGAATTACAAATATTTTTGCTTTTATTCGCTGATGACACAGTTTTGTTTTCATACACAATCGAAGGGTTACAAACTCTAGTCGATAAACTTGATAACTATTGTCTTAAGTGGGGTATTACTATTAATGTCAACAAAACGGTAGTTATGACTTTTAAATCAGGAACTAGACATGAAAATATCAACATTTCTTTAAAGGGGAAATTGTTAAATAATGTAGATTGTTTTAATTACCTTGGGGTACCGTTGTCATTTAACGGCTCATTTTATAAAACACAAAAGTTATTATCTCAGCAAGCTATGAAAGCACTTTTTTCATTACAATCTTTATTTGATGTATTACCGCTTAAAATTAGTGAGAAACTGAAACTTTTTGACTCAATGGTGGCTCCTATTTTAAATTATGCTTCTCCATTATGGGGGTTCCATAGTGCTCCGGACATCGAAAGAGTTCATCTTAAGTTTTTAAAAAGAATCCTTGGTGTAAAAACGCGAACACCAAATTGTATCGTCTATGGTGAGGTCGGTAGATTTCCATTTTTAGTACTTCGTAAAATAAATATTATTAAATATTGGGGTAAAATAGTAAATAATAAAGAATCGTTAATACATAAAATATACAAAAATCAAATAAATGAAAATGGAGATATTCCTAACAAAAATTCTTGGACTTATAAGTTAAAAACTTTGCTTTGCGAATTGGGATTTAACTATGTATGGGATAAACAAATAATAGATAATTATGAAATTAAAATAATATGCGAAAGAATTAAAGATCAATACTTACAAAATTGGCACTCTATCAAAAATAATTCAAACAAGTTATCGTGTTACAATGTTTTTAAAAAAGATTTTGCATTTGAAAAATATCTTGATTCTATTATTAATGATAAACATAGAATAGCTTTGACACAATTAAGATGTACATCCCATAAATTGAATATTGAGAAATTTAGATATGATAATAGTAATGATCAAACTTTGTTATTATGTAAAAATTGCAATTTAAATCAAATTGAAAATGAATACCATTTAGTACTTGTATGCCCAAAATATCGGGAATTACGATTTAAACATTTACCAAAATATTTCCACAGTTGGCCAACAATAAATAAGTTTAATATTTTAATGCAGTCTAATAAAGAAAGTACTTATAAAAAATTAGCTTATTTTATCCATGCAGCATTTAAAGAACGAAATTAGGTATTTAGTATTATTTTTTATTTCATTTAATTCCATTCATTTTCTTATTGCATGTTGTTTTTTTTCCTTCCTTTTTTGTGATTGTTTTATTTATTGTATTTATTTGTGTGTTTCATGTATTGTCATGTTCTTCTCTGATATTCATGTTCGCCTTGTTTAAGGCAATGATCTGTATAGATTATGCTAAATAAAGAAATATTGTATTGTATTGTATTGTATTGATCATAGATTGTTTGACAAGAAGTTTTTAAATAGTTCTTATATAGTTTAGCGTTAGTGAAATTGTACGTGTATATTATATACAATTCAACTAAAAAAAACATGCATTTAATGTTTGTTTCGAACAGTAACAAACAAACATTGTTTATAATAACAGTAGAATAAACTCATCCACGACGAGGGATGCTCAGGATGACAATATCATAAACAATTACACATGCTCTATTTTAAACGAGTGCCTTATTAGTTGGTGTCATGCTAATTTTGTTAAAATGAATTACACACATTTTATTTTTATGACTGCCTACCCCAGAAATGAATTGTCTCATTTCTAATGCTTATCCAAACACGTTGTTTTTGTTCGCACTATATGTAAACCCAGTCTACATTAGACTTATTAAGTCGTATTGAAAATCTTGCAAAATTTATAATCAGTTATAATGCATGCATGGTTATAGCTTAATCATTTGTATTTGTCTAATAGTCGGTGACTATAGAAAAATCGGCGATTTTTATTGAAATTGCCTACTATCGATAGTGACTCAAAACTGAATGAATCTGAGAATCAGTTAATTTTTATTAGGAATTAGTTTCTTTCGTTTTACAACTTTATATCTTAGCCCAAGGAAAGGATGATTCATAGCTGTCATCTACATATTGATACTCTACGGTCTTATTTGAAGGCTCTTTTAAGTTCTGTTTTCTCTTGATTTTTTTTAATAATTATAGTGACTGCATCTGCTACTTTATTTTCTGGAACCTTATGTAACGTCACTGTGTGCGAGAAAAAGATCCACTGACCATAGTCTGTAGAATAAAATCAAATCATCTGATCTAGCATAGCGGCAATTCAATGGAGGGTTCAGTAATAGGAAACTGATATCCATTATTCGCTTTCTAGTTGCTACTTCAATAACATTCATTTTACTCAGTAGTTACAGAGCGTTAGAACTTTGATATTTTGCTATACTGATTTGTTCTAGCTTTCAAAACTTTGTAAGCCGCATCCAATAATTAACAATTTTTTCCTCTAGTGCGGCATATAACTGCATAAACATGGATACGCTAAAGATATCATGCCGGTCCAGCATGTTGAGAACCCTGTTGGGTTAAAAGTGTACTTGAAACAAAATAAAGTTATAGCGTGGATGAACCGGTTATCGAACCTCTGAGGATTCAATGAGCCTTTTTTAATCTGTAAAATAATATTTTTTGAAAGAACACATAAAAACACACCTTTTAACCTTCATTCCACTTTTCTATCATATTGTTGTTGATATTTTATTTTGAAAACAAATCCAAATCCTTCCAGAAAAAACACAACCATTCTCTGAAAACTGTCATGACAACTTAAAATAGATGACCGAATTTCGAACCTCTACCGTATTTGTCACATGACTGTCGCGAGACTTTTTGAGCAGAGGACGGGAATGGGTACCTGCCATGTGCTTGTTTTTATAGCATACTTAAAAACAATATTCGATGGATTGTACTGACAGGGCTGAAAAAGGTAATAGGAATTTACTTAAAAATATTCACCATAACAAAATAGTCATTCTAATTACCTGTTTCTTGCGCATTTCTCTCGTTTGACAGCTGCAGTTGCGTCTGTTGCTTACCAAACATTTGTGCACGTACACGAGTTGATGACGTCATACGCAATTACGACGCAAAGTAAACAACTTTTTATTGAAAGGATCGAGATCAGGTGAGGTTCGCGAACAGGTGTTTATCCGATATACATGTTCGGTGATTTCACAATCTACCTTGGTTCGGCGTGCTGAATATTCATAGATCTACATGTATATGAAAATAGTAAAAAAGATGTATCTCTAAAGAGCAAACAGGTCTTTAAATGGTAAGCTTTATTTGTTTTGAAACCTTTTTGTACGCCAGAAATGCATTAATTAAGTCACAAAATATGCTTTTAGCTATTCGCCCCGCCGCCAAAATATGCGCCTTTACCTGTTTAGTTTAATGGTACTCATTCACAGATTTCGACTTAAATATCAATTTTTTCCTTGACTATCTAACTTATATGGAAAGTTAGTGTTTTGATAATGACAATTATAGTGCAAATGGACATACAACTACGAATTAGTAAAACTTTACCCCGTATGTCATGGTATAGAGAATTTTAGCGCATTTTTGTGACTTTTATTATATATTTCTTGCAATCTTTAGGTCAGTTTGTCTTAAAATATTAATATCTTTTACACAATTACATACATTGAATAGTAATTTCAAGATATAGAAAAATCTTAAGATGTATGAACTAGTACCTTAAAGTTTAAACATATTTATTTCAATAATGTATGTACACAAGTTATAAAGCAGTTTTAAAGAAAATGAAACCAAAACTGTCGTTTCAAAAAATAGTATTCGGGGATTTCCCTGATATTTCCGATAACACATGAGAAAACTTTAAGCCCATAATAATTATTTTTTGGTTACTGTTTTTTCATCATTTCTGCAATGCTGAACAAAATCTTTTATGATTTAAATTTGTTAAACTTGTTAATAATTGATTGATGTTTATTGACTTTTGCTGTTTTTATTGATTTGTTGTTTGTTGATTTGACACGTTAATTAATGTTCTAATATACTATGTTTATTCTTCTTGGGTGTTGTTTTTTTCTTCGCACAAATCCTTTTTAGGACAAACATATCATGGTACAGTCCAACATCTGCACAACTGTATCATTTGTAGAGTTCTTTTGATATTAAAGAAGTTAGAAACATGATGTGGGGTCTATTACATGTAAGCTTCAATTTAACGTAAAACTCTTCTCAATTGGTAACCCGGGTCGATAGCGCAGTTGGTAGCGCGCCGGGATTTGGATACTCGTGCCCGAGGGGGTGCGGGTTCGAATCCCACCTGGGGAGGTTATACCCTTCCATGAAAATTTGACAAAAATTTCGATTTTCCTCCATTGGTTAGATAATATGGAGAAGTTTCCGGCCTTGTGGAAGGGTAGGTGAGCACTGGTTATAGACAATGGTCCAGGAAAGCTAGGTTAGGAGCGCTGGACGCCGTGAAATGACCTAAATTGTGTTGATACGGCGTTAACTCCAATAAATAAAATAAATGAATAAATATGAATATTCTCAATTGGTTTCACATTTAGCGCTATTAAACAGAATCAATCTTCAACAACATGATGTTTTGATAACCATCAAGCGAATAAGTTCTTTCAAACAAAATTGATCGCCTTTACTTCCAAGTCCTGATTATCCAGAACTAACTGTCAAACAATTAATTTCTTGCTCAAGAAACATAGATTAGAGTAGAAAAAAGGAGACTAACATTGTAACATTAAAACTTTATAATTGTTTATATGATAATAAATGAAATAAGTGTAAGATGGGCCTTTACGATCTTATTTCTCGTGTTATACCATCTTTACAGCTCGCCATTCCACAGCCCGCTAGTCAGTTCTTAGCCCTTAAGTCTAGTAATAGAGTAATCGTGGGTTCGATTCCCGGGCGAGGTATACTTTGTAAGAGTTTGGTCATAAATTTAATTCTAAGGCCACTAGGGCTGTTGTCAGTCAATGGCGGAAAAGTGCGCCTAGTAACTGGCCAACAGCTTCTGTAATCACACTATTTATAGCTAATTTGATATACGCAAATGCTTTAAATTCGTATTTTTCGGCGTAGCTGTCTAAGCTGGATTTTGACCTACATTTCTGTATAATGACGTATGTCTGGGAATTTCGGAAATCCGCCGTTCTATTGGATGATTTTATAAGCACTGAAAATGACGTACGGGGGAAACAGAGAAAATCCCCTCTTCGATTGGATGGCCCTGACACGCGCGAAAAAATAAAGGCCACACTATTGTAATGCAGTGTTTTACGAAATTTTGCTTCGTTCGTAGATTATTTTTTTTGGGGTAGACTTCTATTGCTTTCCAAAGTGTTTTATTATATTGTAACAATAAAAAGTTACGTGTCAAACATAATATTTTATGGGTAAAATGAATTACGTCTCTAGATGTGAACCGGTTTCTAGTAAAAAGTCTGACATATTACCCAATAATTATTAAGTTAGCCTCACTACGTCCAGTTTCCGGGGTTTACACTTTGAGAGTCACAGCTCCACAAATATTTATTAATCCACAGAGACACTCGCAACCAGACGTTTTTTTTAAATGATGCTATTTGACGTAAATAATAATCCTAAATAAAGATATAACCCGAATCATGTCCTAAACGCTTGCAATTACCGCATATTCGTTCTAATTAGTTGGGAGAATTATAATAGTATCTGTCTGATCTATTTATAGCCAGGGATTTCTCCACTAATGGGCGGACGTTATTTATCACGTGACTCATGTTACGCATCAGTCATAACATTCAACATGTCGGAACCACACGCATATCGATATATAGTTAGTACATGAATGTATTTGTCGTTATTAACGCGAATCTCAATAAATGTTATTATTTTTACAATGATAAGCATGTCCATGGTTTGATATGGACTAATTTATATTGCAAAGTGTACAAAATTATGCGTCTGTGAACAAACCAAAAATGTAGTAAGAGCAGCTTAGATTATATTTGATCATTTGTGTAAATCGTGAGATGTTTTCATTGTAAGTACTGCCGGTGTAACAATACACACATTTTCAAAATAACAAATTAACTCGACTCGTCACTTAGATCGATTGTATATCGTGTGGTATGGACCTAATTCTAAGGCAATTAAACAACGTTTTGACACGTGCAAGAGTGATGTGTTTTCGCGACCCGATTTTTACTTTCACTTTCGTTTTTTATTAATCTCAGTTTTGTATCAACATATATTGAGGTTATAACTTATAATTTTTGAAAATTGGAATATGAAATGAAATGTCCTGTTAAAGACTTAATTTTGGATTTTGTTGTAAAAAGATTAATATATAATTATATATAATTAATAAACTGCAGTGTGTACATTCAGATTAGTATTTATAAATGAAAATCTGTGGTGTAAATGTCACTGCACTTACCTGTTAAAATTAAGAAAGAAGGGTATTGAAGCGGCTGGATAGCTCAGTCAGCAGTGTACTCGCCCTGTTAGCTAAAGGTTCTGTGCTTGAGTGCCGGTCAGGCTGAATATTTTTCTTACACTGTGACATTTGGAGCCAAACGTGGAGAACCAAATGTAACCCAATAAAAATGGTCTAATCTGAGATAAGGACCCACAAACTCTGGAGTCATATGCGGACGCTCTACCTTATTGCCATATTAGCAAGCTTGAAGGCAAGGGTGTATAAGTGCTGTGTTATGCCTTGGCTTCAAAAACCTCCTCCTTATTACCTTAATGGAATTTGTCATCAAATTCTTGGATTTTGGATGTGGGGCTATCTAACGATGAATTCACACAATTCTAAGAGGGTGTTTTATGTTGGGCGCCAAATGTCACAGGGTAATAAAAATATGCAGCCTGACCGGGACTGAACCCAGAACCTCTTACTTACAGGGTGATTGCTCTCCCAACTGAGCTATTCGGCCACTTACTTACCCGTCTTTTCATAATGTGAACAGGTATGTGCTGTTACTTAAAGCATCAAAAAGAGTAAGTCTGTGACAGCTTATTGATTTAACTTTTTTCAGATTGATTGCATTTCAAATAATAAAGAAACATCTATTTTGTGGATGGGGAACTAACTTTGCTGAACACTTTCAAACCATTGGGTATGATGCAAAAAGAGTCTTTATAATTCAGTTCTTTGAAAGTGGAACTCGGAAGATGAAACTTAAGGTTTGTGTTATTCACTGCATTAAAAAGCAGAACATTTTACTAGAACTGAACCTAGCATCCTATCAGGATGCAGAAAAGTAACCGGCTATAAGATTGAATATGCTTCCTCTTGTGTGTTAGTCAGTTGTTTTACCATATGAGAACATGGAGCTGATAAATATCACAGGATATTTATCTAATTATATCCTATATACAGCCATGTACAATGATGACTTATCAATATTCAATTGATTTGTATTAGACTCGATGAGCTGTACCCATCTGACGCACACTGGCAAACTATCAACAATTATACACACATTCAAAACTCATTGATGGGAACTAATTTTAGTACTGTATGTTCAAGCTACATACAGTAAAGTTCTGCTATTAAGACCACTCCTGTAATGTCAAAATCATGCGATTTGACCATGAAAGGTCCCAAAGGGGTCTCTATAATAAGACCATTTCGCCATTAAGACCTATGGTTTTGCTGGTCTTATAAGTGGAACTTTACTGTAGTTATTTTTTGTAATCTGTTATAATAACAAATGCATAGTTGAAAGTGTTGAAAATAATGAAATCATATTCTCCTTTTTCTAATATTAGCGGATATCATATAAATTATCATACAAATTACATGTGAATATGTATTAGAAGTGCCAGTATTTACATCTTTAATTGGTTTCTAAGGTGTTGTATACTTTATTGTTTCAGGAAATTCATACTGACAAGATCACATAGAAAATATAGGTATTCTTCCAGATCCAGAGATGTCAATTCTTCCCTCCTATCATCCCAGTATGGCTATTTTTGGTTCACATATTATCCAACCATTGCGAAGCTGAAGTCATATCATTACACAGAACATATTCTGACATGTGAAAAGGACATGATTTTTTTTAAGATTACCTAACCATGGAGATTTGGATTTGTTACATTCTTTGACTGTGCCTTTTGTGAAAAGAAAATGAGCTTGTGCAATAATAATGTGTAAATTTGCTAGAAAAAGTTCAAATTACAAACATTACACCCTAAAACTATTAATGGCTCGTTTGCCAAACAGTATAATTGTAATTTATTTACAATTTATTTATAATTTCTCCCCTGCTTATCCTTCAGATAAAGAACTTACTGTGACTGTGGCTATCTGAAATGTGTTCCTGCTCAAATGCTGATGGTCGACAAATGTTTTAAAGCCCCTAAATCAAAAGTAACTTTGGTTTTTTTTACTGCAAAGAAAACAGACATTTATCTATTTAAACACCTTTAATGAACATGATTTTTAATTAAATGCAAATTTTGTCTAGATATGTTCATATTATTTATTGTATTTCAAAGTGAAAGTAGATCGAAACCGACAGTAGATTTCGGTTGTCAATACTTGAAACACTAGTTTTAATCACAGTATATTAAACATGAAGTCTTATTAGAAAAAAAACTTACCCCAAATTACATAACTAAGCTTTTAAACTATTTTGGATCAGGTATATTAAACATCAGTGTATAAATGAATATAATGCGCTCTTATAAAAGTACCCTACTTTTTTAAGAATTGGAAACTTTTTCAAACTCAAATTAGAAAGCAGAATGGTCTGAACTGGTAATTGTGTCTTTAATTAATGCATATTATATTTTGATAAATTCATGGTTGTAAAACAATTTTTAAGTCTACTGTTTAAGAATATATCTTCATATAGTGGCTTTAATTCAAGATGTTAGTGTGAAGCATTTAACATATCTTTACATGTTTCTCTATGTAAAAAGGTGAATTTTAGATGACAAGTCTCTGAGTTCAAACAATGAAAGTATTGCCAGCTGTTCCCATTCTAAATGAGCGAGTGATCGGGTGATTAAAATCCGGATTTCAGCAAACCAGTTACCCTGACACTGGTCATTTATCTTATTAATACACCTGTTTTCTGTTCTTCTTAGGGATTAAACAAATTGATTATAATAATTGATAATCAGTCATTCATTAGAAGATGGAGACAATTGATTATAAAGCTCGATTAGCGCTTTTGTTGGTTATTCAACTTTATTGACAATGAGACATTCTGGTTTTAATTAATATTACTGGAGAAAAAATATTCATGGGAATAGAACCCTTCTTAATTGAAACATTTTTTTGTCTACTTGTTATTGTTAATCCTTGAGATTTGTGTTGATATGTTTGGTCGGCAACATAGAATTCGCCATTATTGAACAATATATGGACCCTTTTCTATACTGTTAGGGTACTGAAAATGTCAAAATATAGATTTTATTATTTTACTTAAACAGCAACTAAACCACTGATTATAGGGTTAATTGTGCATAATTTAATATTCTATTACACAAGAAAATCACTAAAAGCATTGCAAAATATTGTCATATATTTTTGGAAATTCCGAATGAAAACCCTGAGTAAGTGTTTTGATTATATGATGGATCAAAGAGGGTTGTCCAATTATTCCGATGATGGATTATGATTTTTGTCAGATTGTTTAATTTCTGCTACCAGCAACTTTAAAAGCCTATATATATTGAATATAACGTTTGTAAATTATGAAATTTTTGTATGAATGAAATAAGCTTATTGCGATAGGCTTACAAGATTCTGGAATGATGATAAATTATATGTGTTGTTCACATTATGTTCATGTAACTTTTTATGAGATATTGTATCAGAATTATGTCAAATCAATAATTGCAATGTGAATAAATTGATCTGATTGAAGCAGTTTTCTGTTCATATTACAATACCAATGCTTCTATGATTTGTATATTTTCATCTCTGACTTTATGACTGCAACATCTTATCTTGAGAAAGCAGAGGGTTGACAAGATTGGCTTAAGTTCTGACCAATCATAGATAATTTATGTAATGCATGGTTGACGACTTAAACTATGGAGTTTGTAGTCCTGCATTACATGTATAAGCAGTTTTTATGAAGAAGCTGTTCCATATTACATCTGATAAACATGTTGTGCTGTTGCCATCACAGTTGCAACTTATTTAATGGACAAAGATGTCATTGTGAAGGTCTTGGACCAGACACAGTTTAAATACTGTATAGACACACATGTCATCCATTCTCAAAATTTCACTTTATGATTGTTTATGAAAAACGAATACAGCACGCAATCTGGGCTCAAGAGAAAGATATATTGCAATTAATTCCAGTCACAATGCAATTTTCAAAAATCTTCTTGTCTGAAACTACAAGGCCTAGAGCTTTCATATTTGGTATATAACATCATCTAGAGGTCCTCCTTCACAGTTGTTCAAATTATGCCCCTGGGTCAAAATTGACCTCACCCCATGAATCACAATATTACATTGAATTATATAAGGAAAAGTTCAAACAACATCTTCTCTTGAACCGCTTATGATAATTTGCCCAAACTCAACAGGAATGGTCTGTGGGTGGTTCCCTACCAAAATTGTTCAAATAGGTCTGATTGGTTGGATAAGTAGGTCACTGGGTCAAAAAATAGGTTTTAACATTAGTGGTCCTCTGTAAATGGCTCTTCTGTGGCCTTTGACCTTTTCCTCAGGTGAGCACCCACGGCCCTTTGGGCCCTCTTGTTTTTAAATCGACGCCGTTTGTCTTTTTTAAAGACATTTCTTGTTTCTGTCTCGGGTCATTTCTACATGATATACATTGTATGACATTTAAAACAATAACTTACATTATACTGACTGACATTTCAGTAAATAAATGAAACAAAAACAAAAACACCGTGAACAAGAATCATAATAAAAGTTTATTTTTGTGATTATCAAACTAACAATATGTCAGGCTACCACAATCAAGCAATATTTTACATGTGGCCTAAGAAATCTCACACAGAGTGCAGGCTACGAGTATTAACATTACAAAAACCGTTAATAAAATGCATAAAATATTTACAAAAAAAGTTACGAAATCTAGCAACATGCAAAATATTTAAACAAAATCACTCAACCAAAACAATGTAAATATTGAAAATAGTTATGTATTAATGTGTATATATAGTACCCATCAATAGTTTGCAGACATTTTCGAATTAAAGGCCTATTTAATAGCTTTTAGCTAAAATTTGATAAGTGACGTTTTTGAAATGCTTCGTAGTTTTGCATTATTTTTTTGGGGATCATTATCATTATAACTGAGACTACAAAAATAGCATAAAAACTATTTTATGGAAAAATTATTACGATAAACATGGTTGGGGGGCTTCATTATATCAGATGCTGATCTTACAAAGTTTTGCCTTCATGAAATTTGTTTTCATTTTATCACGAACCATATTTAAATGTACTAAAATAATGTTTATACAAAATGTAATAATTAAAATTCAAGAAATGTAGTTATTTTCTTCTGTCTCTTAACTTTTGGTGAGCACTGTAGTTCATCATAATTTAAACTTAGAGTACTATATTCACTATATACACATAGTAACCGGACTCCACAACAATGTGATCAGACAATTGCATTTTCCCTAAAAACTGAGTAATACAGACAGGTAAACAAATTAATAAAAATAAAGATCATGCATTATATTTTTATGTACATGTACTAAAATATTCTTTTACAATACATTAATAATTTATATTGTAAGTGCCAAAATCACTTAAGATAAAATTTCAATTATGACAATTTGCATGCATGAGAATATGTGTGAGCCATGTTATACTATTACAAAACATAGTTAATGTTTCATTGATAACACAATTTAACCACTTTTTATGGATTAGATTTATAAAACAACAGTTTTGAAGAAAGCATTAATTAATAAATTTATTTATAATTTAATGAAAGTGACTAATTATCTCCCTTTGATATCATTAAAGTGTATTTTTGCTTCATTTTGTCTTTACAAAATAGCAGATAATATAATTAGAAAATATGACACGATGAAAACATTACAAATACATTGCACAATATAGTATTAGTTTTTACAGTATTTTTTGTGGTCATAGTATAAGCGGAATTCTATCTTCATAAAAGATTTTTATTAAAAGGGTATTGTTTTGTTAGTTAAGAAACAACAGTATTCATTAATTGATCAAGACGTTATTCAAGGTGTTATATGTATTGATTGAAGTATCATCCATGCAGTTACAGCTTATGGTCATCTCAGTGTTGATTCTACTACTACTATAATATTAAGATATTGTTTTTGTAAGATCATGTTCAAAAGTCTTAATTATTTGATCCAGTTGTTATTTCAGGTGAATTCTACGGCTCACATATTTATCAGCCTAGTAGATGATCAGCTTCCCTGTAGGTTGAACTACGTCGTCTTTTAACAATCCTCACAATTACTGCACCAGCTATTACACATGCTAATGTAGAAAACACTGCAATCGCTGCTATTGCTCCACCAGAAAGACTGGAGGAACTTCCACTGACCTGGTTGTTATAGGGTGCTGTCGTAGGACTTACGACGTTAGGAATGTTCATACCATGTTTTGCCATGAAGTTCGGTACCGCATAGTTTGCTCGATCCTTACTTGTCCACAGTTGACCATCTTTACTAAAAACAAATGAGCTATCTTCATTGTTTTCTGGCCCGTCTCTTGGTGCTTCCATAAAAGGTGGTCTCTTTACTGGTGGCAACCCTTGTGGTGTTAAAGCCCCAACTTTGACGCAGAAATGTATACTACAGCCATTTTCTTTGATAGCTAAATGCTGACTGTATCCTTCCGGACAATTCTTGGGGTATGCTTCGACACCAGACGAGGTCATATAGTTCTGCAACATGCTCGTCTTCCCGCTTTTTTGTAGCACGTTTGCACGTTCCTTCATAGCCAATGGATTACCTGAGTTACACGAGAAGAATCCAGCAAAAGGAAGAGAATATCTGTAACCCAATTCATAGTCATCACTGACACATATTACCAAATAGTCAGTCGGACCAAAAAGTTGAAGAGGATAGTACTCTGCAGGACAACTTTGACTCTGGGTCATTATGTTTGGTGTGGTTGATGTGTACAGACCTCCAAACAAGAAACCGCTATCTTGTTTCACTTGACCCGTAGCTGCACACCAATATGCTTGGTATTTAGCATAGGCAGACACCGTATACGTGTCACAGCAAGTGAAGAATAGCCAGCAACTACCACAATCTTTACGTTGTTCATGTTTGGAAATAGAGCCTGATTGTAGAGGGATAGGTTCATAGCCTGTTGCACAGGTCATGCCTCCTGTCTGTGGATTCTTTTGTGTAACACTTTTACAAAGGTCAACGTAGCCGCTTCCTGTACAATTTTGGAAGACCCCTCCAAATGTAAAATTTGTCTTAGGGGGTTTACAGGACCCATCATCAATATTCGCAGCAAAACTAAAATTAGGAGAATCTTCATTGGTGCATCCCCTATACGTGTTCTGTTCGTAATAAAGTTCAACTGCTTCTTTGACATTATCAAACACATCTTGAACAATTGACGGAGGAACATCCGGTAAATTAACACCAGTCACAGCGTAGTGTAATGGATCTCCTGACCTGTCCAAGGCAACTAACTCATTCTGGATTGACTCGCCCCAGTTATTAGCAGTGTAATTCTTTGGCCTGCAAAGGGAAACACAAAACAGTTAATTTAATGGCGATTTGATTTTGCCTTTAGTTCAGTATTTAGAAAACCCATAAAACATACGAATTTGATTATGAAACTTTTCTAAGCTTTTGTACATACGTTTTAATCATATTTAAGTTACTTCTGGTGAGCCAGATCAGTTTCTTTTTCTAACATAATATCTAAATACCAAAATTTGAAAGGTTTTGTATAACTTATTAACAACCACTTTCAGTTTTTACATTCATGATTTTTTCAATTACATTAACAGAGACTTACTTGAAAACTGGACCACCAAAAGTCATGACTTTAGAAGTGGTTCTTTGTTTTAGATATTCATCTATCTGGGTTTTAGTGGTAGTTTGTGATGTGTCAATACCAAAATCAAAGACACTAAAGAAGCTTGCACTTGCTGAGGCCAATATTGTGTTCTTCTGAGACTCATACTTCCTCATATAAGTAGCTGATAGTTCATCAAGCTGAAATAAAGATCAATACATACAGTAGATGCCACAATCAAACCATGGAGTATTTGAAAATTGAACCTGAAAACATATCAGGTACTGCAACAAAAGAACCAGACCTTCCGTACACAAAAAAATCAAAAAGTGAGATGATTTAGGATGTTTTACTTATCTGTTATAAAAATGACATCCTCACACAGAAAACAAGAATAAAGATTTCCATCCATGGAACGATCAGTGGCAAGAAAATTGTCGTAAGGAGTTTAAACTAGGTTAGATCTATGAGGCCTCAACCTCACACTTGCACCAACATGTTCTAGCCACTAGGAGTTTAAACCAGGTTCCATGAGGCATCAATCTCACACTTGCACCAACATGTTCTAGCCACTAGGAGTTAAAACCAGGTTCTATGAGGCATCAACCTCACACTTGCACCAACATGTTCTAGCCACTAGCAGCTAAACCCAGGTTCTATGAGGCATCAACCTCACACTTGCACCAACATATTCTAGCCACTAGGAGTTAAAACCAGGTTCTATGAGACATCAACCTCACACTTACACCAACATGTTCTAGCCACTAGTATTTAAAACCAGGTTCTATGAGGCATCGACCTCACACTTGCACAAACATGTATAAGCCTCTAGGAGATAAAACCAGATTCTATGAGGCATCAACCTCACACTTGCACCAACATGTTTTAGCCACTTGAAGTTAAAACCAGATTTTATGAGCCATCAACCTCACACTTACACAAACATGTTCTAGCCACTAGTAGTTAAAACCAGATTCTATGAGGCATCAACCTCACACTTGCACCAACATGTTCTAGCCTCTAGGAGTTAAAACCAGGTTCTATGAAGCATCGACCTCACACTTGCACCAACATGTTCTAGCCACTAGTAGTTAAAACCAGATTGTATGAGGCATCAACCTCACACTTACACAAACATGTTCTAGCCTCGAGGAGTTAAAACCAGGTTCTATGAGGCATCAACCTCACACTTGTACCAACATGTTGTAGCCACTAAAAGTTAAAACCAGATTCTATGAGGCATCAACCTCACATTTGCACCAACATGTTCTTTAAAGAACAAACAACAACAAATCAAGTTTTAACAAATACTAACTATGTTATATAAACGAAATATTATTAAACAGTAATACATATACATGTACTATTGTTAATAAATGGTATTTACTTCAAAATTGTTTAAAAATTATCTTCGAAACTTTTTATTCGTGATTATATGAGCCGTTAATCTTATTTTTGCTCATGAATTAATGGTCCATGTATTAAAAATTGTATCATATTACCTGTACAAGTGCTGCTCCTACATCAATACTTGTCAGCTGATGAGAACCAAAATCTCGCACCAGAAGTTGACTCTCGTATCGAGCGAGATCTGTTTTGTTAAGAGTTATATGTGCAGCAATCTTTCTCAGTCTAGAGCGAAAAGCATCATTAATGAGAGTGTCTGGTTCAAGTTTGGCAGTATATTGTACATATCTAACCTAAAAGTATAAAGATTCAAATTAATAGTATCATCAATAGCTTTGTGTTGATGCGCCGTAAAACCCAAACAAACAAACAAACAAGCAAACAAACAAACAAACAAAGATTCAACAAGATGAAGTAATAACTGATTTTCCATTGTGGATACTGTCTGAACATATTTGTCATATAATTCATTCATCAAATCGACAGTTTATTAGTATTATTACTTTACAAGATTTTAGTTGAAACATTCATTTCCATCACTTTTAACTTTGATATTACTTGTATTTATTTAATCCCAGGTATCAGATAATCTCTGTGTATGGCACAGTGTTCAATAATATAAAAGATAGTCTGGATTACCTGCCCCTTACCACTATCGTTATCGGGCCAGGCAAACGGGAATCATGGCGGCCGCCTCAGTTATTATACAGGTATAACGTTTTCTTAATCTTGCATGATCATTTGCTGACGATAGTTACTTTAGTAGGAGTTCGGTACTATATAGGACATTTGATTTCAATTTTTCAGATTACACGTATATTAAGCCGACGATTAACAAAAACATGTCTCTACTGAACACAATTCGGACGTGGATTAGTCTCGTTAGAATTTCGGATACTTTATTTGCATAAATTAACGTAACCAAACAACTAAAAAGGTATCCACTGCAATTCCTGTACAATGATCCTTTGATTTAAGCATGTGTTGTGAGAAATGCTCATTTTAAATCATAATTATCCAATATCTAATTCATTACATAGGGCGCGGCCATGATCATGCTTTGCCTGACGTACTTTTACCTGTCAAAGTGCAACTGGGAACCAGACAATATAGAAGATAGTTCTCATGTCTGCTGCTGTATACAACTTCATAAAGTATTGTTCGATTTTTTCTCAACTGTCAAAGCATGAATAATATCACGGTGACTTTACACTCTTTGTCTTACACACGTGATATTGAGATAGTGTATAATCATTCACCGTGAAGTTATTCAAACTTTGACAGTTGAGAAAAAATTAACAATACAGCAGTTTTTAAAAACATTAACTAAACCACAATAACAATGCATTATCTTGATCCGGGTATAAGATTCTATTTAAGTTTAAAATGAATTCTATAGCTTTATTTGTATAATGCACAGACAATGCATTATCAGATAACAAATATTGAAGTTACAATTGACACAAATACAACAAGACAACCTTGAGAACATGCAATTATTGGTAAGATAATACTCCAGATCATGCATGTTATATAATTGAATCATAAACTTGATGCAGGTTTGTAAATGCAGGTTGTGTCAGACTTACAAACAAGAGGTCACGTATGACTTACAAACAAGAAGTCATGTCTGACTTACAAACAAGAGGTCATGTCTGACTTATAAACAAGAGGTCACTTATGATTTACAAACAAGGGGTCATGTCTGACTTACAAACAAGATGACACTTATGATTTACAAACAAGAGGTCACGTCTAATTTAAAAACAAGAGGTCGTGTGTGACTTACAAACAAGAGGTCATGTCTGACTTACAAACAAGAACAGAACAGAACAGATGTTTTTATTGAAGATTTGTACAACAAAGGCACATGATCTTACAAAACATTTAAGTACAAATATAATACAGATCAATGATTAGACACATATACAAATGAAAAACAATGCAAACACAAGCATAAATATTTAACTTAACATACAAAATTGTGTTGCAATATATACTAATATGTTTATGAGAGTGGCATGAAATTTATAAGACAATGTTATTTCTAACATGCAAGGCAGATTTAATAAATTTTGATAAGTTAAACAAAATTGTTTTATCTGGAGAAGACAGTAATGTGTTATATTTAAATACAGAAGGTCTAGTATAGTAAATTGGATCAAGAAATTGTCTGCGTAAATTACTATAACATGGACAAATACAAATAAAATGGTATACATCTTCTATGTCACGTGTTCCACAGTACTGACAAAAACGTTCATTTCTGGCAATACTTGGACGAACATAACGTCCAGTATGCACTCGTAATGAATGACCTACAATTCTAAATTTGGTCAGTATATAACGAAGGTCATTTGGAAGTAAGTCTAAATATGACTCATAATTAAAATCAAATTTAAAGTGCTTATATTCATACAAAATTGGACTATTATCAACTGATGTTCTCCACTCTTGTATAAAACAATCAGTAACCCGTTGTCTAAACATGTAAGGAAATGATTTATGTGAAACAAAATCTGGATTTAGAAATACATTAGAAAACCCAAAGTTGTCTAACAACTTACGAACTTTTGAGACCCAGTTAGTTTTGCCTTTAAGACAATCGTTAAGATTTAGATTATATAACTTTTGAAGTATGATATTGTCTGAATTTATGACTTTTAACCAATATTTTATTATCTTAGAATAGCGTTGAATATAAAGAGGGTATCTAGATAATTCCCCATAAACCCCAGCTGAAGCTGTACTAGTTCGAACCTTTAATATTCGTTTACAAAATTTTAAATGAATTCTTTCAATACCTTTTGATTTCGAAAAACCCCAGGTTTCGGCAGAATAGTTTAAAATAGAACCGACAAAAGCGTCAAACAACTGACACATTATATTTGGTTTTAACGGATACATTTTACAATTACATAATAATACGTTTAATGCTTTAAGGCTTTTACCTATCAAATGTTCCTCGTGTAAAACAAAATTTCCATTATATTTAAAAACTGTACCAAGGTAATTAAAACTATCAACTATTTCGACTATTGTACCATTATATGTCCAAGTCTCTCCCGGTAATAGATTTCCTCTTTTTCTAAAAACCATTATTTTTGTTTTTGATTCATTTACTTCTAATCCCCATGTAGAGCAATATACATGTAAAAGATTCAAACTTTTTTGTAAATCATCAGGTGAGTTTCCTAGTACAGCCATATCATCAGCAAACATAAGTAATATTAAAGTTATGTCATCAACGGTTAGACCTGAGTTAATATCTTGTTGTAAAAACAATTCTAAGTCATCAAGAAATAAAGATACTAAGATAGGTGACATAATCTCTCCTTGCTTTAAACCTAATGAGTATTCAAAGAAATCTGAATAATTATTACAGTGCTTAACACATGACTTAACATGACAGTACATACTTTTTATAATGTTTAAAACTTTACCACCCAGCCCATTTCTATGTAATTTATACCATAATGCGTTTCTATAGATACCGTCAAAACATTTTTTAAGGTCAATATATGCAACATACAAGCGTTTATTATTATTAAGATAATGTTGAACAATTGAAAGTAAGGAAAAAATCGCATCAGTTGTTGAACGTCCCTTTCTAAAACCAAATTGAGCATCTGAAATGGTGCTGTATTTATCACAATATGATGAAATGCGTTGATTTAAAATTAAAGTGAATAATTTAGAGAGGCAGCTTAATAATGTGATACCGCGATAATTACCTACGTCATCAGCTTGTCCTTTTTTAAAAAGTGGTATAATAATCCCCTTAGTCCAATCTTCTGGGAAATAACCAGAATTTAAGATTAAATTAAACAAAGTACATAAAGACGGCGCTAAAATATCGCTACATTCTATAAAATATTCATTCAACAAACAATCTAGACCATATGCTTTATGACGTTTCAATTTATTAATCGCTTTTAATACCTCATCAATCGAAATTCGAAAATCTAATTCCTCATTTTCATCCTGAGAAAAATTATGATCACGACAAAAAGACTCCGCATTATTATTCCGTGTAGTATACAAGTCATTTTCTAAATTACAGAAATAGGTCTTAAAATCTTCAAGACTAATAGACTGACCAGATGTTTTATGTTTATTTTTTCTGAAATACTTCCAAAAATCTCTCGGTTTACTGCGTTTCAAATTTTCAATTTCTTGTAACTTTTTAATTTCGAACAACTTACGTTTTTTACTTATCAAATTTTTATATTGCTTTTTACATTCACAAAAATATTCGCGACTAAGGTTTGTGTTACGACTATGAAATGTGCGTAATGCAGTTTGGTAGCGTAACCTATAAGTTTCACACTCGTCATCGTACCATTCTGCTTGTTTACCACACGAACTAGGATTAAATTTGGGCCTGTTAGAATGCGTCATTTTAACTTGAAACAATGGATCGGCCGCGTTTCTAATATAACTTGTATAATTACTGACAGCTAAGTTTATACTATATTGTGATGATATATCGATATTTGATAAATCTATGTTTAACTGATCTAAATTATTATGTAACGCGGATCTAAAAGCATTTTTCTTATTATCATTCCAACAATACTTTGTTTCGTGATAAGTTTTGTTTTCAAAAGATACGTTATTACAAATAAGACTAAAATATACAGGAGCGTGATCACTCCATTCGTTTATACAATCAACCGTAAAGTCAACAATATTTGAAAAATTACATTCATGTGTCAACACATAGTCAATGACAGATGAACCGTTGAATGATACATAAGTAAATTGACCAATATTATAATCGTTGTGTAATCTACCATTCACAATACGAATACCTAAGGATTTACACAAATCAATCAGTCTATTACCAAATACATTAACTTTGGTGTCTTTTGAGGCCCGTCTGAGGTATACATCAGGTAAATATTGGTCATCATCAAATATATTAATACAATCATGAGAAATAAAGTCATCCTTTATACCGACTCGACTATTAAAATCACCTGCTATATACACAGTTCCAAAAGAGGAAAATTCATTAATATCATTTTCTAAAATGTCAAAAATATCAATGTCAATAACATTATATGCCGGTGATTCTTCGGGCCATACATATACCCCACATACATATATGTCAGTTTCCAACTTAAAATATTCATGATCAAGCTTGATCCAAATTACTGTGTCCGAAGTATTCCGAATAACAGATATACCCTCACTTAATGATTCTCTGTAATATAAAGCTATACCGCCGCTACACCTCCTTGCGTTCCTATGTTGAAAGTTCCTGTAATAGTTAAATGATTCATAACCCTGTAATTTTATATCACTAGAAGCACTAGTCCATGTCTCATATAAAAATATAATGTCAAAATTTGATAGATAGTCTACAAAAGCTGAGTCGTCTTTCTTCAGACCAGATAAACCATTTATGTTCCATGATAGAATCCGAATGTCACCCCCTTCGTATCCCTAGTCCCGTATTACCCTCCCGTCCACATACAACGTATCATACGATATCCATGCCTTCTTACCCTGACTTCTTGCTTCCTTCATCTTTGGTACTAGCTTCCTTCGCTTGTCAGCCACTTCTTTCGGAAACTGTTCATTTACGTAGTAATTAGTTCCTTTTAGCATTTTGGCCTGTTTACGTATATATTCCCTATCTTTGAATCTGTTGAATTTTGCTACTATCGCTCTACCCGTGTTACCTTTCTTCGTACCCATTCTATGAACTCTGTCAAAATCTATAGTCTCTACACATTCTTTCGCTACTTTCATTTTCTCTTCTATAAATGTCCGTATGATCTTTTCAGTATCATCGTTAGTCTCGCCCTGACTTTCATCAATATTTGAGAACACGAGATTATTCCTCATAGACTGAGATTGCATGTACACTTTTTCTCATCTTTCATTGCATTCTTCTCCTGTACCAAATCAGCTACCTTATCGTACAGTTTATCTTGTGAAAACTCACAACTATCAACTTTTTCTTCCACTAACTTTACCCTCTCATCTATCATAGCATTTCTCTCCTCCGCTAAAGCCCATAGCCTCTTTAAGTCTCTATCAATTCCTCCTACTTTCTCCTTAAGGTCTTCTAGAGCATTCAGACGTTTATCTAGATTATCAAGCCTTGAATCTATCTTTTTTAGAAGAGACAGAATATCACTGTATGAAGGCTGAGAGTTTCTATCATCAGTCATATTTGTTTTCACAATATCAGCTTCACTTTCAGCTTTATCAATTTTCGGACTCTCTACATTATCATTTTCAACTAGAAAAACACTTTCATCAGCATCATTGTCATATAAGACAGAGTTGGTCCGATTCAAAATGTCACTTACTTGAACACTATCTGCCGGGCCTCCCGGTCTATATGATTTATTAGTATGTCCACCTTCACTTCCACTACTTCCACTATTTCCCTTTTTTCTCTTATTCTTTCTAGATTTATTAGTCATCACTTTTTATTAACTAAAAAGACATACTAATCCAAATGTCTATGAAAAAAATCTGATTTTAGCACTGCTTATTTACAACATAAACTATGATTTAATCCAGAGCGAAAAAAACATGTCTGTGTCTAACCACTTGACCTTCAACAAGATGTCACTTATGATTTACAAACAAGAGGTCATGCCTGACTTACAAACAAGAGATCAGTTATGATTTACAAACAAGAGGTCACATCTGACTTACAAACAAAATGTCACTTATGATTTACAAACAAGAGGTCATGCCTGACTTACAAACAAGAGATCAGTTATGATTTACAAACAAGAGGTCACATCTGACTTACAAACAAAAGGTCACTTATGATTTACAAACAAGAAATCATGTCTGACTTACAAACAAGAGGTCACTTATGATTTACAAACAAGAGGTCATGTCTGACTTACAAACAAGAGGTCACTTATGATTTACAAACAAGAGGTCATGTCTGACTTACAAACAAGAGGTCACATATGATTTACAAAAAAGAGTTTACTTATGACTTAAAAACAAGAGGTCCTTTATGATCTACAAACAAGAGGTCACTTATGATTTACTAACAAGATGTCACTTATGATTTACAAACAAGAGGTCATGTCTGGCTTAAAAACAAAAGGTCATGTCTGACTTACAAACAAGAGGTCATGTCTGACTTAAAAACAAGAGGTCATGTCTGACTTAAAAAGAAGATGGCACTTATGATTTAACAACAAGATGTTACGTTTGACTTACAAACAAAAGGTCACTTTTGCCTTATAAACAAGAGGTCACCTATGACTTACAATATAAAGGTCACCTATGACTTAATAACAAGAGGTCACTTTTTACTTTCAAAAGAGGGGTCACGTCTGACTTGCAAGAACGAGGTCACGTTACAAAATTATGGACTGTCTGTTTGCAATATTAAGGCTTTGATAAGATCATTCAAAGTAGCTGAAACTTTAACTTCGAAAACTGACATTTTGCAGATATAAGCACATTTTACAAATATGTATTGTGAGGGATAAAATCGACAATCAGGGGAATTAACCAATCTCGGGGCATATTGATTGGCTTTTAGACCGTTTATTATAGGACAGGACCGTGGTATGCATCCAAGTTATTCAAATAAATCGCAGACCCGAAGCTTATATCTCCCAATTCGTCGACGAAACCTTGTTTCAACAAACGTTGTTATACCGTCAAGGTTTTGTATCCCATGGCACGATCTGGATTCCGTAATATATACATGTCATACATATGCATAGAATTTCTACGTATTGATTTTTGATAACTGAATGATAATTATGGTATTTAAATTTTTCTTTAAACACGAACCGTTCACTCTGATGTTATAATAACGTGTATGAAAAGATCTATTTATTTATTGGAGTTAACGCCGTGTCAACACAATTTTGGGTCATTTTACGGCGTCCAGCGCACCTAACCTAGCTTTCCTGGACCATTGTCTATAACCAGTACTCACCTACCCTTCCACAAGGCCGGAAACTTCTCCATATTATCTAATCAATGGAGGAAAATCGACATTATTGTGAAATTTTCAAGGAAGGGTATAACCTCCCCGGGTGGGATTCGAACCCGCACCCCCTCGGGCAAGAGTATCCAAATCCCGGCGCGCTACCAACTGCGCTATCGACCCAGGTTATGAAAAGATCTAGCAATCTAAATCATACAATTTTACCGCACCATTGAATAGATTAAATATACTAGAACATATTCTCATTATAAATCAAAGCGCAAATAGCGCTGTCGGACATGGTATTTTATAGAATATATAAACACGGGGTTATATAACAAACGGAAGCGATGCAAGGGAACATTTCTTTACATAAGCCGGATTCGATATGCTATATAATTGCACAAACAAACAGCATATCGTCTGCTTATAAACGCATAATGCGAACTTTATTAACTGATGTAGTAATTATCCCTTGAATTGCGCACGCATGGCCTTATGTAGTAGTCCGCGACATTAGGATTTGCTACAGTCCGCTACTTAACATGGAGAAACCCCATGTAAAATATAAAGTAGAAATGAGGTAATTTCACGTGACTATATACCCTGTAAACTATATGTTACAACATATTTGTACAATTGACCACGATATCAACGTCATTCGCGTAACAGATTTTCATGGCAGTATCTACGTCATGTGTGGTGAAAGGGTAACCGTGTATGCCAAATAAGTCGATAAACAATGGAAAATCATCTCGTTAGGTGTAAACGGTTCTAAAGTTATGCCACCGTCATCCACGTCTATCTCTCCGCTCGTATCATCGCGGCCATGGTGTTGGGAGAATGTAGAGTTCGGTGAGGATTCGTGTTTCGACTTATGTAACGCTCTCGGATTTATCAATCTATCAAAACGAGTTTCAGACACAACTCGTTGTTGGCTAAGGTAATCTCGTGGACACATCACATAGACTAGCTTTTATGCTCTGTGAGTGTCTCTATATTCTGGCAACGTTATGATCGTGTCTATCAGCATAGTAACGACATACCTCACGTTGCGCATGTCACCAAGGACTTCTTACTGGGTAACAACAATAATGTTTCCTTATATTATTTTGAATTATGAAAACCATGTACTTAGTTGAAATGAGGCGTTTATTTTTAGCATCAGTTTAGATGTTTGCGTGCTCAAAATTTGCACTCACTGATTTCTCGAGTAAATCATTGGAAAAACGATATGACATGTCAAACACTACAATTTTGTGCAAGTTTTATCAAACACCTTTTAAGCAACTTAATTGGCTGAGAGAGTATCTCCGTAGTCTAATTTACATGTTATAAAAGTACCCTACTTTTATAAGAAATTGATATTTTGAAGAACTTGGCCCCTAAAAGGAAACCCGCTAGAGAGAGTTTTTACAATCCAAAGGCAATTATATTCTATTGTCTTTTTGATAGTTTTACTTATTTTTAAATTGAAGATAAAGATTTTGTCTTCGTTTAGAGGCTGTAAAGTTACCGATTATTAACTAATGTTCGGGGAAGGAAAATAATAGTTATCTATTGTATTATTTGATGTTATAATGTTTCTAGTAAGAGAAATCGGCAACAAAACAGGTACTTGTTAACTTTATAAGTTTTTGTTGTAGAGCACGCGACTGTGGACCTTAAAGTATTTAAAACATTATACTAACAATGAGTGTTAACAATTAAGTCAGATATACTTAAAATGAGTAAGTCATTCTACAATAACTCATATATATTGAGGGTATATAATAGGTTGGATAAAAGGTCATGCGAGTTTATATTCTTTAAACAATGGTCTAGTTCACTCAACTGGTGAATAAGCTGATGCATGTACACCATTTTTACTGATTAAAATAGACTATTTTGATATTCAACATTCATAGCAAATTTAGTATGATGATTTTTAAATAAATTAAGCTTAAATTAACTAAATTTTCTAACAGTTTACACAAATACGCAATGTTTACATATACGACCTGTAGATATGGTTAACTGTCTGATTAATATAAAACACAACATTATTTGAACACAACACAACAAAACAACTGTATTATTTGAACATAACAAAAACAACAACAACATAACATAGTATTCTACAGGTCGTATTCTAAGTCATGTGTGTTTTTGTACTTTAAACAATGGACCTGCCCGCTAAATAGACGAATAAGCTTATGCATGAACAGCATTTCACTGATTTAAACATACCACTTTGTTATTTAATATTTATTTCAAATAGTTTATTAGAACATCGTAAATTTTATATAATGATATGTTTATAAAATAAGTGTAAACTAATTAAACTATAAACGTGTAAAAATATTTCACCCCTAAATATCAGTATGTTTATATACGCAATGTTTACGTGGACGACCTGTACGTGTATTCACATTTTCGGAAAATATGAATTAGAAATGAGGTCAAATAATTTTCGGAAAATCCACTCAAAGTATTATATCATGTGAAGATATAACTGATATTTCGGAACACATCGGCGTTAGCAACGCTCAGTGTACGGAAACACCCGAGTGGTTTGTTATTTGTTAAATTAATATAAAGAAGTAAACAGAATGAGTAGAATATTACCTGTATACGTGTGGTTACTGACTTGTCCAAATGTTGTCTTGATTTCACACTCTGATATTCGTCGGAAAATTTCCCACTGATGCCGACGTGTGAAAAATGAAGTCCAGCGTGAACATTCACACCACGTGATAACGTACTTGTGAAATTGTCCCAATGCATAATGAGTTCAGCATAAGTTTCAACTTTGCTACTTTTTATCGGTATTGTGAAAATGCCGTCGGGAATCAGAAACTTTCCGTCTTCGGTTGTTCTACATTTTGAATAGTTTAACTGAGCAATCATTCCCATGTCTCTATTACGTAAATTGTCCCATCCTCCGCCGGGAAGAACTTCAAAACGTAATCGTGTGTCGTTTACACCGACGGAACATCGTCGGGGATCTCCAATAGGAAAATCATCCTTCCTAGGAGCTGGTAACTGTTCAGCAAACACTGTACACACAAGAAACAACACTAATATAAGTAGTTTTTCCATTGTTTTTAGCTTTTTTATTTTTTAAACTACAATATTCTCCGGCGATGTCTAGCCCACTTCTAACTTAAATAAGCGAGCAGATAAGGAAGTTAAGTGAGACTGTGGGAAGATAAAACAGTAAGTGGAAATACCTAAAATAGATCACGTGGTCTTATTATGTTTCAGCTGATTCACGTTACTAAGTTCAATGGTTGTATACTGCATGTATCTGTATTGGAAATTTAGCTTAAACTTAAACTTCTTCATTTGATTAAACGCCTATTTCTATATTACATATTCAATGGCGTTGTACAAAAAGATTAATGATAACAATAAAAAATAAGTAAAAAAAAACCCTCCACCATAAATATACTTAACGAAACTTCTAAGTACTCCGATTTCAATATGGTAGGAAGTCTTATTTTTCAACATAAATGTCCGATCGCTGATGGTAATGTGTTTTTGACCATACTGACCTTTGCTTTCATGGTTTTCTTGCTACTTTATCAATGCAAAACCATTTGTGTCGCACAAGCGTTGATATGGTAAGACATTCTAATTGTTTTGATTGAACAGAAAATTAGCAATTGGAAGTCTTATTCTGCAGGTGACTCACCGTCTTGCAAAAACCTATGACAATTTCTCGTTCTTGAAGCGACATTCGAGCCATTTCTTGATTTTTCGTTGTGCATATCAACACACTAATGATTTTCACTAAAACTGACCAAGTGAAATTTTTGCACGATAAGCACGTGCGCATTTCCGCTTTTCTGCACATGCACCCCAAAACCAAATTTGCATCAATTAAGAAGCATGAAAACCATGCAGGCAGACGACAGTATAGTCCTTTCCACATTTCCATTAATGATCAGACATAAATGTTGAAAAATGAAAATTTCTGACAACATTGAAATCGGGGTACTTAGAAGTTTCGTTAAGTATATATTATTTTTATTAGTTTGATATTGAAAGTTGTTGTCCTGAACAGTATAACATAATGCTACTGTTAACCGGACTTGTCCTGAACAGTGTAACATAACGCCACTGTTAACCAGACAATTCCCTACAGATGTTGAAACGTCACCTTTAAAGGGCCCTTAATACACCCCTAAAGGTGTCGAAACATCACCTTTAGCTAATATGAGTAAGGTTTAACTCACTTAGAGAACTTTTTCAGTCGGTACCATTATATGCAATACTAAACTATCTGAAGGCAATAAATATTTATCATAAAATATAGGACTTAAAACCATTATAATTCGTTTGCATTAATAGTATCATCGATTGCTTTCGGCGCGATATAACCTTTCTGTGTTGATGCGCCGTAAAATCCAAACAAACATACAAACAAACTGAGATGATTGACCGTTAGCCTTGAATATTCGAAACTACGATCAGTTCTATATCATATACTTTATAGTGGTACTTTTGACCATCCACACCAACAGTTTAGACCAATGGTCAATTATTTTTATCACAACGTGTAGATAAATTAGACAGACCATCATAGCCAGTTCACCCACTGACCAGTGATCAGCCAAACTGACCCTTATGAACAACGGTCATTTGAACCCCACTGGACATTTGTCAGCCATTTTGACATCAATGACCATTGATAGAAGATTTAACTTTGACTGAACGTGGCAAAAAAGAATGAACCATCGATAAGTTTACTTTATATGTTTGAATAAAGTTAACAGTTACACCACTGTATTATTCAGACTGTCCTTATTCTACAAAATAAATTTTAGTATTGAATTAGCCCAAATGTGGTTATTTCAAATGGCTATATCGAAAAAAAATGTCACAAGTTATTTTTACCTAAAACCTGTTATAAATGCATTTCACTGCAAAACAATACGTGTAGATCGAAAATTAAAGTAAAAGAAAATATCATGAATAACGAATAGATCTCAAACTTCAATATTGAGTTTCGTAATAGGAAAAAAATCACTGTCAAAAGAAGGAATTTAAAAAAGTTATTTGAAGATTGTATTTACTTAACGTTAACAAAGAATTCTATGCGGTGCCATTTTATCTGAAGATAAATATTCAAAATTGACTTAATTGAAATTAATACATTTATACACCGTGTGAAGCGCCATTAAACGTCATAACGCCGTTAAACATCACAATTAACGCTTAAGGTGGTATGGTACATCTGACTTTTTTAGATTTGCATACAATTTTTGGTACCGTTGTAAACTTGAAGATATTTCCGATTCGGATCTACACTTTATTTGACGTCATGATTGCTAATAACGTTACCATGACGTCGTAAACGTGACGACCGCGTGCTCTTTTTACGTCATTCGATAATGGTAAGAAAACGTCTATAATGTGTTGCTAAATCTTTATTTTCCGCATCACAACAACAAATGATACATCAATTTAAAGCATACATCATTATCTATCTCCTGAACAGTGTAAATATACGTTTTCTCTTACAACTTTTGAAAGAGACAAACACTTCCGAATTTGCAACATCAGAAAAAAATCCAGAAAAATTGCCTTCAAACTGGTTTTATGAAAAATCTGCCTGATAAATTTTCGCTAAGTTTTGATATAGTGTAATGCATTGTATGGACTTTTATACAGCAGAATTTTAGAAAAGTTGTCTGTACGATTTTTTCGCTGTATGTTTTCAAGTATTATCAGTTTGACGTCAAAAACGCCATTTTGACGTCAAAATAAAGGATTGTTTTGTTTGCCCAAACCAAAAATATTTGGTCATATTTTTTATATTTTAGGCAAAATGCCCATGAACATCAAAATATATAAAAATTGTATAGTTTATATCTTGAATATTATAATAAAAAATGTATCATTCAAATCAGCATATTTAACTTTATATACATATTGATGCATACTTACTCTTATTTACAAGTATGAAAATCACATGGACAATGCGAGGTTTACCCATGAGTAGCATAACTTAAAAAAATCTTTTTCGAACAGTTATATGAAAGAAAGTATTGTAGTTAATATAATGTAAGTAATTGTTTTCATAATGGACTTTTAATTTGGATGAAGACAATCATTTTAGCCTTAAAGACACAACTTATCACAGATTTTGACACAAGTATTGCATGCTTTTTAGTGGCGAGATATAACGGTGAAATCTCTGTATGTCACGGTGAATGGATACAATCATTGAGGCCCTGCAATGAGTCCATGAACCCAGTTCAAATGTAGCGTTTACATAAATGAATCTATGTATCCGATATTCGGAATAGCAAAAAACTAACATGTCCTAATGGACTACAATTTTTGCTGTTTTGAGTAAACTTAAGTTAAAATATTTGATACTACTGAAGTGATTGTTAAAGCATATCAAAACAAATGGCGAGACACAACTTATAAATCAGGGACATCAAAGGAAAATTGTAGTATAGTGGTTACATCATAAAAGAGGTGAAAATTTCAAGTATTACATGTTTCATGACTTTTTCGTGTTTGCAAGCAAGTGAAATAAATTGAGGCCCACGCATAGTACTGTACTTATGAATTTCTCTGACAAAATTGAGTCAGTAAATTGTTTTTGCGGCGCGTGGTTCCCATCGATACTAGTTAGACTGAGAACCTCGGGCTACGAGAATGCTGGTTCCAAACAGATTGTAATTCAGACAATATTTCCACCATTAAAAAGGATAAGGATTAAATTAGCAAACAACATTTAATTAAGCAGACGACAATTCTCTTCCTAGCTGGTCAGAGATTAGACATGTATAATAA
The DNA here is from genome assembly GCA_025267735.1 of Mactra quadrangularis. Taxonomy (NCBI): domain Eukaryota; kingdom Metazoa; phylum Mollusca; class Bivalvia; order Venerida; family Mactridae; genus Mactra; species Mactra quadrangularis. Next base: position 44,909,643 of record CM046304.1, on the reverse strand, counting down.
ATAGGAAAGTATTTTATTCACAATTCCATCTACGTTTGTCACCGGAATTCAAATAAACTTTCACAGAATTATTGTCACCAAATGTCTTAGTGTACAAAATTCTTTTATCGTCCGTATATGAGTCACTTATGACGGTATATACTACACGGGAAAACAGAACAGCTAAGTCCGGCTTTTCAAAGACAATGAGAGCTTATTACTATCACTCAAGTGTCGGCATCTGATGTCTCGCCATTTGTTTTGATATGCTTTAATAATCACTTCAGTAGTATCAAATATTTTAACTTAAGTTTACTCAAAATAGCAAAAATTGTAGTCCATTAGGACATGTTAGTTTTTTTGATATTCCGAATATCGGATACATAGATTCATTTATGTAAACGCTACATTTGAACTGGGTTCATGGACTCATTGCAGGGCCTCAATGATTGTATCCATTCACCGTGACATACAGAGATTTCACCGTTATATCTCGCCACTAAAAAGCACGCAATACTTGTGTCAAAATCTGTGATAAGTTGTGTCTTTAAATAATTAGTACAATAGATAAAGGATATTACGTAAGGTTAATAATAAAAACCACAAATATTTTACCAAAATTGAAAACGGCGGAATTTTATCTGTAACAAAAACACAGCCTTTATGAGAAAGCTCGGCAATTATGTGATTCGGAACCAATCAATATGCCTGAATCTCATGATAGCCGAGGTATATTATTAAGTCCGTGTTTTTCCATAGTGGCCGTGTATTTGGTTACAATGCCGTAGTGAACGCCATGTCAGTCCTGAATTTGAAGTCAGATATCATACAGTTACTCAATAACTAATGGATGAGAAATAACAAATATTGTCTCTATTTGAAACATTTTCGCCACAGAATTCCAGATGTTTTACAAAACCGAGATGTCTTTGTGGTACTGGTGATTCGCGTCACATATAATTGTTTTTCCTCGTCAATTTCAACGATTTTTAGTTAGTGTTTTTTTTTTGAGCGAATCATATTTCTTGTCAGGTCAACCTTCTTACCATCTGTTCGAATTATTGAAAACCTTTGTCAAATAATAAATCTAAAAAACAGATATAGGTTCATACACTCTGTATGCAGTATTATCATTACTCAAATAAGTTTTGTTTGTCAAATAAAACATCGCTAGATATAGCCTTATTCACTATATGACCTTCAAGGCGTACATGTTGCAGAAAAACAGAAATGTAAATATATTTTATCATCTGTTTTATCATGGCTGCGTTTGTTATCAGTCACGTGTATCAAGAGGACGCTAGATGAACAATGGACGTGGAAGTTTAATAGATTAAACAACAAGGGATTCTAAATTCAGGAAATTAATTATTATTCGTCCTCGTTCATCTTTTTACAAAACCATATTTAGTTATTGTATTACAAACATCAATGAGATATGACTGTGATAAGTTGGTATGTTCATAACATTGAGCTAGCAATCTGGAATGGATATCTATAAGTGTCTGACATAATCAAGATTTTAGAAATACAGCAGTCATATCTAGCTGAATCGACTCGATACGAAATTTGGATGGCTTCAACTACCTGCCTGTATGATTCGAATATTTTACTTGTTACCAAAATATTGTCCTTGTATATCTGTGTAAAAGACTTCTCTAGAATGCTAGTAATAAACAAATGACAATAATAATGTCGAATTTGGACTGATCCCACACTCGGTTTTTACGTACGTTTTTACCCTTAAAATCGATCTTTCGACCTTTTACTGTATTTCAATCGGATGCACATTGTATTGTTACACAAATTTAAGCTTGTTATCGATCCTTACTAGATAAAATAATAATTTCAGAGTTATAAAACAAGCAATTTCTATCATAATAATTAAAAAAATCGCAGCCCGGCTTGCTCATAGTTGGTAGCACCCAAGTCTGCTGATCGAGGGGACGTGGGTTCGATTCCCGGGCGGGGAATACTTTCGTGGAGCTTGGTCATGAAATTATTTCTACGACCATTCTCCCTCCTACCAATGCTTTTTAATTATGTAGGGCAGTTGTCAGTCACTGACGAAAGTATGAGCTTAGTAGTTGGTTAACAGCTAAATCCAGAGATTTAGTCTTTCCAGGAGGAGTGAGTAGGTTGACTGACCGCCGTTATATGACCAATGTGTCGCCATGGCGTTAAACCCAACAAAACAAACAAACAAACAAACAAACAAAAAATATGTCGAGTTTTAAATATTCACTTTCGTTTCAGTGTATTTATTCTATTCAATGCTTCCATGTAAAGTTTCATAATTTTACAAAAATTGTCAAGCGAATTATAGCGAATTTCACCTGTACAGTCAGATCTCGATACAACGACATCCGTTACAACGACATTCTCGTTATACTGACATATTTTATGGGAACCGATACCAACACGAACATTGTCGGAAGTATTCATTACACTGACATATGCGTTATAACAACACTAAGTTTTCTCCTAGAAACGAACGATGACATATCGAGATCAGACTGTATCAAGTTAGACATGTATCTGGCAAGCTTTACGACAGGTATATTTCAATAATATGTTTAGATATAGCGGTAATTGAATCTTTGTAAACTTATACTTATTCAAGAGTAGAAAACTGATCGAAAAAGCTGTCAAGTGGAAATTTTATATTTTAATTGAACTTTACAGCTTTATGTAACATTCGTTTTGTGCGGCGATCGTTCACCTAACTGACTGTTTTAGACTCACTTTCTTTACCAATATTCACTTATCCAGTGAGCTGACAAATCAACAAAGAAAATAAACAAAATTAAATGTTGAATATTCATCACACGGTATACAATGCTGAGACCAGGCATCGAACCTATTTCTGGAATCTCAGGGTTATAAACCTTACTCCACCACTGTGCTATGGCCGCTACACTCAAGTAGGAACAACATCTCGCGAAGCCTCGGAGATTCTGATTAACACCAGAGTGAGACCAAAATATTGGTAAATGTCAAATCCATATACATAGATGTAACAGAGGTATAGTGCGTAAATATTGACCCCAACCTGACCTTTCACATTTACATGAAATAATTATCTACACATATCCCGACGAAAGTCAGTACCACACCAACTCATAATTCTCACGGTCACGGTGTAATCGGGTATTAATGCTACATTCGTATTCAATGTAATGAATATTTTTGCATAAAGGTCAGGTCGGTGTCAATATTTAAGCACAATATAATAATTATGACACTTGTACTGCTTAAAATAAAATATGGTGACATGGTTAAATGTCCGCTTACGATTTTAGAGGTAGTGTGTTCGAATCTCAGTTCGGACCATAAAGTTTATCGAGTTACATAGATACAATCATACAAATGGCCTTAACCGGCAGGTATGTCTGATGTAATTGTGTTAAAATGGCATTCCAAAAATATAGTTTTGATACCTGGGCCCGGTTTCACGAAAGCTCTCATAACTTAAATAAATTTAAGATTGTCTTAAATATTTTGGCCGTAACTATGAGTATCTTATAAAATATTTTAAGTGGATTTCACGAAGCCTTTCTTACATAGGTATAAATTTATAGTTGATATAAGCGACCCAAACTTAAACCAACAATATTACCTTAGAGTACTAAATGTCCAACGCGTTTCATTGATAGACTCTATAGCTTAAACGGTTAGAATGTTGTGCTTGGAACATTGTTTTTGTCTGGCATAGGTTCGAACCGTGAATGTTGATTTTTCACTTTTGCAATTTGGTCTATTCTTTTTTATTTTTGTCAATCATTTGTGTTTTCCTATTATGCACAATTATCTTACCTTCACTTCATTGCTATACTTATAGAGTTTAGTATTTTTCGAAATTACAATAGTGTGCATCAGCGAAGATTGATTAAGACGTGATAAATGTAGGTAATGAGTGGAGGATATCTTTGTATAGTTATAAGATGCATAAGAAATCTCATATCTTTTGGGCCATTATCAAAGTTTGGAGACAAGCGTTATTTAATTTGCATAACAAAAATTTGCATTGCAAACTATGATGCCCGTCTTGGCTAACTTAAAAATAAGGTGGTATGTCAAATCAATTACTAGTATGTGATAAAAGAACCCTATGCTAAATATTTGGTTTTGAATGTGCGTAAATGTTCAGAAAGTTACACGAAAGCATTACTTGAATTGTAGTGCACGGATCAGTCAATTATTGTCCGTTTGATGGAGTGACAACAATTCCTACATTAAACAGTTTGAAAATTGCTTATAATGGCTTTTGAATATTGATGTCTACCTTACAATATGCTTGACATTTTCTTACTGTTTTACAATATAGTTTGGCATTCAATACTTGCCTGGACAGTGTGTTTAAAATGCATTGCATGTCTTGCAAGAGTATAGTGGTATGAAACGTTTACATTATCTATGTTTAAAATGGTTCGACTTTCATTACTTGCATCTGAAAAAATTGAACTGTTTACAAATTTCACAAATTTTTGTTAAAGCCTACAAGCTATGGATCTTAAAAAGACATAACGAATGAATAAAGCATACTTAATTTGTCATGCCTCGTAAACAAAAATGCTAAATATATAGGTGTAAATATTTACGCAAAAATGGAACGAAGTCCAATTTATTGTTGTTCACATGTATTTAGATTTAGTAGATAGGAAGGAATTGAATAAAGGTATAATTGCAATGTGTTATAATACGATAATAATAATAACAATAAAACACCGTCGGATTACGGTACGATTTGGTGACGAATGTGTATTAAATTTAGAATCAATGGAATTAATAAAATTAATTAATCAATTTAATGTTGGAATGATTGTCATCTCTAAAATCTTAAAAGAATGACGATCGATCTAGATATTAAAGTATTTAGCCGTTTAAATCTGCTAGTTTTATTATTATTCATATAATAATACAGAAACTCAACTCTGCCAACACTTAGTCTTGAAGTACTGCAGAAACTGTCATACTCCATCTTATACTTGAGGGGGACGAATAAGTTCAACGATGAAATGAATCGTAGCAGGTGAAATTCTGATAACTTCGATCTTTCGACATACTTCCTAAACCACATTTAGTGTCCCTTCGTCGGAATTCACGTCGTCTAGGGACTCTATAGGCAGTCAAACATAAATTTAGACGAACGTTAACCATCTGTTTATATTTAAGTAATGTATACATTCGGTTTAATCTACCCGTTCACTCGATTAAATTTTTACTCATAACATAGGCAATTTAAGAACGGATTAAACTGTAAAATGTTTGTGAAACTCACTTTAACTTAAAAATGCTAAAAATAGAAAATTTAAGGTTAATCTAGAAATTTAAGATAGGAATGCGTTCGTGAAACCGGGCCCAGGACTCTATCTACGGAGCTCCTAAAGTGACACTTGGAAATATTTTTTTTTATTTTCACTTCTCTTTCGTTTAAACGTAATATTCACTGTCTAGATCGTGAAACGGTGGCGATTTTCCGTGTCACGGAGTAGCCATATCAAGATGGCGGAAAAACAACCATCCAAAAGGTACGTGTCCTTTTTTGCATGATATTTTGAGAAATATTCGGGTCCAAACGCGCTATATAGTTTCATTTGATCCGTAAATATATAAACTAAAGGACGGATGTACTCACCTGACATGTCACAAAGGATTTATGTGAATTAAAGCCACCAAAGTTCACGAATGTCGATCTGTCAAATTTGTACCGAGAGAAGTGTATTACTTTTGATAAAATCGCCGTTAGTACGACACTTACCGTGTAGTAAATACGATTGTGGGATAATGTACATGCATGAAATTATACCTTAAAATTGTACAAGTTCTAATTTATTTTGTTCTGTCAAAACATGCCTACTTTCGGTTTTGTCTAAGCAACGGTTGAGATATTAGCCCCGGTGAAGATTTTCCGTAAGAAATGATTCGGTGTTGCCATAAAAGTGGACACGGTGTATACATTTGAGTGAAAGAGAACACGGTTAGGACACCCATTCAAACACTTAAAATGCGACCAGACTATTTGGAATACGGTCGAAATGTAGGCAAGGCAAAACGTAGCAGTATTTGTTAAAAACAGATACGGATTTGGTCAAATCGGAGACAAATTTAAATCTTCCAACTGTTCATCATGTTCCACGTACATGGAAGTAACGTTTGCTAAGAGGGACCTTCTGAAGTTCCACTGCCGAGTGCTTTCATTGGTTCTGACGTTTTGTACGTTTTTCACATTTGGACTGGGAAGTAATTGAATCAATATCAACAGAAATATCTTGATGAGATTCTTGTATACTTATTAGGTCTTTAACATCAGGACACTTCTTAATTTCAAGAAAGGATGTACATGTATGAATATGTTGATTCACTTTGAAATACTTCCCTGTTTGCAGTTCTAAATTTGGTATAAGTCTGTAATCTTTCGTCAGAAGGCCATATCGGCCGGTTGATACTTTTTAAACAATCTCATCCGTCATTTAAGCTGCAATTTGGCCTGCTTTTCTATTGAATGATTAATGCATGCCAGGAGATAAGATTTCGAAAACTTCCAGTAGTAGCATTTATAGCCTATTTCCATTTTGACACTGGAGATAACAAAATTATGAAATATATAAGTTTAGTCTTATCACAAAAGGGCCTTATAAGTATCAGTTTCGTATTTCTATACTACATTATTTTTAAGTATCAATACGAAAGGTGACGATCTGGAATAGTGGGAATAAAATAATATTAACTGATTCATAATTTGCGTTGCTTCTGCAAAGAATTACATATTGAACACATTGGGCTTTTATGTATAGCAAAATAAGAAGCATTTACTTCAAATGATATGGTTGCGTTTAGCGTATGAATGGGTGTCCGAACCGTGTTCACTTTCACGCAAATGTACTCACCGTGTCCACTTTTTATGGCAACACCGAGTCATTTCTTACGGAAAATCTTCACCGGAGCTAATATCTCAACCGTTGCTTAGACAAAACCGAAAGTAGGCATGTTTTGACAAATCAAAATAAATTAGAACTTGTATAATTTTAAGGTATAATTTCATGCATATACATTATCCCACAATCGTATTTATAACACGGTAAGTGCCGTACTAACGGCGATTTTATCAAAAGTCATACACTTCTCTCGGTTCAAGTTTGACAGACGGTCATTCGTCATCTTTGGTGGCTTTAATTCACATAAATCCTTTGTGACATGTCAGGTGTGTACACCCGCCCTTTAGTTAACACATTTACGGATCAAATGAAACTTTTTAACGCGTTTGGGCCCGAAAATTTCTCAAAATATCATTCAAAAAAAGACACGTACCTTTTGGATGGTTGATTTTCCGCCATCTTGATATGGCTACACCGTGACACGGAAAATCGCCACCGTTTCACGATCTAGACAGTGATATTATTTCGTTTTTTTTTCAAAATAATTATTATGTATTTTTCAAAAATGTCACTTTAGGGGCTGTGTACGCATCTCTTTGAAAATGATAAGGTCTTTATTTTTTTTTATTAAAATGTTGTACATGCATTCACACCGAATACGGTGTTATGAAAATTATGTAATAAGCATGCTCGAGTTATCTCCCTTAGGGAAATCACCTATACTTAACCACTACATGTATAATGATTTAACACATCATTTATTACGACTGTTAGTTTTCTCAGTGAACTATAATCTAGTACTTTATACCACTTGTTGTCATATAAAGTAAAAACACCATATTTAGTATGATTATAAGTAGTATCATGTGCCTAGCTTTTATAAACGAGATTAGTGCATTAACTTCCGCCCGAAACTGTAAATGACCTCTAATGATACATTTGAAAGGGATAATAACTCCCAGTCGATAATCACATGCAGGGATTCACTCTGATATTTTACCGGTGGAAATTAAGTCTTTATCGTTACTATTTTCGTTAAAACATATTGTTAGCAATGATAATCCAGTTTTAGGAAAATGAAGCAACATTAAAATGATTTGAAATTAACGCCGAGTATCCAGACTTCATATTTCATCAAGCTAATCAACTTCACAGTAACTGTTCGAATATGAGATTAAAATATTCCATCCAGAGTACAAAAGAATGAAATTCCATGTAAATGTTAGTGAAGTACCATTAACCCCAATGATTTAGATACTCGATATTTGCTCTATACCCATCCTACATAGATACGGATGCATATAAGGGACCTTAGTCAGTTATTTCCCCTTGTATACTCTTCAAATAGGTACGTCCAATTAGTTGGATTACACGGATTTTACCCTTACTTTTCAATGTCAATTTGCAAAATTAATCTTAAATAACCTTTTTGTAAATTGTTTAATTTGTTTGAAATTCAAGCTAAGTATCTTTTAGTGTAAAGAACTATATAAATTTCATCACTTCTGTAAATATCTTCATTAACAAGAAAGATATAACATGAAATATTTTGTTATCCTTACATGGGAAATTAAATATATAAACTGAGGATTCCAACTGTAAGGACCTACTTACCAATTGGATTGCTTCAGATTTTATCAGGGAAAGATAACTGACTAAAGTCCCTAATTGTTATCAATATTGAGTACAGAAGTACTGTAGTTGGTATTTACTTCGACGGGGTTGTAGTATACGGCTTTGACAGTTAAAGAGGATTTGTAATACAATAAAACAACTAGTCACATTGTCTGGACATAATGTCATACAAGTAACATGCCGGAAAATATTGATGATATAATGAGGAACTTTAAGACTTTTGTTTTAATAATTATCCCATGAAAATGAAGACTTTCAAAGAATGTGTCAGTGAAACAAACAATACATTCGAGTGTGATGTGTTAGGATTTTAAATCATACGGTTGACTTAATCTCTCTCTTGCCTGATGTTAGTCACCTTATAAATCTTCCGGCATCTTAATATCTTTTGTACACAAATGGTCTAACTGACCTTTGTACGGAGACGTTGAGCAATGAGCATCATGGGTAAAACTGTTTATTTACATGGAAATACGTGACAATGTTTACATTCTAATAATTTCCCCGTTCAACTGTACTGAACAAATAGAGAAGGTTTTTTGTTTCTACTCAAATGAAATTTAACTATCCAACCAACTATGTAAATTAATTAAAGTTTTACCTCCATCCTAACGTGTTTACATCTGTCATTCTTTACACAGTAATTTGAAATCGAAAGTATAGTTCGAACAAAAAAAACAACAAAACACTGTTTATAATAACAATACAATAAACTAACCCACGACGAGGGATGCCCAAGATGATTTTAAAATAAACAATTGTGAAATGTTTTACTTGTGCCTTAGTTATTGGTGTAATGGAAAGCGTTCTACCATAACAAGCATGATTTACCAAGTGGTGGTGGTTTATCAACCATGCTAATTTTGTTAAAATGAATTGCACACATTTTATTTTCAATACTGCCTACCCCTAAAATGAATTGTCTCATTTTTAATGTTTACCAAAACAGGTTTTTTTTGTACGCACTATACACCGTTTAACTATGCATCTGTACCTTATGAGGTTTAAAAGTACTTTGTATCTATGGATTGATATTCCTGTAGTTATAAGTAATCATTTAAGTTACAATTTAATAATGATTGTATCAAAAACGAAAATATCCACCGATTTTGTCTTCATGCACCGCACTATATTCTGTTGCGTACTAAATCGCCGAATACTGCGAATGGTTGTGCGTCTTAGTGTAGAGGTAATATATATATATACCGCATTTGTATAGCGCTCTTTCCATATTGAATATATGTTCAAAAGCGCTTCACAATCATAAGCATAATTAGGAAAAAAAAACAAGTTTAAATGAAAATGAAAGTGAATAATAGATGATAAATATAAAAAAAAAACATAAACTGAAGAGTAATATAAAACTAAGAATTAGTGATCAATAAAGTGCTAATAGCAGTTTAAAAACAACAACAACAACAAAACCAGTGAATTTTCAACTGTAAAAAAAAGTGAATGAGAGATAATGGATTGTTGGTAGAACGGCAGCAAAATGGTGGATGGGGAATCAAGCCAATGCCCCGAAAATCCATGATTGCAAGGTGCAAAGTTGGATCTTAATTCAACGCTCCCGCCCGAACATCCACCATCATCACCACCCGCGCGTCCCCCAACAATGCATTAAATAGTGATAAAGTAAAAGTGATAATAGTTATGATTAGAGTATGAGAAAATGCGGCCACCGACCAATAGGGAATCCAGCCCGATGCCTTGAAAAAGCCATGATTGCAAGGTGCAAAGTTGGATTCTAATCCAAGGATCCCTCTGGAACATTCATCAGCGGCTGTGCCTGATTGGTTAGATAAGGTATTAATCTTAAAGGTAATGATTATTTTATTGGTGGAAATAAATCGCCTGCTATTCATAGAATGGCATCTTATTGCACGATTCATGCTTGTCACAAAGTGTGTACATAAATAATAAAATGATAATTTCACGTGAAACCATTCTAACATTAAGCTTATACTTTCATTTTGAAACATAATTTTTTTTTACTTTACTTTACTCAAGCATAATTATAATGAATAGGAAATGAACTCCAGTAGCGTGTTCAATTACACAAAACGTTACAGAACGTTACAGAACGATACATTCGGAACTCCTCGGCCATTCGCTGCGAATAACCTAATCTAATACACAAATATGTTAAGGCAATGAGTGATGTTTCAAAATTTACGGACTAAAACGAAACATCACTCAATGACTAAACGATCATATATTTGTTTACTTTAAAACCGGTAGTTTCAAAATAGCGTCTAAATATGTCCGAGATTATTCGCAGTGAATGGCCGAGGAGCTCCGAATGTATCGTTACGGAACGTTTTGTTACGTTCGCGGTAAATGAACGCAGGGCAGACCTAAGCAATACTAAATGATGTATCTTTTACTTTGATTGGCCTTATACTTGCCCAAGAAAAACACTGAGATGAATTTTAGTTGAGATTCGATCCAACACAAATCTGACTGTCCAATAATTACTAATTCAACGTCTTTACCACTCGATCACGCTCGCAAAGTAAACTGAAATTCTGAATTTGACCTAGTATTTTATGATGATATTATACACCGTTGTACAAACGTTTAATTCAGACCTCTTCTTGCATTATTGCTTTATGTCAAATGGCGATATTTACCGACAAATACCAGGGCAGTGTTTATTTTTCAAAGTTTTACATATTTTCACTAAAGTTCGTCGTATTTGTGTATTTGAAAATGCATATATAAATGGATTAATCCAACTAAGGTTTGAACCAATGTAAATCAGTACAGTATGGACTAGTGGGTCCACTTTAGTAACTGATGGATCCAAGATATATAAACTTATGAAAGGCAGACGACACAACACAAATAGAATGATAATTGCCATAATTGTCAGCGTCATCTTGAACTCAGATTTTCTTCTTGTTGATAAAACTTTACGTAGACGTGCTGAACGTGGTGAATTCTTGGGACTGTTGGATGAAGTATTTCTATCCAGTCCTATCCTATCCGGGTAACTCACCGTTGATATCTTATTCTGATTTCTTTTGTTAGCGACTCGTTTTTGAACTTTGGTATAAGCTATAAGTATACTTATATATGAGAAAGCGATTACAGGTAATGTTGTCAACAATGCAAACAAAAACACAAACAAACAATACCCTTCACAGTCTGGTCCCTGGAATGGATGACATATCAGTTTTTTCGGCGCGTATTGATAACGGCTAAATAATCCAAAAAGCGGAAGTGCAAGAATTGTGGGATATATGAGCCAGGATAAAATCCACTCTACTATAAGAATCCGGATGTTTCCGTACAACTTCTTATGTAAATCTTTCTTCACTACACACAAATATCTGTTCACAGAAATACAAACGTATCCAAACAGTTCGGTTCCTAGGTTACTATACAATCCAAAAGATACTGCGTTGCATAGCAACACGTTGTCTGTCCAAAATCCTGTGTAAGCTTGTATGGTTATTAGTGGTAGAAATATCACACAATGAAGTAAGTTACACATCAACAAATGTAAAATTTTAACAAAAATATCACTTTTATAAAGTTTTCCATAAATTATTGCCGCTATTGTTGTTCCGTTGCTAAGTGTACCGATGGTTGCTATGGCGATTGAAGATATTTTGATGACAAGGAGTTGAGAATCGCTTATATCTTGTGTCACAGACTGAGTTATTGTTTCTATGGTAGTATTGTATGACGTCACATCTGACGTCATGTTTGAACTGGTTGACGTCATCGTTGGTGACCTTGAAAATATCAAATCCGGCATTTATTATATTTAATCACTTAGAGAACTAGTAAAGTATAAATTATTTTGACTTGACTAAAATTCACTTAAGAGGCACAGATAATAGACTGAATTATTTATGTAAAGGTTTTCTGTATTTGTTATTACAGTTTAGTTTAAATATATCTACTGTATTTATAAATCATTTAAAGCACCACTTTCATGGAGAAGAACTTAATAATAATATGTTTTCGTTTCAACTCAATTCAAAGTATCAATAATGGTCAATTATATATTTTGAATTCATTTGTACATTCTGAGAAATAAAAAGTGTTTTTATTACACACTGAAAACAATGAAAACAAACTTGAAAGAAAACTTGAACAGAATTAACTGAAATTTCAAATCATTGATTCTAAATCCATGGTAATTATTTTAGATTTAATTCACAACACAAACTGTTAAACTCGGTAAGAACAGGTCATTATATTTCTGTAGAACATGTTATACCTTATAGAATGGCATTTTTATTCCTACTTTCCATTCTGTAAGGAAAATAAATTCCAAATCATGAAAAATTACAAGCATAAAATGTTTCAAGATGAAAAAAGTTCATGAATTTCCAGTAAGTGGTCAGTTTTAAAACACAAACTGACTCTAACGTCGGACTTAATTAATAAAGATGACCAACCTGTTGTAAGTCGGAATATGTTTTTTAAATAATCCCAAACTGCAATCTTACACGTTTGTTTGTACTCATAACTAGCAATGGATGTTTCCAGAACTAGTAATTGTCAGAAGGTGACAAACCAAACAAAATAAACACAACGTATCTTCACTTTGTCACTGTTTTTTTTGTGACTCACTTAATATATTTGCCAGAAATCAATCATAACGTATCAATATCAATTACAATAAACGTGTGTTATATACCGGTATATTATATATGTAATAATGGCAATATAAAGACGTCAGGTAAGGGCTATCATTAATTTGTCATCTTATGAATGACCAAAGTGACGTACGTGGCTTATACAGTACCCTTCAAAAGTTCTAGGACAAAAGACATTTTGATAAAGGCAGATCATGTTTACCATAAGTTATTTTACTAAATTAAAGTTAAATTTATGTAACGTAGTTAAAATTATTTTTTGATATGCCAAATGATGCTGCCTTTGCAATTTGGGTAGATGGCAATTTGTTTTCTTCTTTTTCATCGGTACTAATAAATTGGTGAGCCATAAAACAGGAGTTTTTCAAAGGACTTTGGAGGGCACTTCTTTTGGTCTGTTTCATATATGAATTGAACTTACACTTCGCTATGCGTTTATAAATGCACATAGTCTGTTTTAAACAATAAAACAAAGCTCTGAAAAACACTTATGCTAGACTTAACTGATTCTTGCTCATTATATAAAAAAACTGTCTTTTTGGTTAAATCTTAACAGTTTTCGCTTTTTAACACAGACCTCCGAAATGCTGAAAAAAGATCTATTATGCTGAACTGTGTTTAAAATCTTACTTTTAAACACCATTTACTCTTTCAGCCTTAGTTTATACATTCTTGGTACCTACGATCAGTAGGTTAGAAAGATAATTTTTAAAGTATGAATCAGCTTATGCGACTGAGGGTTTAAACCATTAGATACATAATACATGTGTGTGTCAAAACATTCATGAAAGTTTAAGTTTTTTTAATACTAATATTAAGGCTGAATTTCATTGTTTTTACATGGGTTGTCCCATATTTAGTAGCGAACTTTATCAAACTGACGCGTACGATTACATTTTGCCATGCGTGTGCAATTAGAGGAATAATTATTACTGCAAATAAAAGTAGTCCGCTTAATGCAATAACACATAGACGATACAAGTTGTGCAATTGAAGTGTATCTCATCAGGCTAGTATTCTATTCCATATTTTCCGTGTATCATTTCTGTTTGTTGTATACATGTAGTTCCTCCATCAAATCTTCATGTCCCACGGTACTGTAAGCGCTTTGATTGATCATATAGACAAACATAGTAGATGGACGTTCTGATATCTGTGATCCTGTACAGTTCTATTTGCTCCAATTGTCATCCAACCCCATTTGCTTTCCAGTAAACGATATAGGACCATCTCGGTCCTTTTGTTCACTACTGTTCTTGCATGTTTTAATCACATCGGCTAGATATATATGTATATATATATGTTTATATCGTTAATAGAATGTAATTCACGACTATGACAGTGTTTACGATGCACGTGACGTTTATGATCTGTACGTCGATACGATTACTACAGTATTAGTAAATAACGTTAAATAATTAGAGCAAACTTGTGATGATATTATATTCGTGATATCTCATTTACATATTAGTATTTATTACATTAAGACTAGTAGCCTGTTCAATTAAACAAAACGTTATAGAACGTTCCGTAACGATACATTCGGAACTCTTCGGCCATTCACTGCAAATAATCTCATATAATACACAAATATGCGATCGTTAAGGCAATGAGTGATGCGTCAAAATTTGCGGACTAAAAACGAAACATCACTAGTTGCCTAAACGATCATATATTTGTTTACTTCAACACCGGTAGTTTCAAAATAGCATCTAAATATGTCCGAGATTAATCGCAGTGAATGGCCGAGGAGTTCCGAATGTATCGTTACGTAACGTTCTGTAACGTTTTGTGTAATTGAACAGGCTATAGGTGTATATATATCATACAAGTCATACATGAATAAACGCGTCTTTTAAATGACTAGATCATTGCTAATTAAGTGACAATAATAAAACTGTTTTTGAGAATACCAGAGAAAACGAATTTATCTTCCAGCCTCTATCTGTAAAATAAATGTGCACAAGTGATACTTATAATTCCACTCTCCGTAAACAGATATCCTGTAGAGGGTTGTCGTACAGGCTCTCTACTTTCTCCGTTGAAGGTCACGTCGAGATGAACTTTGTGTCGACCAATCGATGCGTTGCTTTCATCTAGACGAAAACAATGTTAATCACATTTTGATTTCGTAATTTCTATTTTTAGACCTATGTTTGCATGCTAATTTAACTGCGGTATTATTCACAGTCTGCGATTGGGTGGCTCATTTCAAATTGCGTGAAGTAGATGATGTAAACAAGTTACGTATCATAACAATTTCGTCATGAATATTATGATGAGAAAAGGTCACCTGAACGTGACCTTCGTTTGGAAAAGGCCAGATCTAAATTAGCGGGTATGCGAGCGGTAAAATTTTAGATCGGGTTTTAATCAGATTGAATGAGTCGAAGCCAAAACTAATTTCTTCTTAATTAATTGGCATTTACATGCTAACCCGAAGTGACATATGAAATATACAATCGTATGAATCAAAATGGAAATTTATAGCCCGGAAGTGAAAAATGGTAAATCTAATATTACAATATTTAACTGTTCTTCAAAGATATATCTGTCAGGACACAGCATAGCGCAAATGAAATAATAAATTGTTAAAATTAAAAAAAAAATGTCACCAGACTTGCTATTAATCGCGTGGTTACACAAATAAACTGTAGTTATACAGTTCTATCATTATTCAAGGGGAGCTAACTTGTAGAAGTTACTTTGAAGGTTATCAAAATACTAGATCGAGTTCGCTCCCTTTGAATTTAGAATTTTGCTAAAAATGCTTATTAGTAAATTGTATATTGTTCTTTTTATCTGAGGCAGATCTTACACCGATTTGTAAAATTATTGTTAATATTTTGCTTGATTGCTTGAACTGAATGAGTACCATAGGCGGATCTAGCCGGGGGGGGGGGGTCAGGGGTCCTGGGTCCGCCCCTGAGTGCCTTATCTAAAATGAACCAAAGGCTGTACATCTATATCTTATGTATAATGTCACATATATTTCAAAATGTATAAATCTTTATTGGCCCTACTTTCTAATGACTCAGTGTAAAAGTCAATTCACAACAAGGTGATTGGTTCTTAGATATTTTATCCAAATATCTGGTTAAAGATTATTATCAACGCACCTGTGCGTTGATATAAACAATTATCAAGATTTGAGCATTTTGTAGTCGACACCGGTTGTCTTAAGCCAATCAAAACTATGCATTTGAGGTCACGTGATAAGAAAATGGCCGTGAAAAAGTAAAAAAAGGGGTGTGATAATGGACTCGTCTAGTTGTTGACTAAAATCAAGCTGGCGCATAGTCAATAGCGGGCATTAGCGGATGTTTAGGAAGGCTGCACACTACTAAATATTTTAGCGGACGGCGGAACGATTTACCCCATACTCCCCATACTTATTGCATGTTTAGGAAGGCTAGACGCCACTAAATATTTTAGCGGACATAAGTTTACATTTTCATGCAAGTATTTTTGATCCGAAATAAGTAAAATTTACAAAGATAACTAATGAATAGTAAATAGAATTGTTCATCGAAATCAATATGTATTTTATATTCATAACATCCGCCCCGTTAGCAAATGAATATTAACCACAAAATATAGATCTATACATCTATGGAGAAGAAATCAAACACGGCTGAGCGTTGATTTCAAGCATTTTTGGAAATGCTAATACTTGTAATCTTATCTAAAATTGAAAAAATATGCCCTGTCGTGGTGTCTATTATATAACGTATATACGGCAATTGTACTACTTTGTTTTGTTTGAATTGAATGATTGTCCGTCCACTCCATAAGGATGCATTATGTGCAGACCCGAGAATGTGACTCTTCATTCCTTGTACTCCCTTTGTATTCAAGCAAGCTTTTATAGCGAAGTAGATGGTAGAGTGTCCGATTACGACTCAGGAGGTTGTTGGTTCAAATCTCAGGTCGAATAAAGGACTTTTATCTGGTTACACTAGTTGTTATATTCTACTCAGGTTTACCTCATTTCTGAAATGATCCTTATCACTAAACTCCACAACGTTGTATAAATGGACAGTTTCTCACTCTAGAAAAAAGTACATTCTCTAAATACAAGTACATCACTGACTCACGTAACAATTTTAATTATATTCAACAATCATTATGCAACCATCCTGTATTAATTTCACCACAATTTTGTATTTAACTATTGAATCAAGTAATTAAAAG
Organism: Mactra quadrangularis; assembly: GCA_025267735.1. Taxonomy (NCBI): domain Eukaryota; kingdom Metazoa; phylum Mollusca; class Bivalvia; order Venerida; family Mactridae; genus Mactra; species Mactra quadrangularis. The sequence continues at coordinate 44,892,341 of CM046304.1, read as the reverse complement.
TTTAACCAATTATCTAATTGCAGTCTAGATGCATGATTTATTGTACATGTTTGATGGATTAGTGTCGTGATGTGTGATACGTAATTATACTAAATTTGGAATTGATGCATTTTAACGTTTGTAAAATGCATTGTGAAGGCGGCCTGCACAATTCTGAGTCAAACACTATATATATACTTTGTATATACGTATTAGGAATATTTTTTTGAAAAAAATTGTTTATCCAATGTAAATTTTCTTCAATATAGATTTTTCCATTTCACAGATTTACAGTATATTTCACTAGCGTATTTGTACATAAATTTATGGCCAAACATACTCTTAACAAAACTATGTTCAATCTAAAATCTAGAAAAAAAATCCATATAAACACTGAACTGTCGATATGCTATCACGTTGAACAAAAGACATTGCGTGGTGAGTGAAGTAAATTCCGTGTCATATGATACATTCCATATCCTAATAAAATGGTGTTTGAATTTTCTTGTACTAAATTGTTCGATTGAAGCAATATGCACATTTTTAGGAGCAGTGGTCTTGTGGCGCTTCTTGATCGAGAGGTCACGGGTTCGAATCCTACAAGGTGCACTGGTAATTTCCTTGTGCAAGACATTTACCTACAACTGATCGCTCTAACCAGATATAAATGGTTACTGTGAGGGATCACCTGCCTGAAGGTGATTTGAATGATCAAGGGTTATGGTACGAAATTGTAAAATGGTCTGTACATGTTTATGGAAGCTGACGTTAAACAGCATTTTTTTCACTATAACAAATGGGCTATATCAAACTAAAATTGAATTTAAATTGTGTTTGTATGTACTCTACTTTATTAGAGGGCCATTACTCTCGTACGTGAAAAATCAAACTAATAGAAGACAAATAATCTACTTAATTTTATACAAGGTTTGCACCTATCTCATGATTTTTGTTCAGATTTAAATGTCACAAGGAAACGTGGTATGAATTATAAACACGTTAAGTCCATCACTCATTCTGTCCACAACAATTTTGTTTCTACCTACAGAACCATGACGAAGTTATATTAATTTTAACCATCATTCGTCATTTTACCTTGGAGGAAATAAGATTTAAATAATGATTTTACTGTTGGGATAAATTTCAACGTGGTGTTTACAAAGTTGTATATAATTTGTTAATCATTAATTTAATGTCATTCATTACACACATCCTTGAGGGGAATTACTATTAACAAGTATTTTGTAACAGTTTTGGTGTGGTTCATTAAAACATTTACTGTGTTCTACATAATTTGAACAATTCATTTAAAAGTTGAGAACTAATTTTTAACTAGGAAACATAGATTATTCTTTAATTTGTTTGTGTAAATTGAACTATTCAAAAATGTATTGGATACTTATTCTTTCGACATTATCGTCGCAATTTTTTGTTGTGACGTCACATGGAGGCCATGTTGAAGATTCTAGAAGAAAAACGGACATGACAGACGCTTTACTGTCGTATTTGTGTAGCGGTTCTAATGGTTTACAATGTAATGGTCAAGGAACATGTCGCCGTGGAGTTTGTATTTGTTATTCTGGATACAGTGGGGTAAAATGTGAAACAGCAGACGATAGTTCAAACAACATGAATGTACCGGAAACAGACCAGGCGGTAAATAACGGAAGTGACGTCGATGCGTTGAATTTGCATGATCTTCTTGGAATATCTGTACCGGATATGGCAATGCCTGATTCCTGTTCGGTAACAGAAGATCACCCATGTAATGGACATGGAATGTGTCACGAGGGAGTATGTGCATGCTATGACGGTTACTCAGGACTTACATGTGAGTTACCACATAGCACAGGATTCTGTAACACTTACCGAGAATGTGCTGAGTGTATGTCTCTGATGAAAACTTGTCCAGAATCATGTCCAAAAATGGCAAAATTCAAACTTGTTTTCGGGTTTCCACCTGACAAAGACGGAACGTTTAAGAAATGTCGTTTTAGACATGCTGAGTTGAACTGTACCATATATTTTAAACAAGCAAGTGAAGATGAGCAAGGCAGAAAGACAATCATGGTGAAAGCTTGTTTAGCTAGTCAAGATGTACCGTCATCTCAAGATACAGGTGGCGCTGTGGAAAGATCAACTGATAGAAGTATAACACCGGTTATGACGTCAGACAAAGGAATGCCTCAAATAACAAACGATCCGGGTTCTTCGGATAAACATGATGGCGGCGATGGTTCCGGTCAGGATAAACTATACATGAGTATTTTGACAATTTTCAGCACCTTGATTATTTTACGACTTTAACACTATTTTTGATGACGGTTAACATGTTGCTGCAATATTTCGTCTTGTCATATCAATTTTCACTTTTCCTGTTTCTCATACCAACAGACTTTTGAGAAGTTAATTATTTGCCAACATCTAGTTGTCAGGAGATTTTTTTAAATTGTGCTTTTAACAACTTGAATCGTTCTAAGACTTTTTTATGGTGTTCTCTTTAAAACAAACCCAAATCTTACCAAAGTCATTACGGAATTAATTCTGGAACAATCAAAACATGGATAATCTAATATGAATTCACATTGATGCTCAATATCATATATAGTGCAGGGACACATTGAACTCAAAGAGACAACAGTAACAACACGGTACATGTATATTAATGAAACCAAAACGAAATTAGAATATGAAAGTAGTTGACCGAACAGATCATTTTAAGAGCAAGCACTATATGTCATATGCAGAATTTTGGTTGCCAAAAAATGTTGGTTGCCCGAACAAACAAGTGGTGGTCCCGGGCAATTGGACACTCACTAATTTCGTAGAATGCCAAAGTGTTGTTGTATAGTGTTTAGAATTACATACTATGATAAAACTGTTTATAAACTATGATAAGTCATTTCTAATGTCCCTGTCGGCGAGAACTTGTAGATTCTATTATGTTGTGGTCATACATTCATTGGTTGGTAATGAGTTTGTTTTAATAGGTTCAACCCCGAGTCAACAAAATTATCGTAATTTACGACAGTTAGTTAACTTAAACTAACTTCCCTGAACCATTGACTATAACCAGTTCTCACCTACTCTTTCACTAGACCGGCAACTTCTCTGTACACCCTATTTTTGGAAGAATTGACATTAGTATTAATTTTTCATGGAAGGATTTAAACACCCTTGGTGGGATTTGAACCCGCACGCTTTCGGGAAGCTAGATTCAAAATCACACTGCGCTACAATCTGCGATATGTTTGTACCAGATGTGTTCGGACAAAAACGGTACGGTTAGTGCCGTATATATGGCTCTATGGTGATCTTTTCTGTTTGTTAAAACAGTACCAGTACGGGGTGAATCAGAACGAAGTATGATCGTGGATGAACTTACATTGCAGTCATATTGAACTCATGGCAGTCCGTGAATGTGTGACCTTAACATTGTAACATGACAACTATGTTAGGATAGAAGTCTTTGAGGTTTTGATTCTAAGCTCAGTGTACTATAAATAATTTGTGTTTTATATACGAATTAAATGAAGAATTTACATTTGTATATATTTAAAATATGTGTAGTTTTTTGTGTTAATTTACTCATATGTATGTTGTTTATTATTATTTATTATCATTTAAATGCTGGACGAGTGAATATTTTGCTAAGAACAAAATAAAGCAGACCTTTGTAAGTTGGCCATTTAAATGTTTAAATATTTATCCTCTACGACCAACTAACCACATCACTAAGTTGCATGTCTTTTCCATCAATAGGCAGTGCCTATAATTATACTATTTATAACAACATAGAACACATACTCTGGGGTTCAAAAGTTTCTTTACACATATTAAATATTGAGGCTTTGATGTATACTTTGATATATACATTAAAACATATAGTTATTAGTTTCAAAACAAATATACAGTCTGACATAAACTATCAGTTATGTTCTTCATGTATCAAAAATATATAATTAAAGTACTTTGCACGATGTGTCTGCAATAAATTTCAATAAAAAAAGAAAAATATGAAAAATATGTGTGTAAAGAAACTTTTGGATCCCAGTGTATATATGTAAGAACTTGTCTAAAATAATTGAATACAATATTTCTTTAAACGACATTTGCTGTTAATACTTGTACACCGATGTGTCATGATAAATTAGACTTACTTGCCATGTGGTTAAGTGATGTAATTTAATGTATCAAAATATAGATGTTGTGGTTAGAAAGCCTGTAACTCGTTGTTGTAAATAAGGAAATTCAAATCACGAAGGTAAGGTTTAAGCGGTAATTAAATCATGAATCTTTTATCTACGGAATCTTTGAAGTGCCATTTGTCATTAGTTCATGAAAAAAAAACAGTGTTTTGTAAAATTGAAACAAGAAACAATCATAAAAGCACACACACAAAAAAGAAGAAAAATAGTTTGAAATAGTTCGAAGTAATACAGAAGAAAAATAAAATAATGTCTAGTTAAAATGAAATATTGCGAAAAATATTGCGTCACGTAAGGTTCATCCATAATTATCAATTGTTAAAGTTAAATGTGTCAGTCCTTAACCATAACCTTGCTCTAACCCTAAGACTTACTCATATTGTGAATTTGGGACCATTGAACGCTGTGTTTATCATATTATGTTTTATTGGGGTTTTACGCCGTAGCAACAAATTAAATAGGCTATAATTGTAACGGTGGTCATCCAACCTACCAATCTCCGTAAACAGATATCCTGTAGAGCGTTGTCGTACAGGATCTCTATTTTCTCCGTGGAAGATCACGTCGAGATGAACTTTGTTTCGACCAATCAATGCGTAGCTTTCATCTAGACGAAAACACTTAATCACATTTTGATTTCGTAATTTCTATTTTTAGACCAAGTTTTGCATGCTAATTCAACAGCGGTATTATCTACAGTCTGCGATTGGACGGCTCATTTCAAATTGCGTGACGTAGACGATGTAAACAAGTTACGTATCATAACAATTTCGTTATGAATATTATGATGAGAAAAGGTCGCCTGAACGTGACCTTCGTTTGAAAAAGGCTAGGTCTAAATTAGCGAGTATGCGAGCGGAAAATGTTAGATCGGGTTTTAATCAGATTGTCCAACCTACACGCCTTTCCTGAAAATACTAAATCTCTGTATTTAGCTGGAAACCAGTTACTAGACACATACATCTGTCAGTGACTGACAACTGTCCTTCATGATTTAGAATCAGTGGCAGGAGTATTTATCACATATGTATGATTCATTTTCATGTTTTTGTTAACCACTAAATAGGCTATATAATACATTGTCATATTTTAAAACAAATGCATTATTTAATTTGACAAGATAAAGTTTTTTTAAGACAATGATATAAATTTCATTTATAATGTCACTTTACTTTGCTCTCGTACGTTATTTTTTGTAATTTAATACTATTTCCCATTGTAACAGTCCAGGTACCTTGGTGAATAAAACATAACTTAAATAATAGAGGATAAAGATAAATACTGGATAGCTAATAGTTTGATTTAGTATAAATGAAACTAATGACAAGCTAACGTTTACTTTTATCATACTTATGACGTAACCGTGACGTCAAACATGAATAGCCTTGGTCCAGCGATTTAGACCTGCCCAGGGGACAGCAAATCGAATGGCCACCGTGATATTATTGAACAACTGTCGAAGATGCAACATAAGTGCCATCTCTTAATATTAGCTTCTTGACATAATCTAACATTTATTTTGAGCTGAAAAATCTACAAAATCGAACTTTGACCCCGTTATCATAATTTCGATTATTGCGGTAGTGATAATGAACGGTTGAAAGATGAAGTTACATCCTTTAAGGATATAATAATGATATACGCTGAATATTAAATAATGTATCTACTGTATTATAATTGTAGCCTTTTATATACTTTCCTGAGTGAAAACACACTGTACAAAATTTTATAACTATAAAAACATCATCCACTACTAATGACATAGGCCTATATTTAATTGAGATATAAAATTTACAAAAACAAATCTAGTTAACTAAAAGAAAAAAACATAAAAAACTAGATTGATCAAATTCCTTTCTGACATTTGACATGTTTAATTAAAAGCCTTGAATCAAATAATTTATAGCAAAAATATTATAACTAATTATACATTATGACAGACCATGTGACCTTTAAATGATCGTATCATCTTAAATCACCTCGTGATCTTATGATGATCACATGATCTTTACATACCATGTGACCTTTTTAATGATCACATGGTATTGACAAATAACGAGTCCTTTTTAATGATCACATGTGCTCTTTACAAATAACGAGCCCTTTTTAATGATCACATGTGCTCTTGACAAATAACGAGCCCCTTTTAATGATCACTTGTGCTCTTGACAAATAACGAGCCCCTTTAATGATCACATGATCTTGACAAACCACGCGTCTTTTTGAATGATCACTTGATCTTGACAAATAAAGCACGTTTTATTGACAACATGATCTTGACAAATAACGAGCCCGTTTTAATGATCACATGATCTTGAAAAAAGAGCCCGTTTTAATGATCAATTATCTTGACAAATAACGAGCCCTCTTTAATGATCACATGATCTTGACCAAAAATGATCCCGTTTTAATGATCACTTGTGCTCTTTACAATTAACGAGCCCCTTTTTAATGATCTTGACAAATCGCGTGATTTATCATAAATGATACAGTTATTTTGATAGACTTATTTGAAAGTATAATTTATAAATAATGACCTTATACAATGAATCAAATTTGAATATCATTTACATCTATTAAATCGGTTAGTGATAGTGTAATTATTGAAATATTCGATGTTTTGATGTATCTGATATTGTTTTGCATACATTGTAATAATTCACCCTATTTTGGATTGATTGCGAAATAAAGTACATGTAATACATAACGGAACTGAGCAGAAAAAGCATAGCATTACAGAACTGACCAGAACAATCAAAGCAGAACAGATGTGTGCAGAACAAAATGAAACAACAAAGAACAGATCAGTACAGAACAAAAAAAATAACAAAGAGCAAAACAGTGCAGAACAAAAAACAACAAAGAACAGAGCAGTACATAACAAGAAACAACAAAGAACAGAGCAGTAGAGAACAAAATAAAACAACCAAGAACAGAGCAGTAGAGAACAAAATAAAACAACAAAGAGCAGAGCAGTACAGAACAAAAACAACAAAGAACAGAGCAGTAGAGAACAAAATAAAACAACCAAGAACAGAGCAGTAGAGAACAAAATAAAACAACAAAGAACAGAGCAGTACAGAACAAAAAACAACAAAGAACAGAGCAGTAGAGAACAAAATAAAACAGCCAAGAACAGAGCAGTACAGAACAAAAAACAACAAAGAACAGAGCAGTAGAGAACAAAATAAAACAGCCAAGAACAGAGCAGTACATAACAAAAAACAACAAAGAACAGAGCAGTAGAGAACAAAATAAAACAACCAAGAACAGAGCAGTGCAGAACAAAATAAAACAACAAAGAACAGAGCAGTACAGAACAAGAAACAACAAAGAACAGAGCAGTAGAGAACAAAATAAAACAGCCAAGAACAGAGCAGTACATAACAAAAAACAACAAAGAACAGAGCAGTAGAGAACAAAATAAAACAACCAAGAACAGAGCAGTGCAGAACAAAACAACAAAGAACAGAACAGTACAGAACAAAACAACAAAGAACAGACCAGTGAAGAACAAAAAACAACAAAAAACAGACCGGTGAAGAACAAAAACAACAAAGAACAGAGCAGTGCAGAACAAAAACAACAAAGAGCAGAGCAGAGATAAAAACAAAAGTTTGTTTAAAATATTACACAGTTTAATTGTTATAAAACATACAAATCACACTGTGAACCTTGGTGATAACCTTTGTGTTTAATATATGCAACGTACTGTTTTATTTACCATACATATAAATACATATAATACAAATATAACACAGCATGTTGATGTCTTACAATGTCGTATTAGACTTGATGTTTATTGTGAATGATATATATACTATATGTCAACAATGTACATATTTAGATGTTCTATATTTCATATTCCGCTTTGCGGTTAGAGTTGCACTGGATTTGAAAATATTTTGAAATGAAACTCGTTTAGAAAAAGTGAATTTAAAGCTAATTGTTTATATAGGTTCTCTTTAAGACAAACTTTGTATGGTATCGTTTTAGAAGTAGTAAATTTATTGTTCTAATAATAATAAGTGTAATGCAAAGTACATAAAACTGTAAAAATTGTGATTTTATAAATAAAAAACTCACAGATGGTAACACTGGATGATTTAGTAAGTATGTTCAGTCATCGCCTGTTTTCATCCATTACATGTTCTCGCAGTGGTATCCGGACATTTGCACTCCGGACATTTGTCCCTAGGACATTTGCCCCCCTTTGTCAGGGCGAACATTTGCCCTCCTCATTTTTTATGGGCGGACATTTGCCCCCTCGTGTGTTTTGACAGGGTGGACATTTGTCCCCCTTCGTTTTTTGGAAATTAGTGGGGCCAATGTCCGCCATGTCAAAAAAGGAGGCAAATGTCCGGGGGCAAATGTCCTAGAATATCTCGTAGTATGTCTTTCTCAGTGAAAGTGTAATGAAGGCCAGAATGTTCACCTACAATGTCAGGTACAAACACGAACCTTATGAACTTTATGAACTGACTTTTCACAACAACATCCAACAGTTAACATCTAATTATGCAAACATTATTGACATCGAACTCTGTCAAAATAAATCATGCGATCTTTCAGTAATTTACATTTGACTTGCTTGTCTTATTTGATAGGTTGACATTTTATATAAAATATTTATAATAAAATACAAACTTAGTATACCGGTCGTTTACGTAAACATTGCGTACATAAACATAGCCAGTTTCATTACACACCAATTTAGGGGTGAATTATTTTTACAATTTTATAGTTTAATTAGTTTACACTTATCTTATAAATATATCATTATATAAAATGTACAATGAGCATACACACTATTAAAAATAAATGTTACACATAAAATGGCCTGTTAAAATAAGTAAAATGCTGTTCATGCATTAGCTTATTCACCTACTTAGTGGGCATGTCCATTGTTAAAAGTACAAAAACACGCATGACCTAGAATACGACCTGTACATCTATTTTATACTCTGGTTATTTAAATCAACTTTAAACTGACAAGCTGTGTTGTAGCATTCTCGTACCCTGAGGTTATCAAGATTCTCGAGAATCCTACTAGACTCTGGGTACGAGAATGTGTTATAGGCTTATAGCTACTCGTTGGTGTATTTCAACTGAACTATATTGTTCGTTTTTTCTCAACTGTCAAAGCATGAATAATTACACGGTGAATGCGTTTGTTAAAATTTAAGTCGTAATACATCCATGAGCTTCGGAAAATGTGTATTATGATTGAGAAACGCTGCTTATGCCGTATTGTATGTTTTAGTCAACATATTTTTAATAACAATTAGGCCGCCAGTACAAAAACAATGCATTCAGTCACCGTGAAATTATTCAAGCTTTGACAGTTGAGAAAAAACGAACAATACTAATGAATTATCAATATTTCAAGACAAATTGAAACATTATGGCTTGCGAGCTTTAATTGATTACCTTGAATCCTCTGCAATAATTATGCTTGCACATGACCTAGTTAACAGTTCGGTATAAGGTTAATGAATTGGACCAGGAATGCCCCCTTTTATATCTTATGAGAAAAAAGCCGAAGTGTCCTCAGTGCAGTCTATCTGCTGTGTTTATATATCGTTGGTATATAGTCTGTTGAACCGGGGCAATGATGGCTACCTATGCTCAACGAGTTTAAATGTAAGAGTAGAAAAGAAGGAAAAGACGTACAAACTATAAAGTATCTCTTTAAATGAGATATCTCAAGCCCTAATCATTTGTTTGAGTAAAAATCAGTACAAAATATGGGCTCACTAGTTAATCAATCTGTACATATGTTTTTCTACATAGCAAACAAGACTTTTAGTGTCACTGAACTGTCCTTTGTTCACATACGTTGTTGCAGCACTAATTCTACTTCCAATTTTCAAACCTGAACAAATTCAGTGCGTTCAGTGCTTTGATAAAGCAAAGGCTTTGTAGCCGACGATCAAAACTAAAAAGGCAATTTGAATTTTTCGTGAAAAGAAAGGTTGTACTTATTTTATGCACTATCCGATGTCATTCCATTATTTGCTGAGATAGAGAAATAGGCGAAAAACAAATCTTTATTTACTTTAATCGGTGAAATTGTAGATCACTAGACTATAGACCCAAGACACGCGATGGGGGTCGATAGCGCAGTTGGTAGCGCACCGGTATTTGAATCTAGTGTCCGGAAGGGGGTACGGGTTCGAATCCCACCCGGGGAGGTTATACCCTTCCATGAAAATTTGACAATAATGTCAATTTTCCTCCATTGATTAGATAATACGGAGAAGTTTCCGGCCTTGTGGAAGGGTAGGTGAGTACTAATTATAGACAGGGGTCCAGGAAAGCTAGGTTAGGTGCACTGGGCGCCGTAAAATTACCTTAATTGTGTTGACACGGCGTTAAAACCAGTAATAACATAAACATGCGATGGGTCAGTGTTGTATGTCGAAGGTTTAAACCGTAGACGAGGCACACACTTCAAGGCTACATGTAAGAGTTAGGAGTTCAAAAGTACAAAGCTTTTAAAAGTTAAAACCCTTGACTTACTAAACTTTTAACGCTAAACAGAAAACTAAATTAAGATTACTAAATAATTGAAAATTATTGAAAACATGGGAAGTAAGAAATGCAATTACAAGGCCGTCTTATTTTCGTACACCTGTTCAAAAACGTGATACTGGTTGGACAGTCTATATCCGCTTTTGATCATTAACAAAAAAAACGAACTCGATCTTATACTAGCTAGCGTCGTCAAAATACATTAAAACACGACTGGCTACTGGCTAGCTCAGTTGGTTGCACGCAAGTCTACCGATCGCTGGTCGTGGGTTTGATTCCTTGGCGGGGCATACTTACGTGGAGTTTGGGCATAAAATGATTTCTACGACAATTCTCCCTCCTATCACTGATTCTTAATCACTGACAGAATTATGTGCCTAGTAACTGGTAAACAGCTACATCTAGTGATTAAAAGCCTTTCCAGAAACGGTGAGTAGGTTGACTGACTCCCGTGATATGACCTATACAAAGTGTTGCTACGACGTGAAATCCAACAAAAAAGTTATAAGCATTCACCATAGCCACTTGTGGACAACTGACATATTTTAAGCAGACAATTTAGGAAGGACAGCCGTTTGAAATATTCCATGGCCAATTTTTATGACGGAGGAATTCCTCAGTAATTCCCGCCCGGTAATCAAACCAGTCGTAATGCGTTTCCTTGTCAATTGACCTAAGGACTGTGTTATTCTGCTGCGCCTGTAGAACCATATCTATATTTTTTAACGTAAATTTTCTTCCGTAAAAATTGCAAAAACCGAACATTTTGCCATCATCATACATTCAAAGACAACGACGACTTGAATAAAATGTTGATTAAATTATTCTGGAACGCGACGTTTGACTTTTCTTTTGCAGATTTTAAACTCCTGCCTTTTTACTATTTAATTAAAAGAAGTTTGAGATGAACGTTAAAACAATTTAGACGCACAAGTAACAGACAAAAGAACTATCCAGCTCGAGTCTAAGACTTATTGTAACGACCTGTCAAAAGGTTTTATGCCAGGTACTTCCTGTGATTTTACTCAATATAAAGATTGTAAGCGCAAGGAGCTTACTGTAATCCATAATGGTCATTCATCCAACTTCTAATCACACTGTTTGTTGCTTATCCATTACATAATTAGCCCAATGTTCTACTAAATGTGCAAATTTGTTGTTAGTTCTGGTAGTTCTAACGTAAACGAAAATTTTGTTACCTGAATAATACCCGAGCGGGCAGCCATTAATGCAGTTTGCCTGACCCGATAGTGGTAATGGGTAGGTAATTCAGACTAGCCTAGATGTAGTTAAATGAGATGTTATGCTTAAACTTTTGCTTTACAAAAGTCGATAATTGAAAATATAACATTTAATACATACGTCTTTAAAAGTCAGTTTATCAACTGAAATTGTGTTCTAGATAATGAATTATAATAATAATAAAGTATACTTTGTTACGTCGAATAAATCAAAACAAGCACGAACCAAACCACATCAGACCTGACAAACTAACATTACTGAAGTATTATACAAAAATCCATTCTGAGTTAAACAATACAAACATAAGAAGCAATTGTGTAGATTAGATATCAGAATATATAACCAATAATAGGCCGACACTTATTTACATGGAATAATTTACCCCAGGAAACAGTAACGGCAGATTCTGTGATTCAATTGGAAATCAAACTTACTAAAACAATAAACGATTTTAGGTATGACCTCTCAAAAGAAATTAACACGAGAGTCAAATGTTTATATTAGAAGACACGTCTGTAGCACTGCTAAAAGTGGCACAAAATCGGCTGACTCTAAACGTTGCATTGCTAATACTAGAAGTGGCACAAAATTGAGTGACGTTAAACGTCGCAAACATGACACTAAACGTCGTACTTGGTAGGAAGGTTTAGTTTCAAATTTAAACAACACACAAGTATTACAAATGACAAATATTACTTCAAATAAACCATTCTTAAATCAAAGCAACCATCCACATATCCATAGTAACCGCCTTTAAGTCCATTGCAGTCACTCGCTCGCTCAAAGCCACACGTCTCAAGGTTACATACTACTAAATGGTAACCGGAAGTGAGCATTTACCGGATATAGAAAGTGTGCTTATTTATTTTTTGAGAGTGCATGAATACCTCATTTGTGGTGCTTTTTAATATCGAAGAGTATGTATGTCTTTGACAATGCTTTTCCTATGAAAGTATATGCAAAAAATCCATGGATCTGGTCTGTTTAGTCGCAAAAAATGGTTAAAAGGGGAGATGTAACCTCAAGGTACATAGCAATCACTCTACCGTTCATAACAACGGTTTTAAGGACAAAGCAAGCCAGTATTGTACCTCTAACTATTACTTGAATGCCGAATGCGCCATAAACTTTATCACAATGTTATTTTAATTACGTTCAGGTCAATTCAAAACTTGGTCAACCTGGGTAAAATCTAGGTAAGTAGGCACTCTAGAGGTCTGTTCATATAAATTGTGTTGTATTGTTCATGTTTTTGATGTTTTAAAAGTTATCATATAATAATTATGACTTAATGTTACCTTGAAACAAGTATTTGATATTTAGTATCTAAAGTATTCGTAATTTCCACTTTTCAGCAATTATTTATAAACGCTGAAAGTATTGCAGAATTGCACATTATTATGTATTTTGACCAGTTGCATTTGTCTTAACATTATCCAAATATTCCTTCACAAACTGCTAGCAATGACGGTGGTAATGGCATTTCTGTGGCTATGTCTTATCGCTTTTCATTTTTGCGATTGCGAAAAAAGGTTTGTAAAATATAACATAGAATCGGTACCGAAGTTCCAAGTCGAATGTGGAGTGAATGGAATGTTTAATGAATATATAGGAGTAAAAATAGATAACAGAAGTGGACAATGTTCAGAATGGTCTAAAACTTCATCTGTTCCGTATTCAGAAAACTACATCTACGTGAAGAAGGCTGTCGTTGTCGATGATTATAAGGTAATTAGTGATATTGTATGAGATTATTCCCGTATAAAGTTAGTCTTTATTTCATGCATAACGGTGAAATGTGGTTACTTCGATGAAAATGTACAATAAATGTTATATTTTCATTGCAGTGAAAATGAATCTTATATTCATATATATGTATCGTCAAACGTCAATCTGATTAAAACCCGATCTAAATTTTCCGCTCGCCTACTCGCTAATTTAGCAGTCTACAGGATATCTGTTTACGGAGATTGGTAAAACGTCATCTTTGAACATAGATTATGTCCTCTTGGAGAAGAAATTACTTCACGTAATGCTTTGTGTTAACAACCCCTAACACAACGCAGAATAAAACATGAAAGGAACAGAACATCAACATTGTTCTGAGATCTTTTTTAAGTCATGAATTCAAAAGATGACATTTGCACTCATGACTCAAGTTTATCAAGCCAACAATTTCACTTGTTCAGGCCATGCCAAATTGGAAATTTGTCAAACGTCAACTTAAGTTTGACAAACCTATGTACCTATTCACAAAAACCACACAAATTTAAACGAAAACACATGTCCATTCTAGAAAGTATTCACACAAATAAGTACTTGGTAGTACATGAATGTTTATGGCATTAATGTGAGATTAAAGTAATTCTATTAAAAAATATATACAGCATACACATGTACATTTTCATTAATCAAATACACAGAAACAAGGAATCAGTATTTCCTGAGAAAAATAAGTTATCGAATCCCGGAACAACAGAATTATTTGTGCACCAACAATTGTTTTTTGGATTGAGGACTCTAAAACCTACGTGCACGCAGGGCACAAATTCTGGTATGGCATGGCCTTAATTTCCTCGACCATTCTTCTTCTAGATCAATCATAACTGTAACATTAATTTTGTCTTCATTTTGTTAACAGGATGGTTTAATACTTGAATCTCAAGAGCACAAGTTTGAATTACCATTAAAGCTGGTTGTAGGAATAACTGTAGACATAGAGTTAACTATACCCACAGGATCGGACCGGTAATATTATTTGCATTTTGATTTACTATTTTATGAGATATTAATGAATTTGACTGCAGAAGGAATATAAATATGCACTGCGTTTATTGACAAGAACGCTCGCCTAAGTTATTGTTAGGCAAAGTTCTTCTGGAAAAGCTTTGCTCCCAACTAGCTAATCCTAGATACAATACATCAGTGCTGTGTACTCACTAGGGCTGTCACGATACGCCAGGAGCGTACCGCGATATATTGCAATACGCTGGCATCGTATCGCGATATACGTACCACGATATATTGTGGGGTTTTAGATTCGTTGTGCCTCCGCTGTATTTAACAGAAACATTACAAATCGTATATGCAGCTACTGATAGAATCTAGCCTTTTAAAGTACTTACGGTCATTTAGGACTGAGACGCGTCCCAGTCGGTTTAATTCTTGTAACTTAAGATGAGATGAAATGTACAATAGAAAAACTTTTTCTCTGAAGGAAAGAATTTTCCTATTAAATAAAAAATATCGCCAAATACCGGTACATTAAAACCGTACCGCAGTACGTATTGCCGCAGCTGCATACTGCAATATACCGATATACCGGTATATCGTGACAGCCCTAGTACTCACCCATCCCCATCTTTGTTTGCTAGCGAGTCACCTCTTAATTGCATTCGCCATTGTTAGGAACGTTCAAGGCACCCAAACCGTTCTTTATCACAAACGTTCGCTCACCTCGCGAATGGTCGCAAAAGTTATGGTTAATGAAGGCTGTGCTTGGTTGATTGATAAGCTGTGTAATCCTAGTAGTGACTGCTAGTGAAATCCTATGAATATGATTAGCGAAAAAATCTAACTATCTAACATTCGATAGTGTCATGCTGATTGTATCACATATATTTTTTTCGCGCAAAAAAGATTTTTATACAACAAGTATCGTTTGTCAACACATAAATATTTTTATCAAACATACGTGTGTTTATACAAAACAAATATTTTGTTGTAATACATAAATTTTAACAGTTTAAAATATTGCAACGTTTGTCATGCCATAGTTAACCATTCCTATAAGGGACTTTAGTTAATTATTTCCCCTTGTATACTCTTTAAATAGATAGGCCCTATTACTTGGATAACTTGGATTTTACCCTTATTTTTCAATGTCAATTTGCCAAAATTAATCTTAAATAACTTTTTTGTAAATCATTTAATTTGTTTGAAATTCAAGCTTAGTATTTTAATGGTCAAGAACTATCTAAACCTAATCACTTCTGTAAATATCTTTATTAACAAGAAAGATATTAGATGAAATATTTTGTTATCCTTACATAGGAATTCAATGATATAATCCGAGTATTCCAACTGTAAGGACCTACTTACCAATTGGATTGCTTCAGATTTTATCAGGGAAAGATAACTGACTAAAGTCCCTAATTGGGTATCTGTTACCGTTGTCATGTGCTTTTCTAAATCTTATTGCTATAATACCATTTTACATTGTTTGTTTGAAGAGTCTGCATTTGTTTAGTGTCACAACCCACCTTAAGGTTTGAAGCTTGCTGTACATGTGTATACGAATCTGGCTACGCGACTATGAATACTCGAAACAACATAACGTCAGGGTCTTACGTGAGCCATCCGGCTAAAGTCCTACCAAATGAAACATATGTGTTACACCACAAATTTGAAGCAATCTACGTGCTGGTAACTATTAGTTTATGATATATACTTCTATGAAAAGGCAACACATGTGTTATTCGTATAAATACTTCACTAAAATGTCATTATTTAGAATGATGATTCTGTTATCTTTCCAGTAATAAAAAGTTTGAAACCATTTTACACGATTAAATAATTTTCAACAAACATAAAGATGCGTAGTTCAAGCTTAACATCATCGTCGGCAATCACAGCACTTTCGTCCGTTACACTCCATACGTACCGTGGGCGATTTGACTGGCAAAATCTCGATTTCATGAATATGCAGGAGGCAGGGGAGAATGCATATTACAATTAAATACTCTTCAGTAATTTGACGTCATACTGGGGTTTTCTTACTTTAAATAGAAACCAACGAACATGTTTATTTTGAAAAAAATGGTTTCGCAGTTTCATTGGCTAGTTTTCCGCAGAGGTTTCCTTGTCTCATTATTTATTCATGATTACGAGATTTTCCTTACCAAATTACCCGCGGTACATAATGCAGCATAGCGGAGTAATGTATCGTGGGATACGGCGCAGATTGCTGCCACAATATTTAGTGCATGACCCTTACAGGTACTCATTTACACCTGGGTGAAGTGAAGCAATCGAAGATAATTTTTTGCTCAATGCGCATCCCACCAGCGGATATACCTCATGTACTAAACAGTGTTTTGTTTCGGAACTGTATCGACCACCTATGGTTCTGGGTATCTAAAAGGTGGCGAGTCGTTTACTTCTTAAAAGACCGTTCAATCCAATTTAATAGAGCGATAGTCGAATGCAAATTGTCGTGTGTATCATGGCATCTACGGGATAGATTTATCTAGCTTTTATGTTGTTTTTAAGGTACAACTAGATGACTTCTTCACCACTGAAGTAATACAATATTCTCCTCTAGACTTAATAAAGTATCTTCGGGTGAAACAGCATGGAGCAAGTGGAACAGTTATTAAGAAAATTATTTTCCGCGATGAATGAAAGGGACGTACAGACCAAACTAAAAATCACTTGTGACAATATTACCGCCCCCCCCCCCTCGAGAGTTTAAAGCCTATACAAAGTAGTGTTAGAACTTTTATAGAAGTGCAAGCTTTTACTGTTATCAACATAACCCGGGTCGATAGCGCAGTTGGTCGCGCGCCGGAATTTGGAATCTCGTGCCCAAGAGGGTGCGGGTTCGAATCCCACCCGGGGAGGTTATACCCTTCCATGAAAATTTGACAATAATGTCGATTTTCCTCCATTGATTAGATAATATGGAGAGGTTTCCGGCCTTGTGGAAGAGTAGGTGAGTACTGGTAATAGACAATGGTCCAGGAAAACTATGTTAGGTGCGCTGGACGCCGTAAATCTTAAATTGTGTTGACACGGCGTTAACTCCAATAAATAAATAAATATAAATACATAGTTATTAACATGTTATATCGTATAGTAGTACAAGCTTTTACGGTTATTAACATGTTATATCGTATAGAAATGCAAGCTTTTAAGGTTATTAACATGTTATATCGTATAGAAATGCAAGCTTTTAAGGTTATTTACATGTTATATCGTATAGAAATGCAAGCTTTTACGGTTATTAGCATGTTATCGTATAGAAGTGCAAGCTTTTACGGTTATTTACATGTTATATCGTATAGAAATGCAAGCTTTTACGGTTATTTACATGTTATATCGTATAGAAATGCAAGTTTTTACGGTTATTTACATGTTATATCGTATAGAAATACAAGCTTTTACGGTTATTTACATGTTATATCGTATAGAAATGCAAGCTTTTACGGTTATTAACATGTTATATCGTGTAGTACTACAAGTTTTTACGGTTATTAACATGTTATATCGTATAGTAGTACAAGCTTTTACGGTTATTACATGTATCATGTTTTATTATACCTCACTGGAATTTCCCTATGCTAAAGCCCTATACCGGAGCGGGTGATATTTTGTTCGATATGGTAATATTACCCGCTATCTAAGGGAGACCACTTATTAACGATTAATAGCCGTAAATAGCCGCGACCGTGGCGTAGTGGTTAACATGTCTGACTTCGAATCCGGAGATCGCGGGTTCGAATCCCGGTCGCGGCAGGGTATATTAGTGATATAATTCATTTTTTTTTATTGTACTGATTGTTTTCTTTACTGTGTTGTTATTTGTTGTTCAATAAATATTTACATGTTACAGTTTTGTTCAGTATAATAAAACAAAAAAACACATGGCAGTGAGGGTGACAGTACAGATTATCAACCCTTGAAAATTAATATCAACCTCGGCTAGCGCCTCGGTTGATATTATTTTCCTCGGGTTGATAATCTGTACCGTCACCCTCACTGCCATGTGTTATTTATATAATATCGTACAAGCTTTAACGGTTATTAGCATGTTATCGTATAGTAGTACAAGCTTTTAAGGTTATTAACATGTTATATCGTATAGAAATGCAAGCTTTTAAGGTTATTAACATGTTATATCGTATAGAAATGCAAGCTTTTAAGGTTATTAACATGTTATATCGTATAGAAATGCAAGCTTTTAAGGTTATTAACATGTTATATCGTATAGAAATGCAAGCTTTTAAGGTTATTTACATGTTATATCGTATAGAAGTGCAAGCTTTTATGGTTATTAGCATGTTATATCGTATAAAAACGCAAGCTTTTACGGTTAATCAGAGACATAGATGTTTTTGCTATGTAGAGACATGGATGTTATCTGGGTTGATATGTTATATCGTATAGGCAATTTTAGAATTACAGATGTGAAAATCATTGAGAAATGGAAGCAATGACATTATGTATCCGAAAACATGATTATTTTTGAGATCATTTTCACGTAGGCGTAAGTGCTTCTATTAAAGTCCTAATACATTAAAAAAGTTAAAATAGCAATGATAGGATTTTCTGTTTAGATAATTAACATCTGAATGTTGTAATTTTGCGATTTAATAACGCTAAGAATCCAATATGGCGTCTAATATGGACGACCCTAAAAAGATTAACATATATTTACATATAAGTCGTATTGATTTTTTGGCACATTTTTCACCGCCATAATAGATTCTGATGGGTTGTAAAAGCTATATTTTGTAAGATCTAGCAGAGACATTTTAACAGTTCTGGTGTAAGTTTCAGATTCGGTTTATCATCGTTGCGAGTAAGTTAGATTGTATGTTTACGTACGTTTTCCAAATTTTTTATGTACGCTGCATCATTAGAAACAACACAAACCATCTTATAACAAATAATAAAACATTAAAAATTGCTGCGTCGTGGCAACGTTACCATGGTTTTTAGAAACGTTATTTTGAAGGGAAATGTAAGCTTTTTTTTATTGAAACGTTAGATCAACATTTTGTATATACGAGAGGTGTTCAACTTATATTTGAACACTTTTTTGATGGGATAAAAATCAATTTCTGACAATAAATATCCACATTTTACTTGAATATGTTACAAGTGGATTGTCTATAATCCACTGGCATATTACAATAAAAAAATTGAAACAACATAAGGCTGTTATTAAACATTAATGAAGGGACCGTATTTTTTGGCGTTTTGAACATAGCGAAATCTTAAGCAAGCGGTCACTTTAGAAGTTGTTATTTATCTTTATCCCATAAGATTTTGCAAAATCTTTTCTTTCACAATTTGTTCATGTATATTTCTACTTCTTCGTGTTCTTTGCAGTTCGAAATGTGCGTGAAATTGCATTTTATTTGTCTGACATCAACATTATCTAAATGAACGTTGAGCTGGATCAAGTACATAATAAATAACATTATTTATTAATGTTTCTGCAAATACTAATTCATTTGATATATGTATATGTTTAGTTTATGTGA
The DNA here is from genome assembly GCA_025267735.1 of Mactra quadrangularis. NCBI lineage: Eukaryota > Metazoa > Mollusca > Bivalvia > Venerida > Mactridae > Mactra > Mactra quadrangularis. The sequence continues at coordinate 44,872,108 of CM046304.1, read as the reverse complement.
TAAAGACACACATTCCCAAAGTTCTACTTCGAAACCTTTACACAGGCTTTGAATGAGGCTTTTATATTTATGTAATGTGACGTCATATCAAGCAATGAAAGCTAAAGTAAATACTTCTGAACATGGTCATATCAAAGTAACTACAACTATTAAGCAAATCATGTCTATGAAATTGGTGTATGACTATATTATTTAGCAACTTCAATTATAAAAAGTGAAAATATAGTGTTTTATACGTTACTAAATTTGACCAAAACGTGACGACTTTCTCTTAGTTGTCTTTGAATTACCCTATAAAGGATCACTTTTTGACCCCTTAAAACATCATTGATTATTGCATTCCTTTCAATTTACACACTTTGGGCATTAAAGTTTTGATAAGGTTATGTTTAATTAAATAATTTCAAAATTTATTAAGTAAAATTAATGAATGTATGATATATGCTCTCAAACACTGATTTCGGACTAAAGTCTAAAATGACAAAATGCATATTTTTTTGTTAAAAAACATAATTTTGTTTTATCAAATTACACATGCTATTGGGATACAAAAAGGTAATTATAACATTTATAACACATCCAACAGGCCATATTTAAGAGCAAAAAATGCGGTAAAACTCTAAAAAATGATGTTTTGGGGTGGTCAACTAACATGCTATAAATATGTTTGATAAAATAAGTTTAAATAATTTTGTTTTATAAAACATGATTATTTACATAACAATACATATAAAAAGCAATTTTTAGAGGAAACAATCCGGTCATAGGCTTCAGAATCAGAGTTCATATCTGTTCAAATATAAGTTGAACACCTCTCGTACAGTGCGAGTTTTATTGATGTGTAGAAATGTTCATTTGAAGTCATACTTTTTATATGAGAGTTAAAATCCGGTTTATTTTAAACCCTCGTATTAATGTTTGAGTTTGCTTTTCCTACGAATAATTATTATTGTATTTTATTTAAAATTGTATGTTTTGTAATACTGGAGTGATGTTTGTCTGTCGTCAATGACCATGGTTTTAGTTAATTTGAAAATCTGTGGTATGTTGTCATTGATTAGGTGTTAACATTTCCAGCCAACAATCTGTGCAGCATGTTTGTCTTATAAGGATGTGATACTGTACTCACCTGAGGTGGTACAACCCACATGGGTTTTTCTTCGCTATAATTACCACACTCATCTATTGGGACCACAGTGGAAATAAGAGTTTGCTCTTTTTGTGCTATCTTTGAATAATTGTGGCTTGACATGGTATAATTAAATTAAATCAACATATTTCCATAAACTTTTTTATTGCCATGTTTTACTATTTTTAATTACACAAAACTTATATTATTAAATGTAAATTGTTAAAGTGTTATTCGTCATTGCTAAATTGCTATGTTGCATTCCATGTACAATGCTCTTTTATTCTGAATAAAATATATATGATGTACAGTCTAAAGCAAGGTTTTCTTAGTTCATCATCAATGTTGTAAGGCTTTAGTTATGCCTTCCAGCTATCGAAGTACCATTTCCTCTGACCCCCAACTGTTCTCTTAGACCTACTTGATGCTAATTCTACATAGATAGATTAATTAGGAATCATTGTGATAGACATTATATTTACATGACCAGCCCAACGTACCGAATTCTTTTCTGTATCAAAGCCGTAGTGAGGTCGACAAATGTTGTGCACATTGGTTTGTGTTGCTCTTAAGATTTTTCTTGCTGTTGGCGAGCTTCAAATACCATGCGAACTATAATATTATATATATATCCCAGCATCAATCTGATTAAACCCAATAAAAATTTAGATCTGGCCGTTTTCTTAAAAGGTTCACATTCAGGTGACCTTTTCTCATTATGATATTCATTAGGAAATCGTTACGTTTAGTAACTTGTTTACATCGTCTACGTCACCAAATTTAAAATGAGCCGTCCAATCGCAGACTGTAAATAACACCGCTGTCAAAATAGCTCGCAAACCTTAGTCTAAATAGAGAAATTACGAATTCAGAATGTTATTATTAGAATTTCGTCTAAATAAAAGCTACATATTGATTGGTCGACATAAAGGTCATCTGGACGTGACCCTCCATGGGAACCTCAGAGATCCTGTACGACAGCGCTCTGCAGGATATCTGTTAACGATAATTGTCCCAGCATGGAGCCCATCCTGACTCTCTTGTAGCAATAATATTTTTAAAAAGTTTTTGTTGAAGCGAATAAACAGTTTCCTTGCGAGAAATTTGCCAGCGATTGGCGGTAATGATGTAACCGGCTTGGTTTAGTAGTCTTTTCGTTCCATTGTACTCCTTTTGGGTTCATTTTAATTCTTTCCTTTCATTGTTTCCCGCGGTTTGCTAGTTTCTGCCATTGTTCGTAAAGGCAAGACGTGTTTTTGAAGAATAGTTGGTATCTGGAGAAACTAAAAGAATACAAGGCTTGGTTATTTTATCTGGAAGTCCTTTAAGAAATGTTACGTCTGCGTCTACCACACCATTGTAAGGAAGAGGTCTACCATCTGTACATTCAATTGAAATTGAAGTGAACCCCTCAATGGAACTGAGCGCAGTGTCCGCCATATGATTCTTATAAAAAGATTCAGACATGACTGAAACACGTGATCCTGTGTCGAGAAGAGCAATGGTGTCAATTTCATTGATGCTGACCTTTCCTTCAATGGTTAAGCCAAATACTTGAGGGTCTTTGTTGATATTTGTGTGCCTGTCTGACACAGTAACTGGGGTACTTATTCTTTTGGGAAGTCTCTCTGTTTGTGTCCTTTTTCCTTACAGCGAAAGCATATCAACGATGAAGCTATTTCTGGACAATTAGTCTGGTGTGTCCCTCTTCCCACAATTGAAACAATTGGGTTGAAACGTATTTCTCCCTGTAGGTCTATTAGGTCTATATTTTCTCCATCCAAATCGTCCATCCTTTCATTTAATTTAAGTAATGAATTTTTCATCTCGGACATATCTGAAGTACACGAGTTTTCATTTTTTGTCATAATATTCACAGGTTTTGTTTCAGTGTCTTTTTTATCTTCTAAAAGTTCAGACTCTAGTTTCTAAGTTCTGTTTTTGAACTCTATATAATCTAATAAATCTAGCATGGATCTCGATTGCAACCTAAGGTCCATCCTTAACCCACTTTTTCACTTCCTGTAAAGTACTGCCGTATCGCTTCTCTGACATATCCTAACAGACAGGCTTGAGAATATAATTCTTCCAGCCTGGACGCGCACTTTTCAACTGTTTCTTCAGGTGTCTGTGTACAATTATAGAGTTTTTTCATTATACTCAAACCAGACTTCATACTCTCATATGAGCATTCTAATTCATACATCACATCATCAATACTAGTTAGTGGTCCTAGTCTTCTTATTTTGTCGACAGCTACGCCTTTGCATGCTCTTCTAACTCCATAAAGTATTTGATCTTTATTGAATATTTTATCTGCTAAGTATCTACTTCGTATTTAAACGTCGGCCATGTGACTTTTCATTTGCCGGATTCACCATAAAAGACGGATATCTTCGGATATCTACTTTTATCCCTTTGTCTTCTAATTTCCTCAAACCTCCTATTAAAGCATCATCAATCCTCCTTTCCAACATTTCATTGCGATGTTCTGATAATGCTTCTCTCTTTCTTAATTAGTAAATATCTTCTTTGCTACGTTCTTCTCGCCATTTTTCCATTTATTCCTCTTCCCTATTCATATCACTTTCACTTTTTCTTACTTTTGGTGTAGCTTCTAGTCCTAATTCATTTTATTCACATTTTCAAATAACTCCTTTAATTAAAATTAAACCACTTCAGTCTCTAGCTTTGGTTCAATTCCTAACGCTCTTAAACCTTCAAGTAACTTAGCCTCATTTGGCGATGCAGCAATGGTATATTGACTATCCTTACTAGATCCACAAGCTTCATCCATATCATGAATTGGATCCTTGTCCATCTTAAATTTATTTAGCCGAGGCCGTGGCGTAGTGGTTAGAATGTCTGACCTCGAATCCAGAGGTCGCGGGTTCGAAACCCGGTCGCGGCAGGTCATACCCTATACATGAATTGTCAGCCTCGTGGTAGGGTAAGTTAGTACTAGTGATAGAAAAGTGTCCATGAAACTTATAGAAGGAAGAGCTGGCCGACAAGTATGTAATTTTGTCAACTTATGAGTAAAATGTAACGCAACACTAACTATTTTACAAATCATAATCAAATAATGTTAATGATAAAAAATACTATTTTAGATGTACATGTATTACATTATAACGACATGTACCAAGAAAGAGATATGCTTCATTCAAACCTTAACAATTGTCTATGTATGGCTTTAAAGAATAACTTTATATTTTTGACATGACAGGATGGCATCATGATTCAAATCTTGCAGTCTACATACTGAAAAATAAACAGTTAATTAACTCACAGAATATGATACCGTATTGGATAGCACTTCTAACAACCATAACAGCAAGCAATTGTCTCAAAAAACCTTTCTATCTATGCAGCAAATATACAGTCAATGAATTACATTGTTCAGATTTAGATGCAGGTGGTTGTCATAGTGCGAATATTAGTATGACATCGTCCAACAAATATTAAGAAAGATAAAAAAGAAACAAAAACAGTTAATCATAATATTTATGGATATATTACATCGCATATAATCAATTAAATTTAAATAAAACAATAAAAAAATAAAAACAAGTGTTTTACAATATAAGCAATTATTATATATTTAATAAATCTAACCAATCGGCAATCTACATTTGTACCACGTGACCGTCCAATATATTCCCGTATTGGATCCAAAAATATATATTATTTTCGTATTGGACAGTTGGGTACATGTGCTCCACACGATGCTAGTCTGGTTTCCGATTTTAATCTTTAACGATGGTGATTATTTCAAAGGAAACGAAAGATATATAATAAAAAGGTTATTATACATTTTATAGTACAATACGGAATATATTTGGACTCGTACACAGCTTGAAAAGTCATATTGGACCCGCCTATCGGCTCATCCAATATGACTTTTCAAGCTGTGTACTCGTCCAAATATATTTCCGTATTGTACAGTAAAATGTATAATAACCTATAATTATCAATACAAATAAATTATCGGTTAATTTATTGAACAATACATGTTTTGAATAGACATTACCATGGATTCTTGCATAATATATTGTAATATATTCGGAATAGAAAGATATGCATAGACGGTTTATCATATTATTTCATCATATTAGCTATTGCATCAAAGTCTTTTTCTAGTCAATAATCATGTACATGAACTTGTGATTCACGTTCATTCGTCGTAGCAAAAATATGATCACATACAACTATGACCCAAAACATGGATATACATAAGATACTCGTATACATAACACAAACATAGGAAATACATTTGCATATTTTTACAACAAGAAAGTTTTCCTCGTTTAATGAAATCCATGAATGGCGCATCTTAACTAATGGCTTGACAATTAATAAAGCACTAAGTCCTATCAATGATACAATTTTCATAATAAATGACAGGTTGAACAAAATATGAAGTGTTAGAGGGTGATGGATGATGCATAGTAATTGGTGACTCTGTCGTGAATGAAAACTACCATTCTATTTCTTATACAACAAAACATAAAAGTATATACAGTGCTTTGCATTACAAATGACTGCAAAATAGCTACGCAGTCTGTTTTAATATCATGTAAACTTCACTTGGAATTTCATTCACACGAATGAAGATAATCATGCAATGAAAATGTAAAATGTGATGATAAAATGATGTACACCGATTACAAACTATTTTTTTGTTTAACACATCAATTTTAAATTGAGATGTAAATTATTACAAAAGTCATTGCAATGCTCATCAATTCAACATTACATCAGAATGTGAAACAACTCTAAAATAAATTGATAATGTATAATCACGCTCATAAGACAGAGACATGAGTAACACACGTTAATTCAATGAAATGTATGACAAGCCACAAAACATTGAAATACATGTATAACAATTACACTGAGCATTTAACTGTATTACAACTCAACAAAACTTAGATATGCAAACCAATTCTATAATACATTGTAATAAATTCCAACAATCAACAACATTATACAATTGTATAATTTACCCACATTACATTAGAATATTACACATAATTAAACTGTTGTTTTTTTTAATGTTTAAAACTGTTCAGAATGTAACCCTCTTTCTAAGTTATGTGATGCACCTATCATATGGTAACGTTTACTTGTTGGTTCATAACTTGATAGATTTTCTCTTGTCTGTTGACTGAAAGGGGCTGCTGGTCTACCAACGCCTATTGTAACAATTGGTGAAATTGTACTTCCTCTAATCATTGGTGAAAGAGCCTGCAATGATATTATTTAGAGGTTAATGATTAGTTGCTACTCGCCATTATGCGATAATCACCCGATGAAGTCCATAATAGCCTGAGGGCCTTTGGCCCGAAGGCTATTATGGACTCGAGGGTGATTATCGCATAATGGCGAGTAGCAACTAATCATTAACGTCTTTAATACGTTTGTTCAGAATCCGGACTCGATTTTTTAGTAACTAAAAACATTTTATTCAGGGACGAATAAATAACTGACGAATTTTCCGAGGACGAATCAGTACTTTGATGACGTAATAAAACAATGACGTAGAATCTAATCTAAACTTTGTTGTCAAATGGCGGTCATGTTTTTAAACGTTTGTGACGAATATACGTTCATTTATCATGGATTAAAACGATATTATCAGGAGACTGGAACGTAATTACTAGTGTATACGTGTTTTTCAAACTTTAAATTGACGATATGGATGTAAGGATTATGTATGGAAATACACAAGACTCTGAAAGGAAGGGATGAGTCATTCAATGATTCATGGATTTTCCGAAAATGGCATAGACGTTGCTGATTATTTCTAGAAACCAGTTCCATTATATTTAATCTATGCATGGCTTGGCTTTGGTAAAACAGTAGTCAACCTACGCATTTACTGTATAATGGCTGGATATTCGTCAAATTAAACACAGAAAGGAATTCAGTTCGAATTTCGGAGTTTGGTATTTGACAGCGTCAACGGTTGAGTGTCTGTTGAATTTGAATGGTGAAGTAAGTGATTTATAATGAAATTATGTATTTGTAAAATCTCAGATAAATCTTTTTTGTGTCTTATATTTTTGTATAATCTATCCTGACAGTGAAATTCTATTTGACAAAGACTCAAAAATTCTTTCGGCCGCCATGTTCGAAGCTAATTACGGCTACTTGATGACGTAATCAGTGCGCGTGCAAGCATTCGGCGCCTATTATGCATAATGGGCGAGTTGCAGGCGGCCAAAATCGCATAATACGGGAAAAAGTCGCGTAATGTCCGTGTAGACTTGTCACATTTGTTACTATATATAGTAACAAACGTATTAATATTATCATCATCATCACCATCATCATCATAATAATAATAATTAATAATAATAATAGAAAAAAAAAATAAGTATAAGTATAAGTATTAGTATAAGTATTAGTATTAGTATTAGTATAAGTATAAGTATAAGTATAAGTATAAGTATAAGTATAAGTATAAGTATAAGTATAAGTATAAGTATAAGTATAAGTATAAGTATAAGTATAAGTATAAGTATAAGTATAAGTATAAGCATAAGCATAAGCATAAGCATAAGCATAAGCATAAGCATAAGCATAAGCATAAGCATAAGCATAAGCATAAGCATAAGCATAAGCATAAGCATAAGCATAAGCATAAGCATAAGCATAAGCATAAGCATAAGCATAAGCATAAGCATAAGCATAAGCATAAGCATAAGCATAAGCATAAGCATAAGCATAAGCATAAGCATAAGCATAAGCATAAGCATAAGCATAAGCATAAGCATAAGCATAAGCATAAGCATAAGCATAAGCATAAGCATAAGCATTAGCATTAGCATTAGCATTAGCATAAGCATTAGTATTAGTTTTAGTTTTAGTTTTAGTATTAGTATTAGTATTAGTATTAGTGGCCTAGGCGGTTGCGGTGGCAGCAGCAGCAGCAGCAGTAGTAGTATATGCGTGAAACCGGTAGAATTCCCATCCCAACTTATTACAAGTTGTCGTATTGATATTGGCTGATGATAAACCGTGTAAGCTTTTATGTACTAGAAATCTAATTTCCATACCAAAGAACCTGTCATATATGATCAAGCTCTAAAATATTACATTAGAGTAATACCCTTTATTCTCTTAAATATTAAGAGATATTTATACACATGTCTCATTTTCTTCTGACCACGCAGTCACAAACGCTAATAATAAGAAAACAATGAAATGTCAACAATTAAAAAAGCTCCCTACCGTTTTTCTCCATTCATGATAATTAGATTCTGAATGTACACCGTTGTCACCATTTGATCTCATATCATTGCTCTCAAACATTGGCCTTTTAGTATCTAAAAAAAACATTAACAATGTGATATAGTACATATTGTTGGTTGCTTTATTAACTGCTTATTGTTTATAAATTATGTTTCATTACATATGTATCACATTGGTAGTTTCACTTATCGGGTTAAAGCTTTTTAATTGTATCATATTCAAATTTAATTTTTTAAACAGTTTCTTCACTTAATAATAGAAAGAAATACATTATGTGAAGCTGAATTTCTCTCTTTAATTTCATCCCTAAGACTAAACATTGAACAAAAATTCACTGTCTGAACAGTCACTGAATGTGCAAAATTAACAATAAGAAATCCAGGATTTCTCTTTCATACCCTGGAAGCTGTTCATCGGTGTTCTAGAAAAGGTTCTTAGATAATATACGTGTTCACATATACTAGATAAATATTTATACACTGCTACTAATGACATACCTCTACGCTTTGATGTATTTTCCTTCGATGAACTTCTCTGAAAAAAAACCCCACAGAAATAATGACTATGTACAGAATGTGTACTCTTACAAGATGATAGAAATGTTTATTTTTAAAGTCAATAAAGAGTCAAACGATTCATACACTGATTTATCATTGAACAATAAAATGTAATTGGTATATGAAACTTAGAAAACTGCAATGAATCAAATACATGTACATTGTATGATAAAACACTAAGAGCATTACCAACCGAAAATAAACAGAAACATACGTGTATGTTTTATTAGAAAGGAAGCTGTGCATCAACATGTAACGTCTATTATGTCATTAAATGATAAATTTAAATTAATGAAAGAATTAAGGTTATTTCAACACTTACAAATGTGGATTTAAGTTTAGAAGTTGATGATCTTCGTCTTTGTAAATGAGTACATCCTTTTTTAACCTGTAATTAAAATTATCTCTGCAAAACTATTAACAAATTTATACAAAACCAACAGAGCTCAGGCATCGGTTTAACAAACTTCATAAATATGTGATCACCAATCAATTTCCCTGCACCAATACGTAAACTCATAGGGTCGATTGTAAAGCCACAAAACGAAGACAAAATCTTTATCATTAATTTAAAAACAAGTAAAACTATCAAAAAGACAATAAAATATAACTGCCTTTGGATTATAATAACTCTCTGTAGCGGGCTCTCTTTTAGGGGTCAAGTTATTCAAAATATCAATTTCCTATAAAAGTGGGGTACTTTTATAACATGCAAATTAGATTACGGAGATACCCTCTCAGCCAATCAAGTTGCTTAAAAGGTGTTTTGTTAAACTTACACAAAATTGTAAAGTGATGGATATGTCATATCGTTTTTCCAGTGGTTTACTCGAGAAATCAGTGCGTGCAAATTTGAGTACGCAAACATTTAAACTGATGCTAAAAAGAAACGCCTCATTTCAACTAGGTACACAATTTTCGTGATTCAGAATTATACAAGGAAACATTAATGTTTTCACCCTGTAAGAAGTCCTTGGTGACATGCTCAACGTAAGGTCTGTCGTTACTATCCTACTAGACACAGTCATGACGTTGCCAGAATATAGAGGCACTCACCGAGCATAAAAGCTGGTCTATGTGTATGCCCACGAGATAACCTTGGCAAACAACGAGTTGTGACTTAAACTGGTTTTGAAACATTGATTAATCTGAGGGCGTCATATTAGCCGAAACGCGAATCCTCACTGAACTCTACATTCTCCCAACTACATGATCGCGATGATACGAGCACAGACGTTGGTGACGGTGGCATAACTTTAGAACCGTTTACGCCGAACAAGAAGATTTCACTCTTATTTGGCATGAACGGTCACCCTTTCACCACACATGACATTAATTGGTTCGTGTCTTTTTCCCGTCAGTATATTTTTATGCTTAAAACTATTTACATAATTCGTGAGTTTTAATTGGCTTTCGCACGAAATTCACTGTACAAAAGTGTATTTATCAAAGAAGAAAAATTGTTTTCTTCCGATTTGAAGTTGTGGTTATTTTAGCCACGACGGGATGTTCCGATCTCGTTCGTTGAGTTCCGTGATTTTCCGTAGAGTCATTACTTTGGGTTTTATCGTTAATTTTAAAATAGTATCAGTATAAATTCTGGAGAAAATACTTTAGATTTTTGTGCCTTGGGTGCGTTTTATATATTCATTTAATGTTTGCATGAGTTTTAAGCAAAAGCGTGATACTTGACAATTATCAGCGTTCTATTTAGTAAAGGGGCTTTAAGCCTTAGTCCGGGACTCACTAACCTCGAGTTTATTTCTCAATTGCATAATTCAAGTTTAATTTTGTTTTAGCTAGTCTAAGACTATCTATCCGGGAGATAACAGACATTGAGCTTTGTAATCTTGTATGAGTTAGTCTTCAGGTAGGATAAACAATAATGGGATTTGTTTTCATTGCACCGAAAAAAATACCACTTAATCATGAGAATTTCGTGCTTAGAAAATTTGAATCGATCGATTAACAGTGTAATTATACATGCAAATGTAGACATTATTGAAATAAAAATATACATGTAGTTTATAAATATATTTATGTGCTACTGTTTGTTTTAGACAAATATCAATTTACATAAGACGATGCAATAGCCTTCAAGATCACTCATGAACATAAGAAGACATTCCAAAAACAACTGATATTAAAATTACGGTTTGTAAAATCTGTCAATATATTTTCAATTTATACCATGATAAATTCAAGGCACATTTTAGTTATACATTAAAATATATAGTTTTCTGTTATGTAGTAACTCTTAACGTGTGTTGAATTGACAAATTACTTTAAATATCAAATACATGCCATGTACATAGTATCAATATCGCTACATGCACATGTTTTTATTTTATTTTATATAAGTCACATTATAAATAAGAGTACTTACCTGAACATTGCCAAGGCAGTGGAATATGAAAATGAATAAACCCTGAAATAATACAAATGTTAAGTTAGTTAAAACAAGCTGCTCATGAATAAAACTCTGAAAGATGGTTTAACAAATGCAAGAACAGGGAATACACTATATCTAGCAATTGGTTCATGGAGTCTGCATCATTGAAAAACATATATAACGAAATAAATATTAAGCGGTCAGTTTTATGGTGAAAATGTCATTAAAATGTTACTTATTTGATGACTCTGGATATTCACGCTTAAACTCAATCAATAACACTACATCCAAAATTAAAGTCTAATGAAACATGTACATGTAAACTTATTCAGTTTAACTAAATTCTTACTAAAAATGATACAAAAACAGTTGTTAACTCCTGGAGAATAAAGCATAAATTTAAACTTACTTGTAACCCATTGATTATTGTGAATATTATCTGAACAAATATAAAACCATCTTCTATTTGTAGCAAACCAAATATCCATGATATTCCCATTACTGGTACTAATACACATAATGATCTTACGCTACTTCTGAAGTAATTAAAGCCATGAATTTAGTTTAGAAATCTCAATTTTATTAAACAAATGTTGGAGCCGACCAAATGTATCTAATTAATTACTAATAAATATAATATCATTTATAGCGAGGAACTGATCCACTTCTTACTTAGTAAATATACTTCATTCAGTGGTATGTATTTACTCTCAATGATCATATTGTACCAGCTTAAAGATGCATTCTCAAATATACTTGATGGTCTTACATGTAGCCTGTTTGTTTCAAACAATATCAACACCATCTAATCACTGAATTTGTTATTTGTTTTATTGACACAAACCAATCAGACGACTAGACTTCTTTCTAAAACGCTTACTTTAATTTCTCAGTTGAATTCTTTGATTCCATAGCTGCTGTACCCAACATTGCACGTACCACCAAAATTATGCATATAATATTAAACTGAAATAAAAAATGCCAAAGTTGTCTCAAAGAATAGTCAATGGACATCAGTATCTCAAATGTATGCATATTTTAACATGTACTTGTAAATTTAAAGTTTACACGCAAAGAAAAAAATGCCAAAGTTGTTTCAAAGAATAGTCAATGGACATCAGTATCTCAAATGTATGCATATTTTAACATGTACTTGTAAATTTCAAAGTTTACACGCAAAGAAAAAAATGCCAAAGTTGTTTCAAAGAATAATCAGTGCACATGGGTGTCAGAAATACATGCATACATTAACATTTACTTTTGTAAGTGACTCATAGAACGAATTATAAAGAGACACACACATATTTCTTTCAAAGACTTTTCTGTCATTACTGTAAAATAGTTAATCTACGAAACTTTTCGTTATGTATCTCCATCAGTTAGAAACAATCTTTAATCAGTGATAAACAAACAATTATGTGTAATACAGTATGATTGACAGTGTTAATGTATAGTGTCAGCAATTATGTGTGACATAATTTTGATCCGTTTTGCGTGCAACTGGTGCAGACGATTATTTTCGATTTGAAAAAAGCCGATCAAATTTTATTCCAAATCAAATCTTTACAGAACAAAAACAAGTTACTGCAGTATTACTTACTAAAATGATGACTAAAACAGGCCCAACGAAAGACCATATAAGACCATTGTCTGTAGACAACCAACAACTAAAACGAAAAGAATATAAATTTAGTGTTGAGAAATTTACTTTAAAATATATAAGATTTTTTGACGCTGTGTTTGTTTGTTTTTAAAAAAACATATTGCAAGAAATTATCACAAATAATTGTAAGACATAGTGTAAGGAATTCATTGGGAGAGTTGGCTTAACTGTTTTTTGTACGATAATGATTACTGAATAGATAATGATTTTTAGTGCAAAGAATTTAAAGTTCAAAGCATACATCTATCAAAACTCATTTATTCTAGTATAACCTAGCAATTATCAAACATCTTCAGAGGAAAGGCAAGTTAAGTAGTACAAAGTTTTATCAGAGAAATTTTGATCACGGTTATTTGAGCTGTAGTATCACTAAAATAAAAGCAATTATAAAACATTAAAAGGGAATGTATTTCAAGATTGCAAGTACAGTTAACATCACTATTTTTTAGTATCGAGAAGGTGGGTGTTGATATTTTATTTGCCTTTCATAGCAGAGAAGTGTAAGAAGACAAATAAGCATAGTATTATGCTTACAATACATCGTTTCCATATCCTTCTCCTTGAGTTGATCCAGCAGATATAGCTACTATAATACCTGGTAAAACTGGAACAAAAATAAATTACAGTGAAATTCAACTATTAAAACAATCAAAATTGTTGATCTTAATAACGAAATGGTTTTAATATAGGAACATGTTTCTTTCAAAATTAAGCATTAAAGAAGATTAAGCATTTAAGTTATTACAAAGAAGATCTATATACCGGTTTCTAACTTTATATAGAGTTAAATCCTAATACATGTATTACTAATCTTCTTTTATCAAAAATGGCAAACTATGGTGTAAACGGATCACTGCTTCGATGGCTGTCCTCATTCCTGAAAAATCGATCCATGAACGTTGTGGTGGATGGAGAACATTCTAGAAGTGTCCATATTGAATCCGGTGTCCCCCAGGGAACAGTGTTAGGTCCGCTAATGTTCCTGTGTCATATAAATGACTTACCACTCAGTGTTAAATCCTAAGTTAGACTATTTGCAGATGACTGTTTATTGTATCGTACAAGATCATACAAGATCACATTGAAATACAAAGTGACTTACACCAACTTGAAATTTGGGCGGAAACATGGGGCATAAAATTTAATGCCAAAAAATGCTATATAGTAAGTGTTAAAAGTAAAACCACATTTTTCTATGAACTGAACAAATCTTATCTATACTAAAACATGTTGACTCTAATCCATATCTTGGAGTTCTTATATCACAAGACCTCACATGGTCCAACCACATATCAAATATATGCAAAGGTGCTAGCTCAACACTCGGGTTCTTGAGAAGAAACTTGAAACACGCTCCACTTGAATGTCGCAAAACTGCTTATATTGCTCTTGTTCGTTCTAAACTGGAATATGCGTCCATTATATGGGGCCCTCATTTAAAGAAGGACATATATAATATTGAAAGAATCCAAAGACAAAGTGCCAGATTCATCCTTAACGATTACAAAAACAAAGATGAAGGCTGCGTAACAGACATGCTCAAATCCTTAAAACTAACAACGCTCCAAGAACGGCGCAAATACAACCGACTGGTGATGTTATACAAGATAGCAGAGGGGCTGGTGCCGGCAGTGGACCCTAGTGTATATTTGGCAAAAAGAACCTGAAGGGATAACTATTAAACCCAAAACTTATACTGATCATATTGTGTCAAACATTGTGGACAATAGATCTTCAAATAACTCCAGATCATTTAAAACCCCATTTACTCACACTGAACAATTTAAAAACTCTTTTTTCGTAAAAACACTTGTGGACTGGAACCATCTGGATGATAGAGCTGTGCATGCGCAGACAGAAGAGGGCTTCAAGACAGCCCTTCAACGGGACTAAATCCCAAACTCTACTCTCCGTAAAACATATGCCAGCAGTGGCCCTTCTACGTATTTATACAGATACAGATACAGATTACTAGAAACTTTATAATAAAAGTTCTAAATTATGAAGACAGATATAACTTTACATATCATAGCGTTCATTCTATAAAACAACTTACTGATACTCTTAGATTACACTTTACCATGTTACAATTTTAATTTCTGTTTTATTAACTTAATGTTTGTATAAACTGTTTACTACACAGAAAATACTATGTACTATGACTAACTTTCAGAAGATGGATGAAATATGTCATTGCAATATTTGTAACCAACTGTACTTACTCCAAGCAAAAGTTAGCAATATTTTAATCCTAGATTTTGTTTTGAATACATACAATACAGTTACAGCAGTTTCTATCCCTTCGACTAGCATCACAAAGAATACAACCAAATATAAATATTGTAGTAAGCCAGCGATAAAGGCACAGGCAACCTGAAAAAAAGATAATAAATAGATGTATTTTACAAAAGTTCACAATGCTTAAAGAATTGTTTAGCAATATGTTTTTGCACTATAGTCATTAACACGATACAACATAGCATACGTAGATGTGATTTATAATGTTTTAAAATATCGGTGCGTCAGTACATGTGCGTTTTTTACTTCAACACAGTCGCATTGTGTTGTAGTGTAGTTGCATGAATGTAAGCGCGTTCATGTAGGGCACTATTCAGTCACTGACGGAATTATTAGAAGTTGGTCAACAGCTCAATTCAGAAATTTAGCCTTTCTAGGAACAGTGAGTACGTGGACTCACGGCCGTGATATAACCTATACAATGCGTTGCTACGGCGTTAAACCCGACAAAAATTGAATATGCAGTAACGATGACAATACATCTGCATAATTACAGGGCGAGAATGAGAAAAAATGACACGAGAACGCGCCATCATGGTATAGTAAACAGTGTTAGTGTGTTAATCACATTTTCAAGTATTAAAATCACTTAACCACGCATATGTAGCCCAGCATCTCTGTCTACCTATGATTTTAACAAATAAAAATAAATAATGATAAAAACATACTAAGTGTTGGATATATTTTTAAACTCAAAACATACATTGTTTTTGTCCTTTTTATACAAACATAATTGAACAAGCATAATTTTACAAATGAATTATGCATACTTTGCTCTCTGTCCTTTCAATACCAGCCAGAAATACAACATATGCAAAGAATAATGAGATACATAAATTCATTAGTATTGTTGTTCTATCATTTCTTACATATCTGAAAAAAATGAAACAAATAAACATTCTGAAACCTTTTCCAATTGCACATTTATGAATTGTTATAAAGTTAAATTTATTCAGTCTTCCATTGTTAGTATCAGTCACGCTACTGAGTACTTGTGTTTCACACTTTATTATTACTGAGGTCACAGGTATCCTATCTACGTATCAAATTCGTGAATTAATGGTGTTAGACAATAAGAAAAGACAGCGTGGACATATCATTGGGATAAGGTATGTGTAATATGTGTATATACTAAATATAATGAGTGGATACTTTATTGTTTATATAGCTCGTTTAGGATAACTTGAGACAAAGTACAACGATACGATTTTTATACACAGGTGGATTTAAGTTTAGTACACGTAATTATCGACTATTATCAGTGTGTTTTTATGTATTAAATTTAGTACGAGAGCACACGTTCCACGCATTAAGAAATGTTTAATACTTTCATTACACAAAATCAGCTGACCTCCCTGTTTAATGTAATACCCGAGTCCCAAATATGTAAACAAGTTATCCTAAACGAGCTATAGTTTCATCTTCAAGCAACATATTAAGCAAATAAAACATAAACAACATAAGCACAATCACGTTTTATATCACGAAATTATGTTGAAACATCTATCTCGTCATTTTCTAACAGTCACAATTGACCAAATAAAAACGTTACGCTAAACATGAAGTCAGTAGATGAATGTCTACATGGTGTATCCAGAAATAACCAGACTGATGTCGCCGAGTGTTAACTAAATTTTTTTATATTAAACTAAATTTACCTCCATACACTTAAATGAACTACAAATGTCGCTAAGACACAGCCTATGGAAATGCCAATTCCAATCATTGATATTATTCTCACAGCAAACGTTGTAGAATCAACCTGAAACAATACAGAAAGAATATACTTTAGAATTCTTTTCAAACTGTGAAATGATACTGATCAGAAATAAATGATATCAGAAAACAATATTTTAAAATATATTTCTAGATGATACAACAGAAAAGATTCAACAAGCAAAGAGTTTACAACAAGGTAAAATTAGCTATTTTTGCAGCAGCCTAATACAATATTGTACTTCTGAAGGGAATTTGATAAATGATCATGCATTCTTAGTCTTACAAACAAGTAAGTTATGTCTGTTTTTCTTTACCAAAAATTCAAGTATTGCAAAGACATATTTCTTTTGCTATAATTAATTTTAGATATGCATTGTCAACAATGCATGTTTTAATGGTATAGGATATGTGTACTATAATACAAGATAAAGGAATTTAAATTTTACCTCAGTAAATGGACTCATCATGACAGCAAAGTTGGTAAGATGATCGCATTCACATATGGTAAAGTTATCATTAGTTGTATTTACCCAACAACCTTCAAATGCCCAACTGCCTTTCCCATCTCTGAAAACAAAATATTTGGCATCTTTTGTATAAGATGCTAACAATCAAATTATATTCAAGCATTATACTGTATAAGCGTATTTGTCACACAATATAACTTAAACTCAGTTTTCAGATTTATTGAAGTATTTGTAATAAATTAGAACAGGATTGTTTTAATCATTGTTTCATAAGCGCTGTTATATTCTTGTTTTCTAAATAATAAAAATGTTAAATGAAAGTAATAAGAATTAACTATAGAGATAATTTTATTTTTGTATACATATGCCATTGGCTTTGAATTTAAAGAAATCCCATCAAGCATATTCTCAAGTATTTATTCCTGACTGGAATTGATGTGACTTTGAACCAAACCTTTTGCATGTAACTTAATTTCAGGGTATGACTCTAAGACATGTCCTAAGAACATAAGTAAATATTATTAAGCGTTCAATGTACAAAATACTACTTACTTTTCAAATTGCCAGAAGGAGCATTTAGGACGAGACCGATTTCTCTGAAATTATAAAATTTAGAGGTAACATATCAAAACATTAAAATATCGTCATCAAATTCAGTAATAAATAACACTTAGCATAGCCACAAAGATATAAGTGGCTATTGACGATGGTAATATATTTTGACTCATCTTAATCTTAAGAACTATGGCATAATGCTTCCACAAGAAAAAATAGGTTGGGAAAAATACGAGAAAAATATAATAATATATTTGGAGAGTTCTGGAATAAAAAAGAGAGGCAAAGAGAGACAAGCTTTGTGAAAAGACGTTTAAGCATAAATAATAATATAAATGCCGTTAGCAAATTGATAAACAAAAGGGTGTATTTGTTACTACATAATCTATTCTTATTCGCCAAGTCCTACTTTCGCGTTTTATTTAGGACATGCATAAATTAAGCTTAGCTATTTCTAGAAATTAGCCTTAAGCTTGGCTTAACATTAGACAAATAAATCATACATAATTATCTTACACACAGACAGCAACCTCTATTTCATTACATAAAACTAAAAATCGAGCATTTGTTCTTTTTTTCTTAGTAAGCTGTCCCAACTTCTTACCTCGGTGTGTTCAAATGTAATTCTGATAGGAGGACTAAACTTCTGTGGTGCTTCATTTTTAGGTGATATAGTCAATGCAAGTATTGGTCCATTTATTATTTCTTCATCAGCTTCAGTTTCTGAGCTGAAATAGTAAGTAAAAATCAAGAACACTAAAAATCAAGAACACCAAAGTCGTTTTTAATTATATGCTATTATTTACTTATCCAAGTAATTGTTTACGGAACAAAGTTTTAGTTTCATAATACAAAAGCTAAAATTGTCACAATACGAATGTGAATGCTACAAAACACGAGTAAGTCTATATGTATTATTGTAGCCTAAACTGAAATAGATTAAGTATATTGTGCAAGAAAGAATGCATATAAACATATCTCACTGATTTTAAAATGTTAGATATTCAGTGTATATTATAATTATTATACTTTTCATTTTGAGAGTCACCATCTTCTGTTTCAACAGGTAAGAGTTTAGCTATATCTTTATACATAACTGTAGCTATCACGTATTGTACAGTGTTATCTGTAATAGATTAATTGATAATGTACTTTTATTTACGTTATCTGTAATACATTAATTGATAATGTACTTTCATTTACGTTTTCTGTAATAGATTAATTGATAAACGTACTTTAATTTACGTTATCTGTAATAGATTAATTGATAATGTACTTTAGTTTACGCTATCTGTAATAGATTAATTGATAATGTACTTTAGTTTACGCTATCTGTAATAGATTAATTGATAATGTACTAAAATTTACGTTATTTGTAATAGATTAATTGATAATGTACTTTTATTTACATCTACATAACAAGTCCCTGTAAATTATATCTCTTATGATACAATTTGAATAGTATCAATGTTAAGTTATCAGAAAACAAAATTAAGAGAGATAGTACAATTTACTAAATTATGGCCAAAGCGATTTTTACATCTAATCAATACCATGCTTACAACTCAAAGCATAACACTTATTCATCCTAAGATAGCATCATTATAATTATTATAGAATAACAATAATCCTGTGATATCAGAGGTATTGCAAATATAATGGCAAAATTATATATCATTTGTCAAATAGCACTTTTCTCTTAGACACATTCATAGTGTTAATAAACTTAATTAATCAGTAAAATGACGTGTGTACAACCTGTCAATGATTCAGATTCTAATTTGATTTGACTTGTAGTTTCTTTCAACCATTGTTTCTCTTTTTCATCAGTATTTATAGAGTTAGGCTCAGGGAATATAACATCAGCAGTAGAAAACTTCTGTACTTCTAATGCTAAAATTAATGATAAGGTTTCAAAAACAGATGAACCACTACAGGGCAAAACAAATATTTCTAGTATTAATAACGGGCAGTGTGAACTTAAAATGGACAATTTTATAAGTATTGGAAAAATAAATATTACTACGTAATAACTTACTGAATGTAACAATAATTTAAACAACACTAAACACAACAGTTTATAATTTAAAAAAAAGCAGTAGTAGTTTGATTGTACTTTTTTCAGTATCAAATAAGATTGCCTTCATATGCAAGTCATTTAGACAAGGTGATTGCTAACATCTCATAAATCAAAGAAAACAGTCAACAAATAATACGCAAAAAATATAAAACATTTAAAATAATTACAAAACAACTCTTTAAATTAGCTACAATAAAATACTGCAAATTGTCTTTTTGATTAACTACAAAACAGTATTACCTAAGTTTTTCTTTACAATAGTTTTATCTTGGACATTATTTAACGTTTTTCCTATAGCTTCCCCTACAGAGGACATTGTTTTCAGTATATTCTCAGCAGCTCTAGAATCCTGTATGGCAACAAAATAATAGTTAACATAAGAGCATACATAGGAATAAACAAAACATCCAAACATATACTAGTAATATCATTTCCTATACAGTCATATCTCGTTATCTCGACTTTGTTGGGACTGTCGAAAAAAGTCGAGATAACGAATAGTCGAGATGAACAAAAGTTACAAAAGGGAGTTAGTATGATGTATTCAGTAGCCACTTTACCTGTTCAGAGCGTGTAGTTTAAAATAATTGCTTATTACACCTGTAAATACTATTCATATCACAAATATACTCCAATTTGTTAAGTTGTACGTTCACACTGACTATGTTTCATCTCGACGAGACATAGAGACAATTCGCGTTTTTTTCCGAAAGTCAATTTTTGGTTTTCAATTTTACACATTTTATGTCTTGATGTTTATTCTTTGACAATTTGTAACCAGTCAACAATTTTATATTAAATATAAAGCCCGGATGTGTATGTGTACCACAACTACATAACTTACTAAAATGATTGTAATCACATGTTTTAATTTTAATTTTATCGATAATCTAGATCATTTGTGGCATAAAAATTTTATTGTGTTAGTGTTAATGTTTTTCAGTACAATATTTTCTCAAGTTGCAAATGAGATTAGTTTAATTTTTTTCTTGTATTCAACAAAAAAGAGAAATTCTCTTGTTAGCAACAACTTTTTGACTGGATTAGAATTTTTGAATAAATTCTATAAGTCTTTCTAAGAAAGTTACATATTGAAACCAATTATTACATTCACTAGGCTTTTTTACTCAGTAATTGTTAGATAGTGTACTGATAATTACTTACTGCTTCTTTAAGAGATTGCAAACTATCTTCATTTGTGTCAACATCAATGATATTGTTAATAGAGGAAATCACATTCTACAAAGAATAAAAACAATAAAACATATTGATGATATAACTAGTAATCAAAGTATTGAAATACAGAAAAACTTTTGGGCAAATTGTAACCTAACGAATCCATACTAATGATTACTCCTTTCACAGTAGGTCTAAATTCAAGTACTAATCTATCAGTGCAAACAATGCGGGAGATATGTTAATTCTTCCTGTGTTACTGGTAAATACTATTTGTTCAAAATACAAAGATTTTTTCCTCTTCTTCCCATACAAAATCTTAAAGTACAGTTTGTCCTTTTGCGTACAAATTTTGTAGGTATTATAAATATGGAAAATACTGTAAAACATCTTAAACTTCAAGTAATACAATGAATGACCTAAGTACCATTACATTAAATAGCTACAGGCACTTTCAATATACAAATCATTGTATTGCTCATACTACATAAACTTCTCAACATGCAATGTAAAACTTTGATTTGCTGTTGTCGATATCAACACTTCATTAATCACTATGTACATGTATATTGCTTAAAGTGTATTAATGAGATTTGACTGCCCCCTTCCATGCGCTTATCATTTGATGTAAACATCTGTCGGCTGATGGAACTACTTTTATCGCTAAAAATTGACTGCCTAGTATACCAGAAACTCGTATATCCGCGGTTAAACTGCTCAGGCATTTGAATTGTCGATAGTTTTCGACTTGTGGTATAACTTAAGCCTTTCGGCGAAATCGCCGAAAGTCTAAAAACTGCATTTACTTCGATTGCTTTCAGTGACTGAAAATGTGGTATAGAAGAGATCAGTACACGTGATAATATAAAAGAAGTTACACAATTCCAGTATAACAAATAAAATTCTAAATTAGGATAGCTCAAACTGTGTTTAGCAAAGTAAAATGTAGTATTAACAAGAGCTGTCAGTAGAGACAGCATGCTCGACTACATGTAAGTATTTGTCACATTAGATGTGGTTGTTGATAAGGAGCATATATATATTTGAAAATGATACCTTAAGGAATGAAGAAGTTAAAGTAGTTTATGATCTTTTTTAAAGAAAAGTTCACAGGAGACCATTTTGAAAAAAGTAAACCCGGGTCGAAAGCGCAGTTGGTAGCGCGCCAGGATTTGGAATCCCGTGCCCGAGTGGGTGCGGTTTGAATCCCACCCGGGGAGGTTACACCCTTCCATGAAAGTTTGACATAAATGTCGATTTCCCTCCATTGATTAGATAAAATGGAGAAGTTTCCGAACTTGTGGAAGGGTAGGTGAGTACTGGTTATAGACAGTGGTCCAGGAAAGCTAGGATAGTTGCGCTGGACGCTGTAAAATGACCTAAATTGTGTTGACACGGCGTTAAATCAATTAAAAAAAGGAAAAAAAGTATTTGGAGTTATGAATCTTGTCACATGAGATGTGGTTAATAATAAGGAGCATATATTTAAAGTCTGAAGTTGATATCTAAAGCAATAAAACAGTTGCAGTAAAAAAATATTTTCTTCAGAAAATTCAAAGTTAAGGGGAAAATAATTAAAAAATAGATTTGTTGTAATGGATTTGTCACATGAGATGTGTTTAATAATAAGTAACAAATATTTAAAGATTGAAGTTGATATCTAATGAAATAAAACAGTTATAGTTAAAATAGTTTACTGCACAAAACCTTTAATAAGAAATGTGGACGCAGACGCCGATGCTAGGGCGAGTAGGAGAGCTCTCCATTTACATCGTAAAGTCGAGCTAAAATTGCTCTAGTGGAAGATTACACATACAATTCGGAACAGAGGAATTATAGACTTTCTGAAGCATGGACAACTTTAGGCTCATGCCAAAAAGCGTACTACATTGTACCAAAATATAGTATAAAATCATTTAAATTATCTTCACGAATACATTTTTAGACATAAACTTTACTAGAAAATTGACTTACATTTGTTATGTCGTCAGTAACAAGGTCAGTATTAGAATTCATTAATTCCCCAACTTTTTCAAGTGCTGAAGATAAAGCCTGAATTTCACCACCAGTAAGTTTATTAGTTTCTGGTATAGTACCATCCCCAATACTAGGTGTCAGAGCTGTTGTTATATTAATAATTTTATTCACAGCTTGCTCAACCTCTTCTTTAGAAGTAAAATTGTCCATAACAGTAACCTGTTATATAATAATTTAAATATGTAAAATCTACAATTTCAAACCATCAACTTTTCATGTCGACTTATTGTTTAACCATAATCGTTGTAAATATATAAATTTTTCAAATATATTGTCTTTTATTTCTATCTTTCATACATGATAAAATATTGACCACGTATGAGCTATGAAGGAACAATACTTATAAATCAAATCAATATTCATAATTCTATAAGCACTTGATTTGGGTGATAAGAACTATTAAACTACTCATCTGTCAATGGGTAGATTGCATATATTATTATGTATAATGCTCATTAACAACATGGATCTGGAGGGTCCAAATTAATTCTTATGAAACATTTATTTGACCAGTAAGGCTTTGCTGAAACATTTTTAACTGACAACATAATATTATAGATGTGTAGAAGGTATAGATTTTGAAAAATAGATTTAAAAACATGAGCACAGTTGATTATTCATTTTAGATATGCAATGATAAAGATTTAAGTCAAGTGTTACTATTGACATGGTTTAATGAACGTTTGATAAATACTACAATGTTAAGAGCAAACACAATGTCTAACTTTGATTTTACCCTCTCATACACACTTTTTTAAACGACAGCTTTACAATAAATTGCATTACGTTTATTAAGCAAACTATCAAATAAATAAACACAACAGTGTCGACAATATTTTTCGCCCTAGATATTGTCGCATATAAAAGAAACCAACCTGTGTAACAACGTTTTGAACCTGTTCTCTAAAGCAATTATATTGTGGTAATTTCCATACACCTTCACTACTACATTTTCTTGTTAGATTACCTATAAATGATTAAAATACGAGAATTAAATATTTTGATTTAACATTTGGCAATATGTTACGTACATTGGCAATTGCTATTATACGCATTGGCTTACAAACTATATTAAAGCCTCTAGAATTGAGTTATGGGTGATAAAATTTTAAATACTAAAAAAGCTATATCTTCAACACTAACTTTAGTAATAAGTGCTAGCATAGACAAATATATTTCCAAAACTGTATACTTTCTTTTACCTGTGTATCCTTCCATACATGCCTTTTTAGGAGTTTGTCCAGCAAGTACTTCTGACCATACTATGCCACGAGAATCAGTATTGTTTGGACATTTTACTATTTTTACCTCTAAATAAATAAAAAAATCAAATTGATCAAAGATTAAGCATTGATAAAATACAAACATCAAATCTCAATGAGCATTTCTGGTAAAAATGTCCAATAAAGAGTAGGCATGAGTATTCGAAGCTCAAGAAGCCCACCCACTTTCTTGATAAACGCTCCTACCGCAAATGAAGTATTTCAAAACCAAAATTTTGAATTGGTTAAGGACGAAAACGTAACCAGTCTTACATCGCCCTCTCCAAGAAATTATCTGAACGGGTCTACCATCTCACTATGGAGATATAAATAACAAAACTTCTCCAGAAATTTATTAAAGGCAAATACAAAGATATAGTAAGTACAATTAAGCTTTTGGGTCATGAGCTATAATGAAATATTAAGGGTCATATAAAATGAGATGACGGATCCTACCTTTTCCCACACATTTAGGTTCAATATAATCCCACTCTCCATTGAGTAGACATATACGTCTGATGTTACCAACCAAACTATATCCCTCATTACATGAATACACAGCAGTAGACATATATCTAGTATCATTAGACAAATTAACCCTACCATTTTCTGGATTACCCAATGTACCACAATCTGTAGGCAAAATGGAACACATAGCTTATACTTAATTGCAGCTTTTAAACAATTAGTTAAAACAGTTTTATCAAACATGAGTGTTATAACATACATTTCACAGTCAATATACATATTCAAAAGGTGTTATTTACAAATTACAGTACAGGTATATTCTTTTGGTATTAACGACAGCCAATGTAATTAACTGTCAACAATAAAACAAAGCGAAATCCGTTCATCGTTACAATCGTATTACTTATTTATTATAATAATTACTTACTTATATGGATACATTGAGCTTTAGAATAACTCCATGAGCCATTATATAGACATTCTGTACTTGTATTCCCAGAGATTTTATATCCTTCTTTACAACTGTAATTAGCAACACTACCATAGGTTGTATTTTGAAATTTAACATCACCATGTAGTGGTTTAGATGGTGTACCACAGTCTGAAAACAGTCACAAAAAATCAGCATGTACTTTCATTTTTGTGCCAAACGTGTTTTGATATTCAATACTTCTTTCTCTTTATTTTATTATGAATTTTAACTCAACTAAAGAAGTTTCTCTAAAATTACTAGAAGGCATTTAAATACGTCATTTAGCCAATAAGACGGTAGTTCACAAATCTACTGATCGAGGGTCGTAGGTTCAATTCCTGGGAGGGACATACTTTCCTCGAGTTTGGTCATGAAATAATTTCTACGGCCATTATTCCTTTTACCACTGGTTCTAAAGCATGTAGGGTAGTAGTCAGTCACTGACGGAAGTATGCGACAAGTAGTTGGTTAACAGCTAAACCCAGAGATTTGGCGTTTCCAGGAACAGTGAGTGGGTGGACTGACCGCCGTGATATAACCGATACAATGTGGTGCTATGGCGTAAATTCCCCACCCAAAAAACAATAAGAAAACATAAACTATCTTATATAGCCTTATTAACTTAATCGTCAAAATAAACACCTTTTTTTAATTAAGAAATGAAGAGCAACTACTACAAGAATTGCATCATTGCTAAAGAACACAAATGTTAATATACAGCCTCAGTGAAGGTATAAACAGACAGCATCAACGTAGTCAATAAATTTATTTAGATGCAGCAAACGAATCTTTAAAAAGTTTTAACATTGCATTTTTATACGCCCGAAGGGTCGTATTATGTTATGGCGCCGCTCGTCCGTCCGTCCGTCCGTCTTCCTTGTGTGGACAACTCCTCCCTCATTTCTTGGCCAATTTTCTTTAAACTCCTTCCGATGATAAACATTGATGCCTAGTTGTGCGTAAAGTGGAGATAATTCAATTTGTTTCATTCGACTTTGAATTACTTCCCTTTTTATATATCTGTATAAGCTAATTTGTGTGGACAACTCCTATTTAATTTCTTGACCAATTTTCTTCAAACTCTCACATATTATGGACATTGATGCTTAGTTGTGCGTAAATTGGAGATAATTCAATTTTTTCTATTCGACTTTGAATTATTTCCCCTGTCCTTCTGTCCGTCCGTCTTCCTTGTGTGGACAACTTCTCCCTCATTTCTTAACCAATTTTCTTCAAACTCTCTCAGATGATAAACATTGATGCTTAGTTGTGCGTAAAGTGGAGATAATTCAATTTTTTTCATTCGACTTTGAATTATTTCCCATATCAAATATCTGTATAAGCAAATCTTGTGTGGACAACTCCTATTTCATTTTTTGACCAATTTTCTTCAAACTCTCACATATTATGGACATTGATGCCTAGTTAGACCAAGGTTTGCATGCTAATTTAAAAGTGGTATTATTCAGGTATGCGATTGGGTGGCTCATTTCAAAATGCGTGACGTAGTCGATGTAAACAAGTTACCTATCATAACAATTTCGTCATGAATTTTATGATGAGAAAAGGTCACCTGAACGTGACCTTCGTTTGGAAAAGGCTAGATCTAAATTAGCGAGTATGCGAGCATGCAAGCGGTAAAATTTTAGATCGGGTTTTAATCAGATTGATTGAAAATTTGGTTCCGTACACTTATCATTCTTAATGGGACCTGCAAACGAAACATTTAACATATATTATTATTTGGGCCCGCATATTGAAAAATGAATAATGAGATGTGGATTTATTGAATTTTTTACAATGTTTTCGCGACCAAAATGCAACACAGGAAGGTAACCAAGGAACCAAACAATCATGTTATTTCATTACTAATTGGAGGAATAAATACATTGTAAATTAACATTTTAATACATAGCTCGAATTTAGGAAGAAATTCAAACAAAATCTGTATGTAGGAATCAAGTTGATTTTTGCCCTTGGTGACCTTTTGACCCAGATGCCGGTCGCGGTGTGACCTAAACCTGTACAAACACATTTCATATGGATTTGGACTATTAGCATAAATATTTCTTACATCATTTGCAATGATAAGCGGGTAAATTGAAGTCTTTACATGTTTTGCGACTTCAATGTCTCAAAGGGAAGTTATCGTGCAATAAACCAAACGTTTAATTCGAAGACAGCATATTGAACATTTTGGATTCCTATTTCTAAACATTACTTCGGGACAACAAATAGTATCAAATATTTTATTCACTTGTCTCTATCAAGAAGAATTTCATTGGACAAACAGGAATAGTACAGCAAATTGCATTGGTTAAAAATATAGGTCAAAAGTTGGCTTATACAGCTGCGCCGAAAAACCTCTTATTTCAATTTGTTAGCAATTTGTGTTTTCTATGTCGAACAACTCCAGTGCTTAATGCTATCATTAATTGCTTTTGGCGCGATATGACGTTTTTATACGCCCGTTTTGAAAAAACGGATGTATTATGTTATGATGTTGTCCGTCTGTCCGTCCGTGGACAATTGCTTGTCCGGATGATAACTCAAGAAAGGATGTACCTAGGTTCCTCAAATTTTATGTGTGGATAGCCCTTGGGTGGAGAAGGTTCCCTATTGATTTTGAGATCCCAGGATCAAAGGTCAAGGTCACTGGGACTTAAAATAGGTAAAACTTGTCCGGACAATAACTCAACAAGGACTGTAACTAGGTTCACAAAATTTTATATAAGAGTAGCCCATGTGTCAGAGATGTTCCCTATTGGTTTTGGGGCCCCTGGGTCAAAGGTCAAGGTCACAGGGGTATCATATGGGGAAAAAACTTGTCCGGACAATAACTGAACAACCAATCTACCTAGATTCACCAAATTTTATGTGTGAGTAGCTCATGTGTCAAGGATGTTCCCTATTGGTTTTTGGGCCCCTGGGTCAAAGGTCAAGGTCACAGGGGCACCATATTGAAAAACATTGTCCTGTTAATAACTCAACAATGACTGTACCTAGGTTCACCAAATTTCATGTGAGATTAGCCCATGTGTCAAGGATGTGCCTTATTAGTTTTGGAGAAACAGGGTTAAGTTAAAACCTTCAACCAGTAGGTATCAAATTACCTAGCAGTGACTTCAAATGTTCAATCAATACATTAATTAAGTCAAAATGGCAAACAATGTGAAATAATGCTATATTTAATAAGTTACATGACATAAGTTCACCAGATTTATGTGAGAGTAGCCCATGTGTCAAGGATGTTGCCTATTGATTTTGGTGCCCCTGGGTCAAAGGTCAAGGTCAAGGTCAAAGGGGCATTATATTGAAAACCCTTGTCCGGACAATAATTTAACAACGGCTGTACCTAGGTTCACCAAATTTTATGTGAGAGTAGCCCTTGTATCAAGAATGTGCCCTATTGGTTTTGGGGCCCTGAAGTCAAAGGTCAAGGTCACTGGACAATTATTGAACAACAAATGTACCTAGGTTCACCAAATTTTATGTGAGAGTAGCCCATGTGTAAAGGATTTATGTATTGATGGCTCCTTGATAGAGGATGTTCCCTTTCGATTTTGAGACCCCAGGGTCAAAGGTCCAAGTCACTTGGACTTAATTTATATTTAAACATTTTCTGGACAATAACTCAATAATGACTATGCCTATGTTCACCAAAATTTTATGTAAGGGTAGCCTAAATTTCTAACATATGTCCCTTTGGTTTTGAGGTCCCTGGTTCAAAGGTCAAGGTCGCAAGGACATCATGAGGAAAAACCTTGTTCAGCAACCAACTTTATCTAAGATCACCACATTTTATGTATCGTAACTCTTTGGGTCAAGATTGTGAACCTTTGGTTCTGAGGCCCCAGGGTCAAGGTCACTAGAAGTTTAGATGGGAAATCTTTGTGCCAGTGTTAACTCAACCATGACTGTACCTACGTTCTCAAAATCTTTGCTTTGGATAGCCCTCCAGTTAAGGATGTGACCTACTCTAAGATCCCACGGTCATTGGTCAAGGTCACAGGGACTTCATATGAGATAGAACACAGCATGGACTGCACACGGGCGTATAATGCGCCGCCCAGCGGAGCTCTTGTTTACAATTAAAATTGGTGTTTCCTTTTGTCGAAATATCTTATATTCACATTAAGGTTATAACTATTTTTTCATAAGTTGTCAAAGGGGACGCACTCCATTCACCATCTAAACAAATGATAAATTCATTTGCTAATACAAAACAATCACCATAGCATACTTGCAAAGCTAGAGCTTCATACAAAGTATTATTATAATAGTCTAGTAGTACAAAACCATTTATTGGTGATGGCGGTGTCCCACATTTTATAGAAAGAATGAAAATATACGTCTGATTGGTAAAAGTCTTAAAAAAATAGTATATAACAGCAGCTTTTATAACATGAACTTTAAGTATCATGCTTAAATAAATTTGAGCTAAATACACACCACCCTTGACTTCAATTATTGTGTAAACATTCCGACATGAGAAAGGTTTACGCTATTTTGATGTGAATGTTCGACACATATACAAGTGAGAAAAAAACGCTAAAATTTTACTACTGGTATTAACTCCTTAAATCTCCTAAAAGTGTTTTTTTTCTTGAAGCCAAAACTCTCAGTATAATAATATAGAAGCTGAATTAGCTAGATGAATATCAACTTATATTTTATGTTTGATAGGTATTTTTCTAATTTTATTTCAAATTTCAACTAAAAAGATCAACCGGTTCCAAAGTTACAGTGATCCGAAGTTTTAAAAAATGTGAAAAAATGGCCATTTTAGCGTGACATACATTTTAATTCCATGACAAAATACAATATTTTATTACTTTAACAGTGTTAGAATCTTAAATTCAAGTTGGTTGTTCACACCAAAGCCATTTTCTAATCTGACACCGAAAACCAAACATTGAAATTTCAAGCGGGTTCATGTTTGTCGGCAATTTCTGCAATAGGTGAATGAAGCCAAAAATTCAAAAACTGCCATCAGTAAGCTTTGTGAGTATATTTCTTTTTACAAAGGTGTTTATAACTTTGGCTGTGATTGTATCAACCACTCCTCAAAAAAGTAATTGCCTATTTCAATTATTGTTTTCTTTACTTTTCTTTACTCGGTTGTTACATAAGCAATCTCATTTTCTTATCATGGAATGCCTTGCATTTTTTTCAACCGTGCACAGTTGGCCAAATAATTGAACACCATCATCTCAATCATTAGTTTTAAGGTGTGTTTAAAAGAGTAAGTAAAAACAAATTAATAGAGATATAACCAAAATTGCAAATCAGAATTAAAGGGAATGACACAATTGCTATTGTAATATTGGAAAATTGGAGAATACAATTCTTTGAATCTCTGAAAGCAATCGTTAGTCCATTTGCTATTTGTGAAGATTTTGATACATACATAAGACGAACTTAATAAAAATAGAAACAGAGAAAGTAAATTAATTGCAACTAGAAATCTGATAAGCTATAAAGTCATTCTTTACCAAGAAATCATTGCTTTATTATATTTTCAGAATTTAACAACACGACACAGTCTTGTTAAAAAAGTTGCAATCTATATTGTAGCTAAGATGCTTACATGATAGCATACAGCCATCACCCATGATGATCATTTAGTTACTAATACAGTCAATTCGCATTATCTCGACTACTCTTGTGTCGATATTTCGTTGTCTCGATTGAAAATCAAAAGTCCCGATTTTTTTCCTTCTTTATCTATATGAAAAAATCATGTTTGACTCGATCTTTTTTTCTCGACTTTTTCGCTCTCTCGACTATAAATTTGAGTCCCAAATTGTTTTTTTTACTATAAAATTATAATGTTTAAGTCGACCAGACAAAGATATTATCGGCGATCCGTTGAGGTGCGAAAAATAGCACACGC
This sequence comes from Mactra quadrangularis, assembly GCA_025267735.1. Taxonomy (NCBI): domain Eukaryota; kingdom Metazoa; phylum Mollusca; class Bivalvia; order Venerida; family Mactridae; genus Mactra; species Mactra quadrangularis. The sequence goes on along the minus strand of CM046304.1, from coordinate 44,840,677 downwards.
CCATTGTTTATCGATTAGCGACTGTATAGATAATCTGTTTAAAAGAACGTGTCAAGATTGAATAAAACATGTCATTTAAATATACAAACTAATTGACATGACTAAATGAAACCATTGTTAAATAAGTCGAGAGTTAATTGACAGATGTCAAAATTGAGTATAATTTTTTCGTTCTCGTGTATAAATTATTCTTGATTATTAAAAATAAAAAACAAATATTTTTTGTTATTTCTATTATTTTATTTCGTCATTTAAGTTGATATAAATGTATGTCATCTTCTTTTCATGATAATTTAATCACTCGACAGACCTGTTGGAAAAATGTTTACAACTGTTATGGATCGATAATAGAAAGACACACATTTAAAGATATGCTGACATTCTTGAAGTTCATGTCTATATTTTTTCGTGACGTAATAGTCAACTTCTCTTCACACACACAACTGGATAATATCAGCAACTACTCAAAATATCAAAGAGAAGCCGACATGCTGGGGTTGTACGAAATAGTATATGACGTCAAACACATACACACGCAATTTTTCTGACTGGCTTCAAATATTCAGAAGATATACGTTTGGTTAGTCATTACATCGAGAAACAGTCTGTGAAATACAAATGTAGTAGTGTAGTAGAAACCGAAAGTAGATTTTCGGAAAATACGCGATTTTGTTCAATAACTTGTCGAGAGGAAACTGTGCCAGCGGGAAAAGTGTCACAAAACCTTTAGAGTACAAGTTAATGGTAAAACTCTATTCACAACTGCAGTAAAGCGATTATTCTAAACTTCACTCTCTGGACAGGTAAAACTGCTACTGAAGACATCGAAATTACCCCCCTTAGAAAATTTCGTTTTTATTGTTTGTCTCGATTTTTCGTTATCTCGACTATTTTTCGACGGTCCCTACTAAGTCGAGATAACGAGAGTTGACTGTATCTACAAAATTTCCTGGGAACTTTAACTCTACTTTGCAACCAAAGTGCCAAGACTTTTTCTATGCACATACTCATCAAATCAATGAAGTAAAGCAATCAAAGACACATTTTTCAATCAAGACATCATATGTGCCGCTGGTGAGGTTGGGACGAAGGCCCTCTCAAATCTAAACCTCAAATCATACCTCTAGAGCTCTACCTCAGCTATGTAATAATTAAAAATATATTTGCACACTTAAAATCAATTGTCATAACTTGGTCTTCTGTTAAGATCTCATTAACTAGAGTTATTTTATAAATTGCGTAACATGTTTAAAGTGTGCCGTTTATAACTGAAATATGATTTATTTTGGCGGCCATTTTGAATTTTCTGCCATATTTGTTTGTTTAATTTAGTTTTGGAGTCAATATTTGGACTCAGCACCATAAAACACCTTAAGATTGATATATTGCAGGCATGATTCAACATATTCAATGCCCAGTAAATATAATACCTTAATATGTCCAAACTTTGGGTCATTTTGGCAGCCATTTTTAATATTCCGCCATATTTTAAAAAAATTTTAATTTAGATTTTGACTTTACATTTGAACTCAGCAGCCTAACAAACCTACATATTGATATATTGAAAGCCTATAAGAATTGATTTATAACAGCTGGATATAAAAAATGTTATTTTTGTGTAAAATGGGCGTGTCCGATTTTCAAGGGGTATGTACAGGGGGGTTATTGGGGTCACACAAATTTTTGTTGTTGATTCTATTATCATATTGATGGCCCCATATTTTAAGCAGGGTCTCACATGGTTATCTTTGAAAATGAGATTAACACCCCCCCCCCCCCCCCTATTATCACAAGTACTGACTTGGAGGAGAAAATAGATTAAAGATCATAACCTATCCAGTACACTTACATTTAACTTAAGGTTATTGAAATGATTATAACCTGAAAAAACGAAAAGCTAAAACACAAAAGTAAAGAAACATATGTTTAAACAGTCTTTTTATATTATATTTTTGTTATATTTAGGGATATCCCACATAATAGAATAAGCGTAAAGCTTCCTACCTAACGGTTCACATGTTGGTATGTCCCATACACCCGTACTTCTACAAGTAATTGTTTCATTTAGTGCTACATTACCATCATCACATATTACATTGGCTGTACTATTGAAAGTTGTCTTTCCATCATTTAATAATACATATCCAAATGTCAAGTCAGTTACGGGACCACATTCTGAATTACAAAATTATTGAAACAATAATAAATTTATTTAATCGAAAAATTAAAAATAAATCAGCAAATGATTAAGACAGACGTATTTGTTAATAGACAAGCGACAATCTTTTTATTTAAAAAATGAACATTATAGAGAATATTCTGTTTGTATTGGTTGTTTAAAGAAGTAAGCATTCTTGCCCTTAAGAACGCAAGGCAGCAGTGGTGATATTACACTTACACAGGGAACTTAATTTTCGGTGAAAATAGTTGAAACACATTGGCAATAAAAAATTGTCATACGAGACGTTTATATAAGGAACAAGAGTTTGAAATTAAATAGAAAAACACAGAAGTTCCAACACGTGCAAACACATAACTATATTTATATCTAATGATCGCAAGTTGTTAGATATTCATTTCAGCACAAACAATTTAAACAAAAACACAATATATAAGACTATTTATTAAAGACATTTGAAAAAACAATTCTGCTGTATCTGCCTGCCTAATGGGTCACATTTTGGTATGTCCCATACACCAGTAATTCGACAAGTTATTGTGTCATTCCGTGCTTCATATCCATCATCACACATTACATCAGCTGAACTATTGTAAGTCGTGCTTCCATTAAATGATATATATCCAAATGTTACATTAGGTACAGGTCCACAAACTGAAAAACAAATTGAATAAATGAATACCTTTTTCGAGGCGAATTATTGGTAGAAACGAAAATCAGCAAAAGGTTGAAAAAAAAATCATCCTATCTAAGGGTTCACATATTGGGATATGACTGAAAGCAAACTAGGATACGATTAAAATGTATATTGCGCAAACATTTTCAGCTAAACAGTAATGAAGTTATCATAACGAAACACACCAACTATTTATACACAAACGTAAAAGAATATCTGTTAAACATTTTTAATTATATTTCAGTATTTTTGTACGAACATTGTTCACATTTATCTAGTATAAAGTATCGTATAAAGAATGTCCCATACACCAGTATTTAAACAAGTTATTGTTTCATTCAGTGCTACATATCCATTATTACATATTACATCAGCTGTACTATTGTATGTTGTGTTTCCATGTAATGATATATATCCAAATCTTACATAAGGTAAAGGACCACAATCTGAATTACGAAATGAATAATAAAATGAAAATATTTTTTGAGGCTAAAACGTGTAGAATCGAAAATCAGCAAACAGGGTTGAACAATGTCAAAATTTAAACAGCTGAGCGACATAACCTTTAAGTTTAAAATAATTCAAATTATTTTGATCTTCTAAATAATTTTATTTATTTTTTCACAAAACGTAGGTTTAAAAGCTTAGTACACTTCATCTCGATAAGGTTTCGGGCGAATGATTTTGCCTTCAACTGTTTTCATTGGTTAACGCATTCTCTTAGCCGTATTTAAACACAAAATCCTCGTGCGTCGTCTCCACACGTTATTACTATTGACTGATCGACTTAATTTGTACTACACGTAAAATTTGACACGAGGAAGAAAAATGCCGCGTAGGGCAGCCAAGGAAGCTATTAAACGAGCTTACAGCCAGCGGTAGTAAGACAGACACCAGCAGCAGTTCCGGTAGCAATGGCGGAGGAAACCAGGGACTAAATTCTCGAAAGAGTGTCTCAGCAAGTCGACGAGGCTATATTAGGTACTATTATTGGTTTTTTATTGTGGAAATGTCGCTCCTGAAAACGAGCTATGTTTTTTGAGTTACATGAATTTAGGCTACCACTGAGCTCGTAGGTAGTGGTGGTGTTTTTCTCAAGTATCTCATTTACGGAATAAACTCATTAACTCAATGTATGTTTATGGCAGAGGAAAATTTTTTTTAATCCGTTTGAATATTGTATTTCTTAATTTATTACTATGTCAGATATTCTTGATAATGTCAAAATGGATTTTTATGGACACATTTTAAATTATTTGATTTCATATGCAAGCGACGTAATAACTAAGTCCGGTATAACTTTAGTTTAGAAATATTTTTCAAATTGCAATTTACGTAATAAATCTAATCCATGCAAAACGATAAACATTTAAAAGGAACGAAAAATGGTGTTTTCTGTGCTTTGTCATACTCTCTTAAATAGATATAAAAACTTTAATACAGCGTAAATTTCATGTTTTAATTAAGGCAACACCGCCTCAAGCAATGACTATAAAATGGCGACGCCTTACCTCGGTTTAAGGAAATCAAAGTCCGTAAATTGGCTTCAGATGCGGATTTGCACCCAAGGCTGATACCCACCCATGTTTGGAACGTCTTGTCTCTGCGATTGAATGCTCTTACTCGGGTGTGTAAATGTCCCTATACGGCATCTGTGGGCCGACTTGATTTGCCCGGGCGGCTCATAAACCGACGTGAACCGCTCGCCGATCGGCTCGCCCCGGTGTGACACATGAATCAAGCGATCCGGCTAACTAATTACTGTTGCAGACGGTCTCATTTCAAGCAGTGTACTAAATAAACCCATATCAGTAGTTAAAAGTTCAAATTCGTGTCTGGCGAGTAAAATGTGTACTTGTAATATAACTCTAACACAAATGACGTGTAAGAGAGGTTTATTGAACACATCAGTTAGTATTTTGTCCATAATCGTAGTAAAGTTTTGTAATAATGGTTTCACCTGAATCTATGTTTAGTCATATTCTTCACGTGCTCGCCGCTAGCCGCTCTAACGAAACCGGCTCATTCGGCGTGCGCCGGTTGCTGACCCGGCTCATTCTCAGAGCAAATAAAGCGAATCGCCGGTAGCCGTTTCTGAATCGGCGTACGCCGCTTTGAGCCGCCCGGGCAAATCAAGTCGGCCCTGTATGTCTGTAGCTCGCTTAGAAGATTTAAACGTGAGAAAATACTTGTTAAACGTCACATCATTTGCCATGTCTACCATGTACCAGTGTCCGGTGGCAAATTCTCTTTATAGCGATTTTGTGAGAAATACATTTTATAACTCGTTCCGGATAGCTTGGGACAAACGACTCAGTTTGTTTACTTAGTTTGGACTCACGTATTATATCGATTAGGGATATCAGTGGATTTTAAAAAAATAAGTTCATATATAAATTCAGATACTACACTTAAATGTAATATAGTATGGTTATGTAAATAGCTCATATAATAGAGACGACTGTTCATAAATAAATATTTAAATAAAAAAAGAACTTTATTTTACTTAATCTTGGAGAATGAATTTTGTATTTCCAACTGTAACTTCCGGTCTCCTTTATGATACCGGATAGATCTGAAAAAATACAAAAGAATCATTCAAATTGTATGGGTCTTGAGTACTACACAGTCTAACGCTATACGCATCCCAAGTATCATAGCGCTGAAGTATGGTTGTTTAGTATTGCTTAGGTTGGTTGGTTGAGGTAAAGGTAATTGGTATAAGTAAAGTTGATTGGTATAAGTAACGGTGATTGGTATATGTAACTGTGATTGGTAAAAGTAAAGGTGATTGATATATGTAATCGTGATTGGTAAAAGTAACGGTGCTTGGTCTATGTTATGGTGATTAATATGTAACGGTGATTGGTAAAAGTAAAGGTGATTGGTATATGTAACGGAGATTGGTAAAAGTAAAGGTGGTTGTATATGTAACCGTGACTGGTATATGTAACGGTGATTGGTATTGGTATAATTTGGTCGATGTCAAAACAGGTTGGAACCGACTTAATTGGTATACGTAATGGTGAATGGTATGTATAACGGTGATTGGTATATGTAACCGTGTTTGGTAAAAGTAAAGGTGGCTGGTATATGTAACGGTGATTGGTATTGGTATAATTTGGTCGATGTCAAAACAGGTTGGAATGTATAGGCAAAGGCTAATAGCTCGAACACATTCGTTGAACCGACTTAATATAGTAGCTGGTTTTACTAGTCACACTCTGCACCCTGGTCGAGCCTAGCTGTGCGCCTTTCATATCCTCGGACCCCCAGGGATGGGAGATGTCCACACAAAGTTCGATGCTCCGGTGACTTAACCAAGCTATAACTTCTGTTGGCTGTGTAGTATGTCACAAATGGTATCCAGGTCGGAATCAGCACGCGTGTCTTTCAGATCTTGGGTGCCCGAGGATGAAGACTGTTGGTTTGAGGTTCGATGCACCGGTGACAGGACCTTATAACGATATCATGAAATTGATCTTAAATGTTTAAATACTGCCGGTCTTTCATAAATCTGATTTGCACTTTAGTGTTACATGGATGACCACCTTCGGTCGACGGGATTTCCTTAAAACTAAACACGGATACACTGTTTAGTATTACATGTAGTGGCCTTTAACACCCAACTTTAACATACTATAATGCTATATTACAATGATTTAGTAAAGGTAAAAAGCAATCATTTATTTGTTGTTATTATTTTTGGGTAATGAAATAATAAATTACGGGAATGTCATTTTCTGTTTTAGCTATAAAGCTTAAACTTAAAAATGCTCACCTTTCTACACAGCTTAGCCTTTCTTTAATAGTTCACTTTACAATAGTGACAAATACACGTTTCACTTTATTTGTTTGTTTGTTTGGGTTTTACGGCGCACCAACATAGAAGATCACATCGCGCCGAAAGCTATTAATGATATTAATAATTCAAACTATATTAATGATGTAAAACTCTATATCTTATTATAAACATTTATTTCTTTCAAAAAGTTAAGTATAGCATATGATGGTACAGATTCAAAAAGTTCTTTAAGTGAGTTTACTTTAAAATGTTTGTCACGAATGTATTTAAGATCCTGACAGTCAAGGAGAACATGTTTTACATTGAAATGCTCGTCACATGATATGCATTTAGGTGCTTCTTCTCTTTTGAAAAGGTATGAATGTGTTAATCTAGTATGACCAATTCTACATCGCGAAATTACTATTTGATCTCTGCGATTAGAATATATAATTGACGAAGATGAATTAAGGGTTGGCTTTATGTCATGTAATTTATTAATAATTGCATTGTTCCACAACGTTTGCCACTTTGATTTAATTAACGTGTTTATTGAACATTTGAAGTCACTGCTTGGCAATTTGATATCCACTGGTTGAAGGTTTAAAGATTCTTTGGCCAAAATATCAACTTTTACATTTCCTTGTATACCAATATGGCTTGGTATCAAGCAGAGGTGTACTGTTTTAGATTTTAAAATTTCATGCAATTTCAATTCGATACTTTTAATAAGAATATTGTCTGAATTACGATTTTTTATGGCCAATAATACAGATAGAGAATCTGAAAAAATGATAAAATTACTATTAATACTATCTGATATGTATGATAAAGCAAGATTTATTGCTTTGACTTCAGCTGTAAATATGGATGCCTGGTCAGGCAATCGCATTCTTGCAACAAAAGAATTTCCATATGCAGCGCAACCAACTTTGTTTCCATCTTTAGAGCCGTCAGTAAATAAATGTGTACAATCTTTGTATGTTTCTAAGATGTTAACAAATTCCGATTTAAAGGCCTCTGGGCTGGTAATAGATTTACGTAAGTTTGACAAATCAATGTTAACGTTTGGTATGTTGTAGGTCCAAGGAGGGACATTTTCATCAAAGTTCTGTAGAACGGTAGAGGTGTTAGTATTAAGCATTTCTAAGTCGTTTTTAACGCGCAGGCCAAATGGTTTAATTTTGTTTGGTTTGTTGTCAAATTTATCAATGTAATTTGGTTGGAAAACAACTTTTCGCGCCGGGTTACTATTGTTAGAAGATATTCGAGTTGCGTATTGTAATGAAAGCTTTTGTCGACGTAATTTTAATGATGGCTCGTTAGCTTCAACATAAAGACTTTCAACAGGTGAAGTTTTAAATGCACCAAGGGCGATACGTAAGCCCTGGTTATGTATTGTATCAAGCATTTGCAAGTACGATTTACGTGCTGATCCATACACAATTGACCCATAATCTAGTTTTGAACGAACAATACTTCTGTATAATTTAAGTAATGTTTGGGAATCAGATCCCCAATCAGTATGTGAAAGTACTTTAAGTAGATTTTAAGCTTTGATACATTTTGTTTTTAGAGACTTTAAGTGTGGTATAAAAGAGAGTTTTTTATCGAATGTAACGCCTAAAAATTTAGCTTCATTTACAACAGGGATTTTTGAGCCAGAAATGTAAAGTTCAGGATCATTATGATGCTTTCTTAATCGACAAAAATGTACACATTGTGTTTCTGACTTGGAAAATTTAAAACCATTTTCTGTTGCCCACTTTTGGATTTTATCCAAGTTTTGTTGTAGTTGGCGTTCGATACTTCGAATATTTTTAGAACGATAACAGATTAAAAAGTCATCTACATATAATGAGCAATCTGTACCAGGATTTATAACCTTAACAATATTATTAATTTTAAGACCAAAAAGGGTAACTGATAATATACTGCCTTGTGGCACGCCTTGTTCTTGTTTGTGGCTATCTGATAATGTTGATCCTAATTTTACTTGAAAACGTCTGTCAGACAGAAAACTAGAAATTAACATTGGTAGTCTACCGTTTAGACCGGCATCTTTTAAATCCTTGAGAATACCATATTTCCAAGTTGTATCGTAAGCTTTCTCAAGATCAAAGAAAATTGAAACTACATGTTGTTTATTGACAAAAGCCTCTCTTATGAATGTTTCGAGGCGTACTAAATGATCATTTGTACTTCGCTGTTTTCGAAAACCAGATTGGAAATTAGTTATAATACCGTTAGATTCTAAATACCAGATGAGTCTTATATTTACCATGCGTTCAAATGTTTTACAAATACAACTAGTTAGAGATATTGGTCGGTAGTTAAGGGGGTCAGTATTGTCTTTACCCGGTTTCGGTATTGGTATAATTAAAGCTTCCTTCCAGGAATCTGGAATTTTACCAGATATCCATATATCATTAAAAATATCGAGCAATAAATGTTGAGATACCAATGGGAGGTGTTTTAAAAATTGATAATAAATTTCATCAGGGCCAGCAGCTGTGTCTTTGGCATGCTTAATAGAATCGGTTAAATCGTCGATTGTAAAAAGGGTGTTATACTTTTCTTCGTTGTTAGAATGAAAATTAATATTTTGTTTTTCCGAGTTAGACTTGACCTTTTTGAATTCTTCAGTGTAGTGTGCTGAAGAAGAATTATGTTCAAAAGTTTCCGCCAGCGTGTTAGCTATATCTTTTGTAGTTTTTGCTACGCTCGAATCTTTACGTTTCAGATGAGCAGTAGGAACTTTTTTGTGTTTACCATTAATTTTACGAACTGCTTCCCAAACTTTTTTAATTGGAGTGTTGGCGTTAATTTTAGAAACATATGCCTGCCATGATTTACGTTTAGAAAACTTAAATGTTCTACGAGCTTGTGCTCGTAGGATTCTATAATTGTCAAGATTTGCAGCTGTAGGGCAAACCTGAAATTTTTTAAGTGCTGCTTTTCGTTTCCGATATGATCTTCTGCACTCATCGTTGAACCATGGTTTTTTAATTTTAGTTGAGTTTTTCTTTGAAGTTTTAGGAATACACTCATCAGCTATCTTTGATAGAGTGGATGCAAAGAGATTAGCTTTATCCGAAGAGTTGGAAAAATTCGGGTTTGTTAAATCATCACAACACAATTTGTTAAATTGTTCCCAGTTCGCTTTTGAGAATTTGTAATAAGAGCGGTTGTTTACTGGAACAGAGTCGTTTAAAGTTAACAACAATGGAACGTGGTCACTGCCATATTGTTCGTCGAGCACTGACCGAGTAAAATCCAAGTATATTGATGGATGTGATAATGTGAGGTCTATACAAGAAAAACTTCCAGTGGCTGGATGTAAGTAAGTTGGTGATTTGTTATTTAAAAGGCAAAGTTGAACATTATCAATGAACTTTTCTGTAATGCTGCCTTTATTATTCGTAGATGTACTTCCCCATATTGGATTATGCGCATTAAAATCGCCGAGTAAAAAGAATGGTTCTGGGAGTTGTTTAGTTAAATTTTCTAAGTCTTCAACAGTTATAGATAAATTGGGAGGGAGATATAATGAGCATATTGTTATAGGTCTGTGCAAAGTTACTTCAACGGCTACGGCTTGCAGATTAGTTCGTATCTGAATTTGTCGTTGAGGGATACAGTTTGCAACCGCAATTGTTGAGCCACCAGATGCTCTTATTGTGTCTGTGCAAATTTTATTATAAAGCGTATAGTCCTTTATTGATGTTTTATCATTTGTAGATAGGAATGTTTCTTGAAGACAGACAACTTTCGGGAAGTATTTTGATAATAAGAGAAGTAAATCGTTGTAATTTCATTTAAGACCACGACAATTCCATTGAAGTATAGTTTGACTCATGGTTCAACGAAAAGTAAAAACTTACTTCGGAAACTTAACAGGACTTCGCGCCGAAGTCCGGGGAGGAGAGCTGTGGACACCCATGTCCTCGTCCTCCATCGACTCGATGTCACTCATAAGAGCCTCGAATCGGTTGGCGGACGGGACAGGGTCCCTCTCCGCTTTTCTAACTCGGTCGGTTAGGACGACCTTCTTTTTGGGTGATTGCCTTTGAATCACCCGCTCAGGAGACGGAGAAGCCTGTGAGACCCGCCTCTGAGGTACAGATGAGGTACTTGTAGATGTTGTCTGTGAACTTGTACTTGCTTTGGACGTATTACGTGAAAGAATAGGAGACGGTTTTTGCACTGGAGTGATTTCAAGAGGAGAACATTTACATAAATTGACCTGCACAGCAGAATCAACCATCTTAACTGATTTGATACAACAGCTGAATAAGAATTATTCTTGGAACTTTCTACAAGCTTGCGTGCATCAGGAAAAGACAAACTTTGTGTATATTTAACACGGAGAACTTCTTTTTCTGTCTTCCAGACTAAGCAAGAACGGGAGGTTGCAAAATGATTACCCCCACAGTTTGAACATTTGACTTCATGAGAACAGTTTTCAAGCGGACCAGCATGAGAAGTACTACATTTACGGCATATATTCTCTCTAGTGCATTTAGTTTCATGATGTCCATATTTAAAGCATTTGTAACACTGCATCGGGTTTGGTATGTACATCTCAACGCGAACGTTGAGATACCCAACTTGAAGAGTGGATGGAAGAATGGGGGTATCAAATGTTAAAATGTATGTGTGAGTGGGAACACGTTTACCGTCTCTGGTGAATATAATACGTTTGGCATTTGAAACACATTTAGAGCTTAGCTCTTTTACTATGTCTGCCTCTGACATTTCTGCAAGGTCATGGCAGCGAATGACTCCTTTGGATGAATTGAGGGTATTGTGTGCAGTGCAAAAAGATTTAATGTTAAAAAAAGATCTTAATTTAAGCAAATTATCTGATTGTTGTTTTCTTTGGACCTCGATCAGGAGTTCTCCACCACGGAGCTTCCTGACCGATTTTGGAGTTCCTATGAGTGCAGAAATTGACTTTTCAATGACAAACGAGTTCAATTGTGCTAATTTTTCATCTCCCACCGCTTCTACTACCAGAAAGCGTGGAAAAGATGATTGACTTGATTGTTCATTTGAAATGTTGGGTGATTCGTCAGACTTACGTTTTTTAGAAGAGGTTAAAGGATCCATGGTTGAGATAACAATGATTCATCTCTTCCCCAGCCACCTCGGACTCCAACAAGGGGAATTGCAATGGAGGCGGGTATCCAGCCTCCGCACCACAAGGATACATGAGAGATATACTTGCATGTAATTGCAAATGATTACAATCAACACAATTGGCCCATTAGCCACCGCCTTCTTGAATAGGTGTTTTGAACATATTAAAAGAAAGTACTTTAAATTCAGTAAGCAAACACAGTCCGTAATGGAGTACACTTATGTTTTTTCAAATTGTGAGTATGCTAGTAATATTAATAATTTTGAGATAGTGCACATAAAGGAGTACGTGAACTTACATGAATGAGATGGCTTTTGCAAGTATGCAACTATTCAAGGGCAAGGCATGATCAGCCGATTGACCAAGTCGGGCCTACTTGGACACCCGTCTACCCTGAATCAGAGGCCAAAGTAGTGTGTTGGATAGACTGGAGATCCCTGGGTCTCCCTCAACTACCAGGATCCTCCTTTCCCGGTTACGGGACGCTGCCCACGGCAAACGGGCAATTTTGGTGTTGGCCATATGCCCATCATGCAGGCACAAAAAGCACCTACATAATGGGCACATGTTACTCCTCCTCACCACGAAGAGGTCCCAAAAAGAGAGGAGGACGTTTCACTTTAACTGCCTTATTATGTTTACACCCATATTGAAAGACATTGACTATGACAACCATATGTTCGTTATACAAGAAACTTATATAAAAGTAAACCAGATTTTTTTCCAAGGAAATTCAAAAACGTTATCACATCATGTGTCCTAACATTATCAATTTTATATTTTATGATTGTATGCTGTAATAAAAACATTTAAACATGAAAGTGCAAATACAAAAAAATCCAGAAAATAAACTAAAGATATATAAAAAAACAAATCTGTCAAAAAGTTTCCTACCTAACGGTTCACAAATCGGTAAGTCCCATACACCAGTATTTCGACAAGTTATTGTGTCATTCAATGCTACATATCCATAATCACATATTACATCAGCTGAACGATTGTAAGTCGTGCTTCCATTAAATGATATATATCCAAATGTTACATTAGGTACAGGACCACAATCTGAATTACAAATAAAATATGAACAGTAAGATACTTAACCATTATCGAATCATTGCAAGGACAAAATTCAATAAACACTAAAAACATACGTTCCAATCCATGGACCGCGAAATAGACTCTTTCATTGAGTTATAAAGTCGTTGAAAACATATTTGATATCACTAAAGTGTTTAGTTGTATTTTATACAAAAAAGCTCATAAGTTAGTTTGAATATACTACACATTTTAGTTAAGATCATCCCTCACAGAGCGTTTAACAACGATTGGAACTGGAATGTATCTACATTAATGCTGACTGAAAGCAAAAAAGGATACGATTAAAATGCATATTCTTCGAACATCTACAGTTGAACAGCAATGAAGTTATCATAACGACATACACCACCTATAAAAACACAACGTTAACATATGTACATAGTCAAACAATCTATTTAACAATATTTCATTTTTTTGGACGAATATTGTACAAATATATCTAGTATGAAGAATCGCACCTAATGGATCACATATTGGAAAGTCCCATACACCAGTATTTCGACAAGTTATTGTTTCATTCTGTGCTACATATCCATCATCACATATAACATCAGCTGTATTATTGTAAGTTGTGTTCCCATTCGATGATACATGTATATCTCCAAATGTTACATTAGGAATAGGTCCACAATCTAAAAGGCAAACAAACTAATTAATTATTAGCTTAAACTAAGCATTAAATAAATAACTAAAACAAAGTTGCAGTGTTGTAAAAAATAATAGATGAATAGTGTTTCCCTATAACTTTTAGAAGCCATTTAAATACGTCACTAAAACATAAGGACGGTAGTGCACAAGTCTACTGATAGAGTGGTCGTAGGTTCGATTCCAGGGCGGGGCATACTTTCGTGGACCTTGGTTATGAAATAATTTCTACGGCCATTATTCCTCTTACCCCTGGTTCTAAATCATGTAGGGTAGTAGTCAGGCACTGACGGGAGTATGCGACAAGTAGTTGGTTAACAGCTAAACCCAGAGATTTGGCGTTTCCAGGAACAGTGAGTGGGTGGACTGACCGCCGTAATATAACATATACAATGTGTTGCTATGTCGTTAACCCCACTCACCCTCCCCCCCCCAAAAAAAACAATAGGAATAATTAAACTATCTTATATAGCCTTAATAACTTACTCGTCAAAATGAACTACTTAACTTAATTAAAAAAATGTAAGATGCAACTACTACAAGAATTACATCATTGCCAAAGAACACAAATGTAAATACACAGCCTCTGTGAAGTAATTACAGACAGCAACAGCGTAGTTAGTAAATTTCTTTGGATGCAGCAAACGAATCTTAAAAATGTTTTAACATTGCATTGTTTACAATTAAAATGAGTGTTATCTTCTGTAGTATTGTTCTATATTCACATAAACATTATACCTATTTGTTCGCAACTTGTCAAAGGTGACGCACTCCATTCACCATCTAAACAATAGATAAATGTATTTGCATATACAAAACCATCACCATAGCATTCTTGCAAAGCTAGAGCTCCATACAAAGTATTATTATTTTCGTATAGAAATACAAAACCATTTATTGGTGATGGCGGCGTTCCACAATTTATAGAAAAAATGGAAATATACGTATGATTGGTAAAAGTCTTAAAATAAAAAGTATATAAAACAGCTTTTATTACATGAACGTGATATATCATGCTAAAATAAAGTTGAGTTAAATACATACCCATGATTTCAATTATTGTGTATACATTCCGACATGAGGCTGGTTTACGCTGTTGTAATAACAGACATTGATGTGAATGTTCGATACATAAACAAGTGAGAAACCGCGAAAATCTTAACTTCAGGTATTAACTCCTTAAATTACCCGGGGCTACTGCACTTTACCGGTACGTAGTAATTCACCGGAAGATGAAATATAACCCTAACCCTAACCCTAACCCTGTTTGAATAGAAAGGTAAGTGATTTTATTTTAATTTCGTGATATTTTCTGTCTTTTATCAGGGGCTGCCGCCCCCGAACCCCCACTTTTAACGGTCACCGACAGTACCGACTCAATGAAGAATGCAAAATGACGCATACGCAGCAGGCGCGTACCGGTAAAGTGCATTCTAGACAATTACCCATTATAAAAACAAGTTCTTAAATTTACCTTTTATTGAACAATTCACAGCTGCCCATCGACCATCTTGTAAGCAAGTACTAACACTTATATTTGGTTCATATCCAGTTGCACACGAAACATTCACTGAAGCACCAAATGTCGTGATATTGGGTGAATCAATCATACCGTATGGTACGTACGGAAAACTTCCACAGTCTGTCAGTAAAATAAAAGAAAATCATATTTTTAAACACAACTAAACTCAGGCATATGACTATTATATATTTTTTGAAAATTTATAAATTACACTATACTTATATATAGTTGTCAAATATTTATTTCTTACATATAGTTTTCAGGTTACTATCGAAGAAAAGATTACAAAATGTATCAGAAAATAAACTAGGAATTTTGAAAATGAAGCATATTATGTAGCTTGTTACCTAAAAGTTCACATCTTGGTATGTCCCATATATCCGTATTTCGACAAGTAATTGTTGCATTTTGTGCTACATATCCATCATCACATATTACATCAGCTGTACTATTGTATTGTGTTGTGTTTCCATTTAATGATACATATCCAAATGTTACATTAGGTACAGGACCACAATCTAATATACAAAATATATATTATAAAACGGTTAAATTATAGTTACCAAAGCAATGAACGAAACGATTGAAACCAAACGAAAAAACAGTAAAGAAAGATATACGGACTGGACTTAAAGATTTAGCAAGATTTAGCCAACAAGTCGCAAGTATTAAACGAACTGAAGGGATGATCAATGAAGTTGCTAACTTTTATTCTAGAGTGGTACAAAACCCTCAATTCGCCACTGACATAAAGGAGTCATTCAACAATTTACAAAAAATATTTGAGGCCGATTGTTTTTGGCAATGCCTCTTTCTCATTACTTCGTGCCTTCTCATTCTATTCGTGCCTTAGTAAAAACGGTATATCAACACGCGCGTACATCGCGCGTGTCCGAATTCTATGCAAGTTTGTAGCGTTCAACCTGCTCAATCAGTTTACAGAAAAATATTCAGAACTAACATGTATTATTGCTTGAAGAACAAAATCAATATGTTCTCATCACGATTTCGCCCAAAATTGATAAAAAATAACCATATTTCGCTAATTTGATGCAAAATCTAGCCTGACCTACTTGTATTAAATTTTCTTTACACATGGCGGCCATTGTTTTTGTGTGTGCAGGTACGACGCGTTTCATTGGTTGACCTGTTTTGCCTAGCTAAGGGGTTCAGTGAGGGGTATTGATTTGCACTCACTATTCAATTAGCGCTTTAAGTTGGCTTTATTAGGTCTAATTTAACTTATTAAAATCGGTTGCAACGGATAATCCAAACATTTTGTGGTTTTATAAAAAGTCCATTAAATTCCTTGTGTATTGTTGACTGTTTTTGGACCTCTCAATATATTTCAGTTCTAGAATTTACGTTAATAAAAATAGTTATACATAGTTACAAATATACATGTGATTGTCTACATTCTAATTAAAGTGAAAAAAACGATATTAAACTTTTTTAGTTATAAGTTTTAAACATTAAAATCTGCTCTAAACACCGTTGAAACAAAGTTATTTCTAGATATACAATAGCTTCAACACTAACATATTTCAAGAGTAAGAAAAATAATACATCCCCCCTGTGGAGCCCCAATATGTATAGACCAAAGTCAAGGACACGAATCCATTGAGAAACAAACAGCTGATTGACATGGACTATACGCAGCATTGAAAAAAGGTGAAAAGGTTAGTTTAAGTGATATTTATTGAAGTTTCTTTTGCTCAAATTGTTGATTTAGATGTTGGTACACAATATATTTATATTTGTGACCCGATTTCCTAATCCATCTACCGAGCATGCGCAAAAAAGGTTAACGAAAAGAGAGAATAATGTTTTGAGTTGCAAGTGGGGCATTTCAACTAAGTTACTTCGTGTAGAAGTCTTCGATTATTCATGAACATGTCTTAATTGTGTTTAAATATATCTTTAGATGCAGCTTTATATATCGTAGGAGGTCCTAATTTCGTCCCTGACCTAATTTCGTCACCCCACCTTAAATACATAAAGCATTGAGCAATACTAAAATTTAGGTAATTTTATTTATAAACTCACTAAAAGAAGCTTAGATTCTCGTTTTTAGCTCGAAATCTTAATGTAGGGCGGAGCGACGTTTTGGGCGGAGCCAAACCTGCACTGATTGTGATTTTACACTACTGGTAAACATGTCAATATTTAAAATGGTGGAATTTCGATTTTTTTGTCATAAAATTGTTGAAGAAACAACACATATTGGAGGTAAAAGATCTAATTAGTAAATATGAATAAATAAACGGAGATTTGCTTCACAAAAATGAAGAATAAACTTATTTGTATTTTGCAGTGTTGATTTTTGGACCTGCTCAAACAGTCGTCTGCATTTATACCCAGCCTCATAAGATCGTGTTTACTAACATAATTTGACAGAATAAACCCTAGAAAAGTTGATGGAATAAAAACTGTATGATTCATTTACATATTTTTTAAAATAAAAAGTCAGTTTAGAATTACAAATTTAACATTGTATTCATTCATTTCCTTAAGGTGACGAAATATGGACACCCCAAGATATAGTAACAAATATGACAAGTCAATAAGGCCATTACGCGACTTTTCCCCGTATTATGCGATTTCGGCCGCCTGCAACTCGCCCATAATGCATAATATGCGCTGAATGCGCGCACGCGCATCGTTACGTTATCAAGTAGCAGTTGCATCAAACATGGCGTCCGAAGAGTTCTAGAGTGGGTGGACCAGTGCTCGGCGTAAATTTATCTTTGCCTAAAACATATCTTTGCAAAGTTTAAACTTATCTTTTATTCTTGCAGTTTAAATTGAAGAACGATCCCAGAAAGAAATTCCATTGTAAAGAAAATTGAAAATTAGTCGTCAAATTTTCCGAAAATGAGCTAAAAATAGACACTGTATTTTTGGACTATAGTTCCGATGACCGGTACCAATGCTCGGCGCACGCAACACGTGCGTACGAACTATTTTTTAAGAATCCATCATCATTTTCTGAAAATGCATGCAATTTTGAATAAATACGTAGAAAATTAAAAAAATATATTCTAAATTAAGCTACGTTTCAATCTCATTTAAAATACGTGTTTACACACTTGTAAACTCTTCAATATATGAATGAAAACATTGTATAATAATAAAAAATTATTGATATCAAGAGCAATACTTGATCACATTTATGATATATATGATTCTCTACTTCTTTGTAGTCTATGACTACGAAAATACAAAAAAATATGTAATTACATATTTTCTTCTCTTCAATATATCTGTAGGAAATGCATAAACAAACTGAAGTGCAGACAAGACTGATATCAACACATGTTTGTTTACCAGAAGGGAAGCATTAAATTTTGAACATATCTATGTATGGAATAATTTATCACATATAATAAAAAGTATGATATTATTATTGTGTTGTTGTAATATTTAACTAACTGTGACTTATTTCACATCCATAATAGAGGGTAATGATGAGTGGTATCTGTGGTCATTAAAAAATGAACATTTTAAAGTCAAATGCTAATATAATATGATATAATTATAAATTGAATAGTATTATGTAAGTTAGGATGATATTCACGACAAAAAAAATAGATTAAAAAATTGAAATCGTTGTTCTAATCCAAGAACGACTACTCTAGTATGAATTACGGTAACGTGAACATAACCAATGATAATATCGGCTGTTGTTGACATGGGTGAGTTAAATGCGTCTTTCACGAACTTTTCAGCCAAAATATCACAAGAAACTATTACGTTTAATGGAAGAATGTTTTTGTTGAATAATTAAACCATTTTTATTCGATTATCTTTAGTTTACTTGAAGAAAAATAAGTTTAAACTACTATGAAAAGAGTTTCAACAAGAGTTGTCCTCCATAACAACTGCAACCGGTGACGTCACGTGATCAAACCGGAAGTTGACATTATCTCAGAAATTTAGGTCAGATGACAACAAATTGAATTTAGCAGGTTTAATTTAGGTCAGACGTCGATATTTTTTATAATACCGCGAAAAATACGCGATACGCCGAGCACTGGTATACGCCGAGCACTGGTCCACCCACTCTAGAGTCTTTGTCAAATATAATTTAGATTGAGACACACATATTCAACAAAAATACAATACACAAAAAGTCCTATTTGAGATTTTACAAATAATTTAATTCTAAATCACTTACTTCACCGTTCAAATTCAGCAGAAACCGTTGACGCTGTTAAATATTAAACTCAGAAATGTGCACTGTTCCTTTCGAAGTTTCTCAAAGTTTCTGTGTTTCTGTGTTTAATTTGGCGAATATCCAGCCATTAAACAGTAAATACATAGGTTGACTATTGTTTTACCAAAGCCAAGCCACGCAAAAATTAAATATAATGAAACTGGTTTCTAAAAATCATCAACTTCCATGCAATTTTCGGAAAATCAATGGCACATCGCTTCAGCGCAGCTGCATGTGTGGTGTTTTCCGACAAAATCTTTATATCCATATCGTCGATTTGAAGTTTGAATTATACCTATACACTAGTATGTTCCAGTCTTTTTATGATATCTTTTTAATCTATTATAAATGACAGTAAATTCGTTAAACGACGAATCCTAGATATCGCACTTAACACGACCGCCATTTGACAACAAAGTTTTCATTATATTCTACGTCATTGTTACATTACGTCATCAAAAAACTGATTCGTCCTCGGAAAAATCGCAAGTGATTTATTCGTCCCTAAATAAATTGTACTTAGTTTACTTAAGAATTGAGACCGGGTTCTGAACAAACGTATTAAAGACGTTAATGATTAGTTGTTACTCGCCATTATGCGATAATCACCCTCCAGTCCATAATGGCGAGTAGCAACTAATCATTAACCTCTAAATAATTTAAATTGAAAGGAGGTAAAATAGTTCATTTCACTGTTGTGATACAATATTTGACAGAAAATTTATATCAAACGCATAACGCATTGAAATTCATAAAATAACACATTGTAATGAAATGCATAAATTTTGAAAATGTATCATATAACAGAATATATCGGTCATGACATAAATGGGAACATAGTAATAAGACAGTATATTACATATTGATATATGAACAAATAATGGAGTCAATGTCTCAATAAAAATAAATTAATGAAAAAACAATGGTTGGTTCTTATACATGTATATAATTTATTTATCCATTAGATAAAATCGATTGTCTTAATACTAGTAGTAGAACTGTCGTAATATCGGGAGCTTTTACTATTTTAAAAACAACTATATGTTTTGTGATAAAAATGTGATATTTAAAATATTTACCTGGTGCCGATGTCATCATCACTGCTAACATCATAAACAATGCCCATATTTGAATAGCTTGAACTAATATCTCCATGTTTTCATGTCAGCACAATACAACTGCAAGGAACATATATTGTCAAAATTATGTTATGGAGACTTAACGGCAATTAAGACATTTTGTGTATATTCGTTTCGGAGTTACCATGAATGTGATAACGGTGGCTATTTTGAAAATAAAACTATTGGTGGACTGTCAGTCCAAAAATGATTCCGAGTTGCCATGAATGTGTTAATGCTGTCTACCTAAAAATCGTATTTATTTGAATAAAAACATGACAATGGAACGGTATGTGACCTGTCAGTCAAAGATAGCATCATCTCAATCTTAATCTACAAAAATAGTGCTAAGTCGGCCAATATTATAACACAGTCCATAAACACATAAGATCTATATCTAAATGAGTTGTGAACAGTCAACAAATATTATAACACAGTCAATAAACACATAAGGTTACCATTATAACGAAGTGACAGGCCCAACATAGGTTAACAACATTTTGTAAGTAAATCAACTTTGACAATATTATTATTATGTTTATTTATTGTCAGCAATGAGATGAGTACTGCATTTAGATCACTGTATGTTAAAGTTGTTCATATTATCAGCAAAATTGAATATTTAGCAGTAAGACTGAATATAGCAGAAAGTAAGTATAACTGACGATACTTAATGTACAATAAAAGTGTAGTTAAAATGAAAGAAAAACAAAATAAAAAATAACGATTGCACTTTACACAGAACTTTTTTATATGACATCAGCAATTTACTCTAAATCTCGACTATAGAAACATTGTTCCGATGTATAAAATAACAAGTTTTTCCATTTATTTATCTTACTGCAATTACTGCTAAAAACTTAAAATTCTTAATTGATCATCACATTCACTCTCTATTAAATGCTATCTTCGGTGTGTGCCATCGTCGGCACACTTCATAGCGAAGTAATGTATCCTCGGATAACCGACGATGACGTTGTGCGTGCTGCACTAACAACAATAATTTTAGCAAAACGGCCTTATCACAAGGAATATAATTTAGATATCACTTAAATTAACAATACCAGTTAGCCATAGTACACTTACTTTTCAAAACGAGTATATTCACTGATTAATAAATTCGTTCCTATGTAAACTTGCGCAAAATAAACACAATTAATTTAAATCTACATAGATAGTAATCTACTGCTGATGTTTTCCTTTGTCGTGCACAATTCTTTAACAAAACGGGTAATAGATACAACCGAATGCAAGTTTTAACAATCAAAGGCATGGCGGGTATTAAATATCTTCCTAGTAAGTCACGATTCGACGCCGTCGTTCATGGGATATTTTACAATATTTCATATCTTTCAAAGTAATCTCCATAAATCATACTAGTATACAAAGGACTCATATCCTGTTGTTGTTTTTTTTCATTCAAGTATTTCAATGTATTACGACACTTCTATCAAAGGAGTGTTTTATAATTGTGTAATTAAAGAGCGCAGCACTTCTATTATGGTGGCTGATTTATGCCATGTCGCATTTTTTCCCACGGGGCGCCACACGAAAACACGGAAGTACGATAAAATGGTCTTTTTGTCGTATCATCGTCCCGCGAGGCGCCATGCAAAAACACAATCATACGACATTTTAATCATTTGTCGTGTTTTCGCCTGAGGAACCACAAAGAAACAATTTATTTTTACGGCAAAACTTTTAAAAAAGGTACGACACATTTTCGAGTCGGGTTTTTGCCATAATTTTGTCGCATCTTTGTGTTTTCGTCTCACAACCCGCGGGACGATGATACGACAAACAGATATTTGTCGTATGATTGTGTTTTCTTGTGGCGCCTCGTGGGACAAAGATATTGTTCGTTTTTTCTAAACTGTCAAAGTTTGAATAGTTTCACGGTGAATGATTACACACTATCTCAATGTCACGAGTGTAAGGCAAAGAGCACGAAGTCATTGTGAAATTATTCATGTTTAGATCTGTCGTATAATTGTATTTTCGCTCTTTCGCCTTCCGCTCACACATGCGTACATCTTCAATAGTGTTCTGCGCATGTGTGAGCGGAGAAAAAACTGATGTTTGGTCATATTTTGTCTGTAAAAATTAGTTTTAGACACTGCATTCTTTTATTAGGTGGGCACAAACAAAGGGTACGAAATTACAATTAAGTTGAATATAACCTGTTTTATTTATTATATATAGCTTAAAATAGTGGTACATGACTAAATACTAAAAACGCGATGATATCCTCATATTAAATCACATAATTAAATCAAACGAAGTCGTACAAGACTTTTACATGAAATCGTTAGTAGTCGTACGCAATCATTTGTGGAAGTCGTACAGTATGTCGGCGAATGCACACGACATAAACGTCAAGTTTACACATAGTTGCATTCAACATTCTGTTAAATTATTGATATTATACAATAAATAATTTATTATACACCACAAGTCTTCATACAATAACATGAATGTGATTTGTTTTCTCGAAATCGACTTTACAAGAAAAGCTAAGTTGTCAACAAAGCAAACAAGTTCGTGATTTGGAAGTGATTGTTAACGTTTTTACATATTATACGATATGGAATCATCAAAACTGTTGCAAATAGTTTATAACCAGCTAATGTTTATTTTAAAAATCTGTCTATGTACCAGAAGATTTGTTATTCCATAAAAACTAATCAATTGTACTTTGTATAAATTCACTACCCATCGCAATCACGGATGTCGTACAGCCGTTTATACTCCGTGATATCCATCATAGTTACATTTTAAAATATGAGTAATAAACACGTTTAAATTTGGTCTCGTGCATCATTTCAGGGATTCTATATAACAGGGATTTGTAACGAAGTGCTTTTTTGAAGTATTCACTGTCTATAACTGGCTGAAGCAGGCTGTACAAACTATTCCAGAGTTTAAAAACTTGATTTATGTTTTTATACATGTCTTCCATGCAATTTGTGAATGTTTCTAAAGTTTTTGACAAAATATTGTTGCAATTATGACCGAAAATATGTCTTTAGGTGATGTAAAATTTGGCTAAAATGGCAGATCGGCGGGAAAATGCATTATTTTGTGAAACAGTCTGTGAGCGTAATTTACCTCAAAATCATCTAGAAATACATTTTTCCTAACATTTATGTCAGTTTGAATGGTACTGGTACAAAATTTAATGTGGAAATCTTTATTTAAACTTGTTATACTTGTTTTCCGTATGGGCCGAAATAATAGCGATGACAGTGAAATTTGATGAAAATCTATTACATTTACTTATCGTTACAAATCCCTGTTATATAACATCCCTGATCATTTGTAAAAATGTGTAAATTTTTAACACACACGAGAAACGCCCAAAATAAGATCCGCGTACTGTCTATCGGGACTAACCAATGAATAGACGGAATTCAAATATTTGGGTTTTCCCTGTATGTACAAACAAACTTTTACTGTCACATTGAAAACATGTGTACAAAGAACATTTTATCCGTATCCGTTCTTGTGACACCATGACCATGAAAATATGCCATGAAATACCCATTTTCAAAAAGAAGAACGCCAAGCTTTCATTTGGTATTTTATACTGCTACAAGTTCGTGTAAGTATACAATACTGGATGAATTTTATAACGAACATATTGTTCAATTTTCATTTGAATTCTTTACACGGAAGAGTGATTCAAATGTACAGATGGGACCTATCTCTGATTGCAATATTTGCAACGTATTTGTAACAATACCAATGGTATTTACATGTATATATAAAAATAACGATATATAATGAAAAAAAATACGGCTACATTTAGTGATCGAAGTGCTTCAAGAAATATATATACAATATCCTTGTTTGGTTTGTACTTTTGTTTTTGCAAAAAATATCCTACGCGATCACAAGTTCCTGCAAGTTCTTGCGACGATATGACCAAAACATATGCCATAAATTACCCCTTTTCTAAAAGCTGAATGAACAAGCTTTTATTTGGTATATAATATTGCTACTAGTTCTTGTTTGTTTTTGACACTTGATTAGTTTTGTAACGAACAATTTTTCATTTGAATTTCTACCCGAAGATCATAAAACATACATATAGGGTCTAACTTTAATGCCAATATTTTCCAACAGTGTTTACACAAATCAAATAAATCAATGACATAACATATATCAAAATAAAGATCAAGAATGAAAGAACACAGCTACAAATAACATTGTAAGTACTTGACTGTTTCATGATAGATATATATATTCAACATTCTTTTTGGGTTGCTAAAATATACATGATTTTACAAAAAAATCTCCCTCACAATCAGAGGTTACTGCTGGTTCTTGCGACGCTATGAACGAAAACTATGCTTTTTATCGCCCATTTTTGTAAAGATGAATAAACAAGCTTTCATTTGGTATATAATACTGATACAAGCTTATTTATGTATTTAACATTGGATGAGTTTTATTACTAACATTTTTTCAATTTTCATTTGAATTCTTAACACAGAGGACTGAATCAAACATACAGATAGGGCCTGTCTATGATGTCAATATTTGCATCGAATATGTAAAAAGTCAATGGTTTTACATGTATATATAGAAATGGCGATAACGCATAAAAGAACACGGCTGCAGATAATAATCTGTAATAAAACTTTAAATAATAACAATTTTGTAGATTTAGTATCCATGTGTTTTTCTTAAAAGTTTCACAAGTTACTGCTAGTTCTTATGACGCTATGAGCAAAAACTATGCTTTTTATCACCCATTTTGTGAAGCTGAATGAACAAGGTTTCATTTGGTATATGATACTTTTACCAGATCGCGAAAAAAATTCACACTGAATAGTTTTATTACGAACATATTTTTCAATTTTCATCCGAGTTCTCTACTCGGAGGCTGGATTGACTGTGCAGATAGGACTTATCTTCAATTTCAATAGTTGCTGCAAATATGGATAAAGATCAATGGTTATTTATATTAAAATAAAGAAAAAACTTTGACATCATCACAACAAATTGTTTTAAAACTGGAAGAAATAAGAGCTCTGAGGGATGTTATGTTCACGTACTATGTTCAAAATTTAACTGCGCTATTGTAAGTTACTGTTGTTTTTGTGTGATCCAATGACTGGAGAAACATACTATTCAATACATATATTCATAAAGTTGAAGGATCAAGCTTTAATTTGGTATATAATACTGCTTTATGTTCTTGTTGGTTTTCTACATCGGATATGTTTAATTTATTACATTTTTTTCAATTTTCAGTCGAATGTTCACTCGGGGTTCAAATTAAATGTGCAGATAAGACCTATCTCAATATTTGTTACAGATCTGCATAAAAATCAATGATAATCTATATCAAAATAAAGAGAAAACATGGACGATTACATCAGCATG
The DNA here is from genome assembly GCA_025267735.1 of Mactra quadrangularis. Lineage (NCBI taxonomy): Eukaryota > Metazoa > Mollusca > Bivalvia > Venerida > Mactridae > Mactra > Mactra quadrangularis. The sequence goes on along the minus strand of CM046304.1, from coordinate 44,814,905 downwards.
AATTGTTTTGATAGTGGTAGAAAAAAAATATATAATGTAATATACATTTTCAAAAAGCCGAATGAACAAGCTTTAATTTGGTATATTATACAACTCAATTGTCAAGTTGGTTTTTATACACTGAATAAGGTTTTCTTATGACATGTCTTTCAATTCTTTCATCGTGGTAATTAATCTTGATATTGTATCCGCATTTTAGACTTCCGGGTATAGATAGATAGCGAAAACAACTTTTTTTACATATTCGTGACAACCTGTGACATTAAAATTATATGGTTTTTTTTTCAAACAAACTTAATATTTGTGAAAGCATATTATAAAACACGTAAAATGAGCTAGTTTTGTTACAAAAGTCCAAAAAAAATTAATAATTTGTTGTTTGCGTAAAAAAGTTGTTTTCGCGAAAACAAGATGTTTTCGCTATCTATCTATACGCGGAAGTTGGTCATAAATACAAGTTAATTTTATAACATGAACCATGATTTTTCTGTCCTTATTTGCATTATTTTTGACACTTAACTTATCAAATATAACATGAGAAATCATACGCACAAGATAAAATTTAGAATAAGATATGATTTTATTCAGAATCAAAGGATTAACATCTTATAGATATTCGGCATTCGGAACACATCGACCTTTCATGATATGATTGAAGGTTACATACCACTAAATAAAATCCTTCTTTGTTGTATATAAAAAGTCTCATTTTCAATGTCAAATTACAGTATGACCCAGGGATGTTAGATACCCCAAACCATATATAGGCTGAAAGATCTACCTATTCCCCTCAAAATGATCAGTATTACAAAAAAAGTTACGTTACTTATAAGAAAATAAATTTCGATTGAAAGTTCCTTCCATGAAAATGTCCTGGTTTTTTACTCTTCACCAGCCGTACAGAGTCATCTCCCCTTTTAACCAGTTTTCGCGACTAAACAAACCAGATCCATTGATTTTTTGTATACTTTCATAGGAAAAGCATTGTCAAAGACATACATACTCTTCAATATTAAAAAGCACCACAAATCAGGTATCCATGCACTCTCAAAAAATTAATTAGCACCATGTCACACTTTCTATTTCAGGTAAATGCTCACTTCCTGTTACCATTTAGTGGTATGTAACCTTTATTGAATAATCTCGGAAGGATTCGTGGGGGGTCTTCACTGGATTTTTGTGATTTACTACCTACGCGAGACGAAGCACGTTACGGGTTACAAAATAGTTCTTGCAGAATACACGCAGATCTTTGTCTAAACATACTTCTTTGTTTTAAATTGAACTAAATATTGTTCATCGATATTATTGAACTATGTAATTTCAAATTTACGGTCTAAAAGCAAAAATTCAGCCATCTCCTAAACGAACGTGTACTTGTTTACTTCATCACCGGTTTTTCCAAAATGGCGTTTAAATATGTCCGAGTGTATTCGTGGTGTCGCTCTTGTGAGAAAGTGCTTCCGGGTCGTTGTACACTGCGAAAGTAGTTCCGAGAATTTAGTTTCACTGTATTAAGGTGGCTGTGACTCTGTTTGTATGTGTCAAAATAATATTTTTTTCACCCAAATTTGTTTTTCTATCCCTGTAGGACAATATTCTGACCATTTTGTGTTTTCCTCTTAGAACTACTTCTTGCGGTGGAAGATATAGAATTTAGTGTACTGCGGCCAATTTGACCTTTGAGAATGGGAATTCCCAACTGTACATGTGCACAATGTGAAATAGTGAAAAATCCAATCTAATCGTTCATGACCCATCTTTACCGGACTTATTTTGCAGGTCTAGTGTGGAGGATTAACAGGATACCAATCATTATTTCCCAATCTATTTGGGAAAGTCAGCAGAGACACTGAAACTTGGTCATTTTATATAGAAACAAAGACTACAAAAATTGACCATAGTGAGACCCGAATGGCCGAGTAGTTCCGAATGAGATATTCGGTAGGCAAGTTTAATCTGCGGCTAAATATTTCTTATTTATTTATTGGAGTTAACGCCGTATCAACACAATTTAGGTCATTTCACGGCGTCCAGCGCACCTAACCTAGCTTTCCTGGACCATTGTCTATAACCAGTACTCACCTACCCTTCCACAAGGCCGGAAACTTCTCCATATTATCTAATCAATGGAGGAAAATCGACATTATTGTCAAATTTTCATGGAAGGGTATAACCTCCCCGGGCGGGATTCGAACCCGCACCCCCTCGGGCACGAGTATCCAAATCCCGGCGCTCTACCAACTGCGCTATCGACCCGGGTTTGCTAAATATTTCATTCGGCGAAGAAAATATAAGAATGATTACCACGATGAAAGAATTGAAAGAATGTCATAAGAAAAAACTTATTCAGTGTATAAAAACCAACCTGACAATTGAGATGTATAATACACCAAATTAAAGCTTGTTCATTCGGCTTCCTGAAAATGTATATTACCAAACTCCCCGCAGCGGTTATCTCCCTTTATCAAATCAATAACCACTGCCACCACAAGTAAAGTTCGTCCCTCAGAGAGCCGAAACACTTTTTTCATCTTTTCTTTTACAATGCAATATTTTCAATAAATTTGGTCTTCTCTAAGTAAAATATATAATGTTCAAAGTACATAAAAGGAAAAAATAAATAGTATGAAAAATAACTTGTAAAAAAAACAAGATTAATTTTACCCTGACACCGTTTACCTAAAGTGCGTAAAATTGCATGAATAACAAAATGTTACGCAAAGTAAATATTAAATGGATAATTGGACTTATTTTAGCCCCTTATAATATATAAATGTTATATTTTTCAGTATTATATACATATAATTTTATCAGAAATACTTAAGATTTCTCAACAAAAGCATCATGTAAGTAGCGTGATGTGGACCAAGGGCCCTATAGGGTGGACAACGCAGCTCATTCCCGACCTTGCTCACTTTCCGTTGTAATTCATTCATGAATTAAACAATTCTATTTAAATTATTTAATTTCTTAGGCAGTACTTGTAAATCAATCACATTTTTTATCATCCAATGTTATTTTTCGCAACATTACGCCTAACACATTTTTGGCTTACCGTTATTGCTCGTTAAATTAAACATTAGTCACATGGTACTACAGTGTAAGTTCATTCACTCGAACACCACCGGGTCGAATTAATTGGCCGAGTCGAACACATTGTCTAGCACCGATCAATTTCCCTTCTATATCTATATTAGTCTACCTCTGTTGGGTCGAACAGGACTGAGTCGAACTCTCGAATTAATATCTTGGTCCCGTGGTTTGCAAATACACTTAAATACAATTGTCTCTCTCGAACAATAGATTTTCACATGACGTTTCAATGACCTTAGTCATTGTTTGTCGCTTAACAATAGATTTGTTAATTGATTTTAATCGCTTAACAATAGATTTGTCAATTGATGTTAATTTTCCCAACACATTGTGATTAGTAAATATATTGTTTATAATATTGCATAAAAATTGCTAAACAATATAATTGTTTGTTGACTGCAACTTGTAGACAGGCACATATTATAAAATGTCATGGTATGATTAAAAATAAAGGATAAAACGAGTAAATAAGGTCTCGCTAAAAAAATAATAAGCGCATATACAGCGTGTATGTTAGTTTTAATTAATAAATACTGATAAAAAAGTTCGTGCAATTTCGGTAAAAAATAAGTCCAAACTAAGGATAAAAATGTTAGAACAGTAGCCTGTTCAATTACACAAAACGTTACAGAACGTTCCGTAACGATACATTGGGAACTCCTCGGCCATTCACTGCAAATAATCTCATCTAATACACAAATATGCGATTGTGAATCATAGGTTGGCTCTATCTACCTTTAATTTGGACCTTAGAGAATTCAAACATTCAACTTCTCAGTCAACTCACAAACCTCCTATGTCTGCTTGTTTATTGTCAGTAAAACGTGTGATTTCATGTTTTTACCTTCACTCTCATTAATTCATTATCATTTACACACTATTATAAGAAGGTGATGTCGGCAACAACGCTGTGAACAGTTATGAGCATTAACGCTCTGCTAATATTATTACATCAAAGTCGATTTGTATGATGATCCGTACGTTCAATATAATACAAAACCCTATAATATGGGAATTTTAAGAGGCAAAATTAAGAATAATTTGCTAGAATAATACAACAGTCTGCTGTACTGTCCAAAATTTTCATAGTAAAGGTTTACTGTTGTACTGCCGAAAAGTCATTATAACGGTAAAGCTTTACTGCTGTACTGCCGAAAATTCTAACAGTTAAGCTTTACTGCTGTACTGCCGAAAATTCTAACAGTAAGGCTTTACTGCTGTACTGCCGAAAATTCTAACAGTAAGGCTTTACTGCTGTACTGCCGAAAATTCAAACAGTGAGGCTTTACTGCTGTACTGCCGAAAATTCTAACAGTAAGGCTTTACTGCTGTACTGCTGCACTGCCGAAAATTCTAACAGTAAAGCTTTACTGCTGTACTGCCGAAAATTCAAACAGTGAGGCTTTACTGCTGTACTGCCGAAAATTCTAACTGTGAGGCTTTACTGCTGTACTGCCGAAAATATTAACAGTAAGGCTTTACTGCTGTACTGCTGCACTGCCGAAAATTCTAACAGTGAGGCTTTACTGCTGTACTGCCGAAAATTCTAACAGTAACGCTTTACTGCTGTACTGCTGTACTGCCGAAAATTCTAACAGTAAGGTTTTACTGCTGTACTGCTGCACTGCCGAAAATTCTAACAGTAAGGCTTTACTGCTGTACTGCTGCACTGCCGAAAATTCTAACAGTAACGCTTTACTGCTGTGCTGCTGCACTGCCGAAAATTTTAACAGTGAGGCTTTACTGCTGTACTGCTGCACTGCCGAAAATTCTAACAGTAACGCTTTACTGCTGTACTGCCGAAAGTTCTAACAGTGAGGCTTTACTGCTGTACTGCTGTACTGCCGAAAATTCTAACAGTGAGGCTTTACTGCTGTACTGCTGCACTGCCGAAAATTCTAACAGTGAGGCTTTACTGCTGTACTGCTGCACTGCCGAAAATTCTAACAGTAAGGCTTTACTGCTGTACTGCTGCACTGCCGAAAATTCTTACAGTGACGCTTTACTGCTGTACTGCTGCACTGCCGAAAATTCTAACAGTGAGGCTTTACTGCTGTACTGCTGCACTGCCGAAAATTCTAACAGTGAGGCTTTACTGCTGTACTGCTGCACTGCCGAAAATTCTAACAGTGAGGCTTTACTGCTGTACTGCTGCACTGCCGAAAATTCTAACAGTGAGGCTTTACTGCTGTACTGCTGCACTGCCGAAAATTCTAACAGTGAGGCTTTACTGCTGTATTGCTGTACTGCCGAAAATTCTAACAGTGAGGCTTTACTGCTGTACTGCTGCACTGCCGAAAATTCTAACAGTGAGGCTTTACTGCTGTACTGCTGCACTGCCGAAAATTCTAACAGTAAGGCTTTACTGCTGTACTGCCGAAACTTCTAACAGTGAGGCTTTACTGCTGTACTATATATTCACTTTATTTCCACTTTTCAGTGATAAATACATAGTTACAATAGAACATATAAACTATATAAACATTGACATATAAACTGCATAAACAATAGAATGAATGAAATGCATACAATGATATGTACAAAAATATTTACATAAGAACTAATTCTAAGGGTTTTTGATTATTATAATATAATCATATTACTATTACATGTATTCAATTTTTATTGTTGTAAGTATTGATACAGTCATGTATAAACTTACATGATCGCCTTAAAAAGTCGTTATACTCATTGTTTTCAGTAGGTTTGAGCGCTATGATGAATTTCGGATTCAATAGGGACTCTATATTGAAATTGTTTTTATTATTGGCTATGAAATTATACACATTTATGCCACATGATATACGTATATCATTGAGAAATATATTTTTAAGTGTCTGTGTTCGAAAACATTCTGTAACAATATGCTGGTTGATATCACGTATATGTACATGGCACAGTTTACAGGTATATACTTCTTGAAATTGTCTGAATACAAGAACATTAATACTGCTCATAGCATAAATTATTTCCGTGCGTGATTTTGCACTGTCCCAAATGATGGAAGGCGATATGTTCTCGTGGACTTGAATAAATCTTCTAAATTCATGGTCTGGTTGAATTCTTCTTTGCCACTCTGTATTATGATATGTGATTAACGTTTTATTTACAATTCGTTTCCATGATTCTTTCTTTGGAAATGTAGAAGTTTGTAAATAGTCTGTAACATATTGATGAAGATTGTACTTATTTAATAATGACATTATATCCGGTATGAAGCCAGTTTGACTCTTCCCACCTTTCACAACATATAAATTTAGTCTATAATTAAATATTTGACGACAGAGTATTGACGAAGGCATAGAACACAGTTTTTGTAAAAACATAAGTTTTTGCTTATTTATGTCAAATTCTATTGGCTGCCAACCAATTAGACTCAAAGCCATGTCGGTTCTAGTTGATTTTGGTAGATGTTGAATTCGTTTGGCAGCCAGGCGTTTAAATCTTTCTAAACGAAGCATCGTTTGTTTTGATATATTGCACCATAGTTCAGCCCCGTATAATGCAGATGGTAGACTAACTTTTCTTACAAGTGAAGCCATATTTATTGGATTAACATAACCGTCGTATTTTTCTATTGACAGAACACTATATAACGATGAAGTAGCCTTCTGTATGCGATGTACTATGTTTTCTGTGTTGTTAAGGTTTTATTTTAAAATGACTCCAAGATGTTTTGCTGATATTTCGTTATAAAGTATATGTGATCCAAATTTTAAATTTTAAATCACGTGACGCTAGTAATACCATCTATTTATAGAATGCCCAAACTCCTCACAGTGCTTACGTCACGCTTGTTACTTTTACAAATAATTAATTAAAACTTTATTTATCTTTATGTACATTGAACATCATAATTTACTACGAGAAGACTACCAATTGAGTCTTCTCGTAGTAAATTATGATGTTCAATGTACAAGTTTTAATTAATTATTTGTAAAAGTAATAAAAAAATAAATAAAAAATTGAAGTGTAACAGAAAAGATAAACAAAAAATATTCGGCTCTCTGAGGGACCTATTTACTTATGGTGGCAGTGGTTATTGATTTGATAAAGGGAAATAACCGATGCGGAGAGTTTGCTATTTTATAAAAGAAAATGTGCAATTATGTGAAATGATTGCAGAGATTTAAAAGTTAAAGTCTCTGATTATTTGACATTAAGTTTAAAGTACACAGCCGATTTTCATACTTCAAACTTTAAAGTCGACAAAGTCTCAAAATAAAAAAATCGACATCGTACACCTTTATGGAATTAAGGTGACGATATAGAAATTTATGATGTATCAGTAATGGCTTTATTCACAATAACATCAATTGATCAAAGATTAATGCCTACGGGCGCGTGTGTGGGTTTCTTTTTACAAATTTATGCAAACTTACATGCTAAATCCGTGCACTGTTTGTTGTACCGGAAGTAAGTCTTTTATTCACAACTATTGAATGTACACCGGTCTGTATCTTCAGTTCTTGTCATTTATGTTCAACATAATAAGTTCTTGTCTCTTCCTATCATTTAAATCTCATTAAATAAATAAAACGAACCCTTTGATGTGTCAAAAGTCATGTGCGTAGATTCGAATTTAATGACGTCATTTCCTGTTACAATTTCAGTGTATTGTGTACAATATTGATGCATGATGGGAAGCATGTTCTTTTTCTGAAAAGTCGGAAGAGCTGTAAAGATCGTCATTTCAATACGTATTCAATTCCATTACAGAAAATTTGAATAGATCTTATATAGCTCTGTAAATTAGTTTAATTTAGAAATGTAAACAAACGTACCGTACTAAATACATGTTTAAGTTCTGAATGGCTATTTCTTTAAAACAATAAGGCTTATTACAGACATCTGACGTTGCCAGGGTAATCAATAGCGACCTTCCTTATTACTAGACATTGCAAATATATACAATGCATATTTATGTATTTCATTGTGCTATTTTGAAATGAATTCTTATTATTAGAACCTTATAAATGGTAGCATTTCACAACAAGCTTTTGTATTCTTTGAATGTCAAAATTTGATCACAGAACTAGGAATTGTTTTTTTTCATATGCATACATTCTTGCCTATTATCTTTGACTATCCTGGAATCATTGTTCATAGTGTTCGGTAACCATCGGCAAACTCCGTCAGTTTAAGTTTAAAATTGACAGGAATTTTCCGAAGTTTTTAGTAGAGTATAAAAATTGATACGCTGATAGAGTCAGCCTCTAATACAGGACAGACACGAAGACACAAAACATCAAAGAAAAGGTAAGATTGTTTTTTTTTATAAAAATATACATTGTTAATCATAATTTATTAGTTTAAAATTTAATGTTATTCTTTGTAACTGAATTAATGTTTTGTAAATAGTAAACGGTGTTGCTGCTGTAAGTAAACAACAAAAACTAAATTAAATTCCTCCAGTATAAAAATAATTTAATGTCATCATATAGTTAATTCAGTGTAAATTATAAAAAAGTGTTTTATTTTAAAGCAGTTTTGGTAAGGCCTACAATATACTTTAATATTTTATAGCGATAAATGCATTTTTAAAAAAATATATATTCCATGTATGCTGCAAACTCCAAGCAGCAGTTATTTTTAAAGGTACTAGTTCACAGATTTGGTTATTTTTTTCTAAATACTATTCAGTGTCTGTAATTGTGTCATTTTAAAAATATCTTGATATTTTAAGACAAACTGACCTATAGTTTGCAAGAAATATACAATAAAAGTCACAAAATGCACTAAAATTGTCTATACCGTGACATACGGGGTAGTTGTTTTTTTCAGCATGAAACACCATCATTTGTAGTTGTGTGTAAATTTGCACTAAAATTGTCATTATAAGAACACTTCTGTCCATGCTTAAAAATGTTGCCATACAATTTTGATAGTTTCAGAAAAAATTGATATTTAACTTGAAATCTGTGAATGAGTACCTTTAACTTGTCTGTATGTTTATGCACATTTTCATTCATATTTCAGCGCGACTATTGAGAATCCTAACTTATAATCTTAAAATTCATTAACTTAACCTTTCATGATAAATTACTAGAACTGAAACATGGAATTTTCTACAAAAAAACACCACATGGTCAATGCTCATAAACACAATACAGACGTTCCTTGGGTTTAGTTTATAATTGGATTTTACGTCGTTCGTAAAACACTTTTATAAGTCTTCGTACAGCGGAAAACTCACCGTACCAGTTTTCATGAACATTTTTCTTTGCCAATACTAGCCCCGCCTTCCATGAATATAGAGACGTGATGAGCTCCCTCTATGGAGGAAAATTGATATTACATAATGAACTAATAATCTGTAGGGTTTAATATGACGTTGCCGAGAATCAAAGCAGGGATCTCTGGATTCAAATTTCTCCACTCTATCGCTACGCAAATATATAGGGTTTAGTTTGATTAGATTACTATTCATTTATTCATTAACAATTCATTATCTCTCATTCACTATTTTTTACTGTTGAAAATTCACTTGTGTTGTTGTTGTCGTTTTTAAACTACTATGAGCACTTTATTAATCACAAATTTTGAGTTTTGTATTAATCTTCAGTTTATGTTTTTTATATTTTAAATATCATCCATTGATCATTTTCATTTTTATTTTCATTTAAACTCGTATTTCCTAAGTATGCATATGATTGTGAAGCGCTTTTGAACATATATCTAATATGAAAAGAGCGCTATACAAATGCGGTATATATATATTACGAGGCTATCAAAAGGAAATTACGTCCATGTAACATTAAATACGTAAGTATACTAACGCCGGTTTAATCTACAAATCCCGAAGTAACGATTTTTAGAGCAATTCTTTCGAGGATCTGGTGGACGCCGGGCGATTTTTTATCTGATACGATTACATTTCGTGGTCATTGACGAAATGGTAACCGGGCGATTTGTTTGCCGAATAAATTTAACAGAAAGCATTAAAAAGATCGGATGTTCGTCGCCAGGTGTCCGGACGGCTCCTGACACGGGTGCAGGCTGGTAAAGGCTTGACATTTTATGACATCCATTTTATGAAACAATCAGTTGTTAATGTAAAATCAGGGTAATATTTACTTTAAGCCGAGCTTCTAGAGAAAGTTCCATCCTTAATGTGATGCGTGATGTCACCCTAATAAGATTCTTTCGGATCATTTTCGACTCCATGAGTAACTACATTTTAAAGTCCGCATACGAGTCTCGCATTGGTTCAGTCATGATGTGGAAAAAAGCCAACTGGTCATCTGATGACAAAACGATGACCACCCGGTATCTATATATACATAAATCTTAGGAGTACTGGGTGTTAATCGTTTACCAACGCTTGTCTGTTCGGACGCCGGGCGGTGTACACCCAGTTGTTACTACCATAATGGAAATAAGGGCTTGTCCTTTTTTGTGCTATCCCTGGTGTTGGAGTGCTTGCCATAGAAAATTATCACACGCTGTCTGTAATATGAATCCTTTGTAATTTTGCTATGTGTACACTTTGCTAAATACATATAACTATAATTATTATTTGTCTGGTACCAAGTCGTACTTTTATGGGTAAAAGTACGTCTGGCAAAGTAGAATAATGGCGGTGGCCGATGTAATGTACAAGATATCGGATATTTCTGTTTTCAAATGAACATTTCTCACTATGAAGGCTTGAATAAACTTTAGTCAAGAATTACAGTGAATACCTTATGCTTTAGTAGTTTGGTGACATTTATGCTAAAAAAGTATTCGAAATTCTTACAAGAAATAGTCAACGTCCGAATCGTGTTTACTTTGCATACATGGTTTTTGGCTAATCATTCGCTAAATTTAAATGCACAAAGAAAAGTCACCTTAGAATGGATTATATGGTAGCAAACTCCTACCATATTGACCATCGTCAGTAAATTTTATGCAAAATAGAAGAATATTTTGTAAACTGAAGATGTCCTGTGTGTGGACCTCGCCATTATTGCGTTTTGTCTGACCCATTAACGATAGTGGTAAGGGGCATGTAATTCAGACTATACATCCAGTTGCTTTGAAACAATTTGTGGAATGTTAGAAGTGTGTTAAAATCCGACAAAATAGCGTACATTACCTTGCTCATCTATAGTGTAGGTAATTTTATCATTTAAAGTACATTAATATGCAAGACCTCTTGTACGATCTGTATTAGATGTATTGTGATAGCAACAAACACCATGTGATTATACTGTATATGTACGTATATAATAAATTCTGTTCTGTTTTGTTCTGTTCAGTTCTGTTCATTAAGAAAACTTACAATTTTATCGCAACATCTATAATTATAGTAATAACTGTTTCGCAGTACAAGATAAGTAAGGTTGGCAGTTATTTGTATTTTAATCAACTCAACCTTTCAATTATTCTAAATTGGGTTTTAAAGAATACGCTCTACCCTAATATTAGGCTTGTGATTTAGAAAATAATCGTTGAAAAATACTTACAATTATTTTTGTCAGTAATCTCCAAGGTCAGGGAAATGAGTTGAAAAGACAAATAGACAAGATGCGTATAACAATGCATTATTGTAGCACCAGTGTATCAACAAAAATCTTGAAAACTTCTGAGTACGAGAATAATCTAAGTGATTAAAGCTCAAAACCTTAGCATTTTATATAATGACCTGGGCCCATCGACTTCGAGTTAAATTAATAAATGTCTACCAGCTTTGAAATTATAATAGAATGTGGGGCTCTATATTGGTCTGTATCGATACAAAAGGACACTCTAACTGCAACAGTTACTTACCCTTGATTGAAAGAACAAAACGTAATATGTGTAAAACTTTTGCATGAAAGAATGTCATATTATGAGATTATTCGTCCACAGATTAGTCACTACCGAATAGATAGCAGTAGAATGTAGATTTGGCGATACAAAATATCAACCGATATATACGTAGGTTATGAGTATATTATTTTTGTATACCCGTCATTGATCGATATTTTGCTCGATACGGAAACGTTCGATCCGATATATATATCGAAACTACAATACCGGTATTTGATATATAGCGTATACCAGTGTAGAGCCCTAATAGAATGTCGACAACAAGTCCCCATATTGTCTAATGACATATCTATATCTTCCAACCTATAAATTATATCGGTGCACAATGAGGGAATGAGTAAAAATACTACTTTTTCAATAATCTAGAATCAGTGGTAGGAAGGAGAACGGCCCGTAGAAATAATTTTATTACCTAACTCCACGAAAGTATGCTCTACATGGGAATAGAACCCAAGAGCCCTCGAGCAGTAGAATTGCGTACCTACCAGCTGAACTGGCCGGGCGGCTTACTAATTAATTCTCGCTATCATATTTCAAGACCACGTGTCTAAAACAATTAGTAATCAGGCAGATAGGACATCAATGCTAGGCCCCATGTGTGTTCTACTGACTATCTGTCGTGTAGCGTTGTAAAGCTTGTAATACAACTCGAGATGTTTGGGAAGAATATACGTAGAAATCATAATTTAAACTAAATAAACGTCGGATATATGTCGAAGTTTTTATTATCGGACGATAAGGAACTTTCATTTTCACGTATCATTTCAAATTACGCCCACTGCCTGGAAAAGCATTTTTACGACCAATAAGCTTATCTTGAAGATTATACTTTACGATATTATAAAGGCATGACGTCAATGACGTACATTCACTGTAGCTAAACTCACTTTTTTAATTACCCCTTTCAGGTTCGTACAAAAAGCGCGGTCCCACGTGAGCGGCACAAGCGTTATTGTCCATGCTAATTGACAACTTATTTTTGAAAAACGAAAAGAAATCAGCGTCTGTCATTAATATTCATTTTGATAAGCTTTCCTCTATTCTAAGACAGTTTTATTATATATTCATTATTATAAAGTGGGTATCGAGATTTTATGATTGGGAAAATTGGAACAAAACTATAAGACAAATACGGAAATGAATTGTTTTCGGTCAGCATTTCCATTGGTCGATATCATTTATTTTAGCTTGTTATATACGTGACCAACATATTGTTATTACAGTTAAACTTACTTGTTTTAGGATTGTAAGAATTAGTTTTCAATTTCTTAAAATCAATATAGAGTGATTTTCTAATTATTACAAATCTACAGTTGAATTAAAGTAAGTAATATTTCGGTCTCTGTTTTTATATGTAGGACGCTTGAAAAGGTACGAGGTGCATTCATAAACCCTTGGTCATTTAGGCCTAAGTTTGTGCAATAATGAAACTTGTTTTAATGTTTCGTAATGTACGAAGATTTTATTACTTGCTCCCGGCAATCTTGTCGGTAGTCTAGCATTGAACAATTGTTGCTATTTTACTAAAATGATTTACGAATAACAAATCAGAAAACTTGTAGACAGCTGATCTCTTCATAAATCATTATACGCTAAATTTTTCATGACAGAAAATATTTTCATGTTATTTGAAACATTGGTATGTTTGTTTGTTAAGATAAAATGTTGGCAGCTAAGAAATAGAGCGAATATCTGTTATATAAAACTATATAGAAATGTGTAGTTTCAGAATCGTTTAATCTATTAAAGGCACTCATTCACAGATTTAAACTTAAATATCAACTTTTTCTAAAACTATCAAAATTGTATGGAAGCATTTTTGTAAGGAGGAAAGTAGTGTTCTGATAATGACAATTTTTGTGCAAATTGACATATAACTACAAATGATGGTGTTTCATGTAGTAACACTCTACCCCGTATGTCACGGTATAGACACTTTTAGTGCATTTTTGTAACTTTTATTGTATATTTGTTGCAACATAAAGGTCAGTTTGTCTTAAAATATTTAAGAATTAATTTTTGGCACAATTACAGACACTTAATGGTATTTTGAAATTATAAAAAAGTAAACTAAATCTGTGAACTAGTACCTTTAATCTATCCCAGGTCAGTTTGTACTTACTATATTGTTATTTTTTCAACTTTCACTGACGCATGTATTGACTCTGTTGAATTAAATATTATTATATCGATCATAAGCACAACACTATTTTAGTGAATATCAAAATCAGCGGGGTCAATGTATGCTCTACTGACAGTAGAATGATATTGAACAGTTTTTACTAAATTCATAAAGTTATCAATTACATTGTAATATTTCAGATGAAATCTGGTGCATGTATATTTGTGGTTACATTGACTGTGCTGTCAGTCATGATATGGACAGCTAAATGTCAGAGCAATACTTCAGACAAACAATTTGAGAACTACGTTAGAAGGTTTGTTATCTATCTTACATTTAATTAAATATTAAAGATACTCATTCACAGATTTCAACTTAAATATCAGCTTTTTCTGAAAAATCAAAATTGTATGGGAACAGTTTTTTGTAGCAGGAAATTAGTGCTTCGATAATGACAATTTAGTGCAAAATGACAAAAAACTACTAATTATGCTGTTTCAAGTAGTAAAAATCTACCCTGTATGTCACGGTATAGACGGTTTTAGTGCATTTTGTGAACTTTATTGTATATTTCTTGCAACCTATTGGTCAGTTGGTCTTAAAATATTAAGAAATATTTTTTTCGACATAATTACAAACACCGAAAGGGTTTTGAAAAAAATATAGAAAAATCTAATACAATCGTCATGAACTGTTACCTTTAAAGTCAGAAATAGCTTTCAACAACAGTCTTTATATGACAGCTAATATTCTGGTACTATCAAAAAAGCGCATGGTTGTATATTTCTAAACAAATCTGCCCTTACAACGACGAGCACCTCTGGTACACTTACACTTAGAGCAGTGGTTATGACGTTGAGCTATATTTAAGTAGATACAGTTTCGGTGTCATTTTTTAACTTTCGTCCCGAAAATGATGTTTGTTAATACATGCAGTTCTTTAGAGCATTTTTAGTTTGTTAAATCGGCAAACATCGATGGTCACATTTTCCCAATATGGGCTATGAGCATCTTTTTTTTCTTTGTTAGTACGTGTTATATTGGGTCATGAAAATAATAAAATATAATTGTTTTGATATATCTGCGTGTGATCGCAGCTAGAGTGCAACAATAAACACTCCTGACTTTTAACTCGTGGATCATTGAAGGTCCCAGTATAGTCCCGGTGGCTGTCCCGTATTTGCTTCCATGCACGCACCATCTATCGACTCTTTGTGAAGAGTTATGAATATCCGTATAATGTCCGGAAAAGTATCTTAGGCGAGACCGCGGCCTTGAAAAATAAATGTTGTCCGATTTGTAATCCATTCCTCAATATTTAAACTTATTAACTAGCAAAAAATTTTCGACGATTGGATTGTCTCCCTTTATAGCTGATTTCCCGAAAAGTCAAAACTATTGTAACAAATTCTCAAAGTGAAAAATACTATTCTATGGTGGCTGATTTATGCCATGTCGCATTGTTGTCCCGCCGGGCGCCACACGAAAACACGAAAGTACGACAAAATGGTCTGTTTGTCGTATCATCGTCCCGCGGGTTTTGAGACGAAAACACAAAGATACGACAAAATTAAGGCAATAACACGACACGAAAATGTGTCGTATCTTTGTAAAAGTTTTGTCGTAAAAATACATTGTTGCATTGTGCTTTTACAGGCGAAAATACGACAAATGATTAAAATGTCGTATGATTGTGTTTTTGCATGGCGCCTCGCGGGACGATGATACGACAAAAAGACCATTTTGTCGTACTTTCGTGTTTTCGTGTGGCGCCCCGCGGGACAACAATGCGACATGGCATAAATCAGCCACCATACTATTCACTATTAATTTACTTTATAGTTTTATTGTTTATCATTTATTATTTACAGGAATACACCAAGTGGGTTTTCGATGTCAGCCTACGTAGAGATCTGTGAAAGTTGTGGAGTATTGTTTGGTCATAATTTCTCTTACAAATGTCTAACAGATCGAACCCTCAGAATATTCAAAGGATGTTATACTGCTGTGAATGAAAGGAGATAAACAATAACATTGTATACCAGTATTTGATAATATTCAGGATACATAGTCATGTGATCTTCAGAAGGTCAACAAATGCTTGTTTTTTGTCGAATTCTTTCACCAGTTAAAATTAAAATAACGCGTAAAAAAAGCTGATACGTTTTTGTTCTCTCCGGAAATACATTCGTTTTTTGATAAAATTTTGCATTCGGAACAACCTCGGCGATCATCTTCGAAGATATATCTGTGTAGAAGATCACCGAGGTTATTCCGAATGAATATTGTGTTTATTCGGGATCCTTTGCGCAAAATTTACCTAGTTTACCGCTCGACTAAATTTTTGTGCATATGATATAGAGTTGACGATCAAATTTTACAGGACCAATTAGGAATCTCCGAAAAGGGGGAAAATTACACTTTAGTTGTTTTATGCGCTAAATTATGCCATTTTATAATTTATATAGAAAGAGAAATGGGCGAAAAAAATATTTGTTTTCCTTAAATGTTGTTTTTCTGAATAACATGGCTATAGACCCTGATATTTGGACATTTTGAAAAAATAAACTAGAAAAATAAAAAAATAAAAAATAGATTTTTAAACTGAAAAGAAAAACAAAACTTAAACGTAAAATGAAGATCTTTTTACAAGTGACGTGAACACCTCAAATGATATAATACTTTTTGATCAACTTAAATTCTGTCTATGTTTTGTCATGTTTAAATGTTTTGAGTTTATATCGCAGGAACATGTTTTAGAAAAGGTTTCCTAATGGATGTTTTCTTTTTACTTCTAAACAAAACAAACACACTGTACGTTAATAATATGTCGATTCAAATATCGCAAAATATTCCATTTGAAAGTAACTCTTATTTAATTGTAGAATTACGACGTTGTGCACGTAACTACGTTAGCACAACATGTAAACATTTTATTGGTTGAATAAAAATATTATTTTATTGCATTCTATTGTTTTGTTTTATAAATTCTGTTGATGTTGTCTGGTTCCCGGTCGTACTTTGACAGATAAAAGTACATCAGGCGAAGCAGAATAATGGCGGTGCCCGATGTTTTGTACAAGGTATCGGATTCTGTTTTCAAATGAACATTTCTCACTATATAGGCTTAAATCAAATGAACTAAGTACAAGAATTACGATAAATATTTTCTTTTAGTTTTTAGGTTTCATTAATGCATAATAAAGTTTCAGAAATTCTAACAAGGTATAGTCAACGTCCAAATCATGTCTACCGCGCAGATATGGTTTTTAGTAAAGATCGCTAAATTTAAATGCAAAAGGAATAAACGATATCCAATGACCAATTTATTACCAAGCTACTACCAAATTGGCAATCGCCAGAAAATGTTCATGCAAAA
Organism: Mactra quadrangularis; assembly: GCA_025267735.1. Taxonomy (NCBI): domain Eukaryota; kingdom Metazoa; phylum Mollusca; class Bivalvia; order Venerida; family Mactridae; genus Mactra; species Mactra quadrangularis. The sequence continues at coordinate 44,797,512 of CM046304.1, read as the reverse complement.
TGAATAGAAAATAAATAAATATTTTTAAAATCTGAAGACTCCATGATGTGCGCCGCCATTATTGTGCTTTGTCTGACCCGATAACGATAGTGGTACGGGGCAAGTAATCCAAACTAAGGTTTATGTACAATACAATTAAACAGCCACTTATAACTATGTAATTTTGATACAAAATGTACTATATAAAGGTAAAAAGTTGTATATATATCCATGTGCCAAAGATTGTGGGACACAGTCAAAATGTACATTGTACTTGATTTTAAATGTAAAACAGAATGCACATGGAATAACTTTGAAAATATTTCGTAACAGAAAAATTAGTTTAATCATGTAGAAACTCCCTATATGTAAGTAGAGGTACCCACATAGGGGAAACTGCTCTACCATTTCTTTTCCCACGCAGGGCAGTGAGCATTCAACTCGTGAGAGCCGAACACGAGAACTCGCTTTAACTCCGTAGTAAACAAACAGAGTTCAAACGGCTGCATAAGTATGGAGAGAACAACCATTTTGAAAACTTGAATATATTTTACACCGTATAAAATTCCTTTTAATATCTTAAAATTCAAACATGTAAGTTAATGAGAAGTATTAAAAAAATCACAAAAGAAAAATTGATGAGTACATAAGTTTTCCACTTATTTTAATACAACGTGTTTACAATGAAATAATAGATCTATGGCCCCTGACATTCTCGTACCAAGAGGTTATCAAGATTCTCGATCTAATCTTGATAACCTCTGGGTACGAAAATGTGACCCTAAGGGCTCAACACGTATCACATTTTAATTAACAAAACAAACATGAAAAAAGTTTTATTAGTTCTGTAGCATTTATACATTTTATAAACATGAAAATATAATTTTACATTACAATATGGGAATTTAGAAGCCGGAAGTTATCAACATGAAAGTACTTCTCTCATTTTTAGTTGTTCGCTTGTCGAAAAACTATATACGCCAATTTGAAAAATCGGTGTAGCAACCTTACTACGGATTCTACTTTTTTGAGGTACACGACGGGGCTCAACTCTTCAAACCTATGATATACAGAGTTTTCATTAATTGTTCGAAGAACAACTATATATGCCAATTTTGAGAAATCAGTATTGCAAGCTTACTACAAAAGTTACTTTTTGAGGTACATGAAGGAACTCAAATCTTCAAGCATGTGTATGACTGAGAAAGGTTTTAATAATTAAATTGTAACAATTACATTTAACCAAAAACTGAAAACATATACGACAGTGAAGATTCCCTGTGGTGAACCCAAATTTGAAAGAGCGTGACGCATAAATCTCTCATTCTATACGTAGACGATAAAACATATCATGGCTCAGACGCTTAACTCATATCGCACAACAACAACGCACATGAAGTAGTGCGGCGTATACATTAATATAAAACCGTTGTATGTTTTTTTCTTTTTTTAAAGATAAAATCATGATGATTAAATTGTAAAAAATGCTGGCTTATTACTACAGAAATACTTATCCATATATACATATTAGTAACATATACAATTAATTTGCATGAACATTCAATTTTATTTCCCAGTACTCCTCTATGATTATTATACCTGTGCAATTATAGGAGTATGCATTGTAATCAATTTCTAAATTAGATTTACCTGAACATTGGGATATCGGTATTTTTGATAATCGAATTGAAATTGGATTTTCATGTATAGTTTACCAGTACAAATGGCACCATTTTGAAGATACATTTCATACAACGAAAGCTCTGCAGTCTATGTTTTAAGAAACGAAATCTTATTTTACATATTTTGTCACATTTTTGAGCACATTAAGTGACCGAAGCACAACATGTTTTCTATGTCGAACAACTCCAGTGCCTTTAGCGCTTTGATATATACATGTAGGTAATATAACTAATGTAATATCGGGACCCAGCACTAGAGCAGTTGGGTAGGTCAATGGAAATGAAAAATTAAACCGTAATCGTGCCTCTGCATGATCCACATCGTATCACATCTTGACTAGAGATACGCAGCTGTAGTCGGAACCGTACCTGTTGCCTTTGAATTTGCATGAAAATGTGTTATCATAATAAAAAAGTCGACCTCATTGGTATTCCTACCGTATATCAATGATAAATGAACTCATAATCTATTAGAGAAAGTTTCTTAGGGCAAGAAAGATCAACATTCAAGCAGATGTAAAAACTTCAAATGGACCTTGTTGTAACCCCACAAAATTTAAGTAGTTGAGAAGATATCCAGCGTAAGTTACATGTATTGTTAAATTATATTCAGCTGACCGCGGCGCATATATTAACTCTGCTGATTTTGATACTCGATATGTGCTCGATCATCCGGGCACATAAATATGGATATCTTATTTTATCAATCGTGAGTCCAGAAGTACAGTAGTGAGTATTGAAATCACCTGGGTGTACAATTCAATAATACAAATGTGGAATAAATTCATTAGCCAGTTTTTATGTTCACACTATTTTTGTGAAAACAGGAAGTGTATCTCGGAGCTACGATTTAATATGGCATATCCTGAGTATCTTACTTTTACAACGCAGATCTTCACAGTTTCTAGATGCTCAGTACATTAAACTTTGTTTGGGACATCTTATTCAGAAGAAAGATTTGGTAAGTTGCTAACTCTAAAAAGAAAACTCCTACCATGAATTAAGAAGGAACTTAATATAAATAATGTTGATTTTAATATAACACAAGTGCCAGACACAAATTTTCCTTCTTCATTGTTCTTATTGTAAATCTGGAGATCTCTATATAATGTGTATAAAAATTAAAAATAAAAAGTTTGTGTCTGGCGCTTGTGAAATATAATAGAGCTCTAAAACTTAATAAAATTTAATAAAAACTAGACCTATCCCTGAATGTGATGAATACCCCCAACGGGTCTTTGTCAAGAAAATGATGTTGGTTACAGAGTATAGAGCTGGATAAAACTAAACTTAATGAGCTGCGTTTGCTTTTTACCAACTGTAGACTCATCAAAATTAAAATAATAAGCAGACAAGAAAGCAAAACTCAAAAATCTATATCCAGTAGTAGGTGATGAAAAAAAATAAGCGGACAAGATTTTTCATCAAAGGGCCATAACTCTGCGAAAACAAACAATGGATTTTTACCTGACTAGAATATGCGCATGTCTGCTTCAGACTGCTTGATATCAGATCTATGTGTGAAGTTTGAATCAAATCCATAGCATAGGTGCTGAAAAATTAAGTGGACAAGTAAAAGCAACAGACCTACTGGCCGACCAACTGACTGACAAGCTGACATATACAAACCCACCGAGTTTTGTGGTATATTTTGGCGAGCTTGACGAATCTATCCTGAAGAAACGAATCAAGGATTTTTAATACAAAATGTAGTTAATCAATTAATATTTACAAGTGTAACTGCATGGCTGAATTTCTTGAGACTTCTTATCAAATTTTATGGAACTGACCGTGGGGCATACATAAACCTCACTGATTTAAATACTTACAGCATTACTTTTGTACTAACTATCGATTTAAATTATTGAGGCTAATGTATGTTTCACATAAAGTTTAAGAAATTTAAACTAATTTAAATTAACCAAATCTTCATTAACGTAATTACAAAAATAGGTAATACACATGACAAGTGTCTTCAGCACTTTGATTTTATAACTTAGCGGAAATTTACGGACTTTTCCGAATGCAGATGACGTGTTATTGCCTGTAGCCGAGGTCGATCGATAAACTCCTATCGGACCAATGAAATTAGAGGTCAAAGGGGAAACATACTTTCTTTTCTAGTTCATACTTTACCGGTGTACGTTTGGAAATTTTTGAGAAACAAAATGGGTAAAATCAAAGGTAAATACGCTTTTAATTGATCTTATTTTGTGATTTTATTGTTTTTGAGTCAATTATCAACCTAATTTGTCTTATATCTTTGTTTTTCAGGCGGTGCTGTAGTTGAAATGCAAGGCGATGAAATGACAAGGTAGGTCTAATTGTTTTCAACTGTCATCCTATAATGGCCGCTTTAATCCTTGATAATGATTGGTAAGCTTGAATATTATTCATTTTTATCCCAAAATCATCGATCTTGATATAAAATACACAATATAGGACAGTAGACATGTGTGTAGATCGCTTGAAATCGTTGTTAAAAACGTATTAATTGGGTGACCTAATTTATGACCCCTTATCAGCTGATTATGGCCTATAGGCTTCTATACATGTCAGTTAGATATTATTCATTTTCGTTGTACAATCTGATACCCGCTGTCCTCGTGTACCTGTTATCAATCATACCACTTGTCTTGATGTAAAAACTATGTCCTTTGTCTGGGTTAACTTTATTACCGAATTTTATATCTTGGTTGGCCCCTACTCCGGTAAGTTGGATACAATCATAATGAGAGCAGTTTGAGATTGTTGAGCTAGGATTTATAAGATCAAGGACCATATTATATAGGGTCCTTGATAATATGTCGCAATTAGCTCTTGTTTTAGTCATACTAAATGTCAGTACCTAACTTAAGTGTCAGACAACTCTCTTTATAACTAGCCACACATAATGTAGTCAAATGCAGGACCTTTATTGTACATTTATCAAGCACATCCCTCACCTGCACCTTGTCAACAATTTCTGTCTAAAGGATCTACAGACATGTACCACATAGAGGTAGAATAAATTTTGGTTCTAGCTCGGTATAAAGCGTTTCGATTAGCAGTGAAATATTATATTAATTGTAGGTTAATGTTTGAGGTCTTTGCTTCTATTTATCAATAAATTTTATTCAACTGCCCATGGCACATATATTTACCCTGCTGATTTGAATAATCTCTGTACATAAATACTCATGTTTTTTGTATTGATACTGAGTACAGAAGTATTGTAGTGAGTATTTAAATCAGTGGGGTAAATGTTTGGGCCACAGAAAATTTAATATAAAACACCAATTTTTTATTCATGGGCTCTCAATCACCTTGTAAATAGCAAATGTATGAGTTTGCTCAAAAGATAGTTCTGTACATTTGCCTGCAAGAAGAAGATTCTATTAATAATTATGTTCAGTGATCAATATTAATGTTTAACTATATTTCCTTTTTAGACAACCAGCTATATGTTTTACTTGCCCAAACCAAATGTTAACTAGCAGTAGCTCGAACCCAAACAAGGTCATTAGGGAAATAGGATAATCTTTATTATTATACCTCACTGGAATTTCCTTATGCTAAAGCCCTATACCGGAGCGGGTGATATTTTGTTCGATCACATGGTAATATTACCCGCTATCTAAGGGAGACCACTTATTAACGATTAGTAGCCGTAAATAGCCGAGACCGTGGCGTAGTGATTAGCATGTCTGACTTCGAATCCGGAGATCGCGGGTTCGAATCCCGGTCGCGGCAGGGTATATTAGTGATAAAATTCAGTTTTTTATTGTTCTGATTGTTTTCTTTACTGTGTAGTTATTTGTTGTTCAATAAATATTTGCATGTTACAGTTTTGTTCGGTATAATAAAACAAATAACACATGGCAGTGAGGGTGACAGTACAGATTATCAACCCTTGAAAAATAATATCAACCTCGGCTAGCGCCTCGGTTGATATTATTTTCCTCGGGTTTGATAATCTGTACTGTCACCCTCACTGCCATGTGTTATTTATATATTGTTGAGCCTTGTTATGTTTGGTTTTCTTGTCTCAGTACTATAACATGCTGTGTATTGCAATACAGTTTTATGTAACATTGATATTTCAGAGTCATTTGGGATTTAATCAAACAGAAATTGATTTTACCTTTTGTTGACCTTGAACTTCATACATATGACCTTGGCATTGAAAACAGAGATGCTACTGATGATCAAGGTAAGATATTCCATGGTTACCATGGAAACAGTTGTCATCTTGGAGAAAATACTTGGAAAAAACTCAAGTTAGCTTTGTCTGTTTAATTATGTTTGTTATGATTAATTTCAAGGACATTTGTCAATTGGTTGCCTGGTTTAACTTACATATTTCTATGTAGTTAAGTCTTTAAATGTTTTTAGTAGCCATTCTTTCTAGTACTACTTTTTTAAGTTTGACAGATTTTGGCTATTGTCAATGATATGGATCCTGTTCTAGTTAATTGATTAGGTTTGGAGAAAACAGGTCAGTAGCGCAGTTGGTAGTGCCGGGATTTAGAAATTAGTGTCTCGAACATGGTACGGTTTTGAATCCTAACCAAGGAAATTATACCCTTCAATGAAATTTGACAACAATGTCAATTTTACTCCATTAGTAAGGTATATGGAGAAGATTTGATAATAAGTTATAATTTACAGTTTTAAGGGTCCAGAAAAGCTAGGTAAGGAGTGCTGGACGTGGAAAAATAACCTAAATTGTGTTGACACATTGTAAAACCCAGTATAGTAAAAAAGGTAATGAGATTTCAGCCTCTCCAGGGACAGTATACTTTGTTGTAACAATTTAGATCAGTAATAAACGCTGTAATTATGTAAACTAACTAAACCTATGGTTGCCTGCAAGACTGTAGTAAATCACAATTGATGTTTTTTAAATCTGAGTCTGCTTAAATAATTAACCAGTACATTGTATATCCCATCCATTCAATTTGTAAAAGTATTTTTTTACATAATTAACTATTCACAAAGAAGACTGTATATATATTTACAGTAACTGTTGATGCTGCCAACGCTGTCAGGAAATATAATGTTGGTATCAAATGTGCAACTATTACACCGGATGAGAAAAGAGTGGAAGGTTAGTTTTCTTGTCTTTATATATATTTGTTATAACACCAGATTCAGACTATAGGAAATATGGGATTTAAAATCTAGAATTGAACTTTCTCCATACAAGGGAGGGGGTATCATGATTTAACCAAAGTGGGTTAAATTTTTTATTTTTATCTTGATAAGTTTATAGTGTTTGAAAAAATTAGATAAAGAAGTCCATTATCTTCGGCAACCACAGTCATTTCTTCCATTACACTCCACGAGTACAAAACACAACATTTGAGTAATGTTTTGTGGGATAATCATTGATATAGGTCCATTTATGTATATATTATTTTCAAAATCATGAAGTATACCATTACAAGTGATCTTTCTTTGGAAGCAATTATCTTTTTATGTTTAAATGTCCTTAACCCATTAGTCAGAAGCCAGGGCCCTATGAAAATAGTTGCTTTTGAAAATTACTTATCTATGAAATTGAAATAAAGTCTCTATATATCAGTATTTTGAAAATAGACTTAAAATATTCTTTACATCTTTCAACTTCTATCCATAAATGCCATAAATGATATTTAATTGACATAGTTTGATATTTGTTCCATGTATTTTTACCAACATTTTTACTATCAGAGTTTAAGTTAAAGAAGATGTGGAAGTCACCAAATGGTACCATCAGGAATATATTACGTGGTACTGTGTTTAGAGAAGCTATTATCTGTGAGAATATACCACGTCTTGTACCAGGATGGACTAAAAGTATTGTCATTGGTCGTCATGCCTACGGTGATCAGGTTAGATATTATATACAACATTGTTTCTGATAATCTACGTAGATTTCAATATTTATATATATTTATTTACTCTATATTTGATTTACGTGAAATTTGTTTATTTTAGTATTTTGAAATTTTCTGTTGATGTATTCTGTATATAAAAAAACATAGTACTATATTTAACTATAGATAGCACAAGTGCGTTATAGTAGGATAGGCAAAGAATTGGAACATAGTTTTATTGTGAATCTTTAGTGAATACTATGAATCTTATCTATCTGGTCGTTTCAATGCTGATTTAAGCCTAATTAGTTTAGACAGTTATATTTTTGTGGGGGTTTCAACTTGCGAAAATTTGTTTGCTAAAATAAAAGTTACTCGAAATTTTCTGAATCCACTTGCGAGTATGCAAACTTAAACTTAAGCTGTAGCAATGACCTACATAGGCAGATCCAGCAGGGGGGTCTGGACCCCCCTCCTAGAATTTCCAAATTGTATCTGTCCAATAGTGTATTTCTTGTCTGTAAGTCATTTTTAAGTAGCATGAAAGAAATTTTCTCGGTGCTTAACACAGATTTAATGGTTATTTAGTTTGTATCATAAATATGTTGCATTATTCTGCAAAATGAGTATATTGTGGTTGTTGTGCGAAAGTTTGGATCATGTTTTTTACAATGTATATTTTACAGTATAAAGCTACAGACTTTGTTGTGCCAGGTTCAGGTAAACTAGACATCAAGTTCACACCAGAAGATGGAGGTTCTCCTATAGAATATACAGTATTTAATTTTGAAGGTACTGGAGGTGTAGCTCTAGCTATGTACAATACTGATGAGGTATGTCCACATTTTATATTTATATATGCTATTAAATAAGTGATTTGATATGGGCCCTATTATTTTTCTGAGGACAATGGTATTGGCCTCATGCTGAAGGCGAAGGTTTTTTTTTTGACTGAGTCAATTTTAGGACTCAATATGAAATTAATATTTTAAATTGCTAAGTATTATTTATTCATTTAAATTTTAATGTTATATTTCTGTGTTTCAGAGTATTAAAGAATTTGCTTATTGTTCATTTGAGTATGCTCTACAGAAACAATGGCCATTGTATCTTAGGTAGGTTTAATGATTAGTTATTTTGTAGATTTTTTATATTTTGTTCAATACATCTTCTTTGGAACTCCAATTTATGTGTTTTTACATCTGTGCACAGGCGGTACAAACAAAAGTTTTTTTTTTTAATTTCACATTATTGCTGAAAAGCACCAGATGGCATTAGAGAAAATACCTTGATTGATTTTAACTTTTGATCTAATAGGAGCAATGATCCAGTGGTAGTAAGTGCACTTATGGATCAGGAGGTCCTGGTTTCAAATCCCACTAGGGGCACTGATAATTTCCTTGCACAAGAAATTTACATACAGTTGTTCCCTTCCACCCAGGTTTTAAATAGGTACTGTGCAGGTAATTTCTATGATCAAGGGTTATTGTATATAATAATAAAGTCTGCTGTACTTGTATATATGGCAGCAGACTTAAAACCACACTTTAAGTTTTTTATATTTATTTTTATATTTATAAACTGCATATTATGTTTCAGTACAAAGAACACAATATTAAAGAAATATGATGGGAGATTTAAGGATATATTTCAAGATATATATGATAAAGAGTACAAGGAGAAATTTGAAGCAAAGAATGTCTGGTATGAACATAGACTGATAGATGATATGGTAGCGTACGCTATGAAATCTGAGGGTGGTTTTGTATGGGCTTGTAAGAACTACGATGGTGATGTACAATCTGACTCTGTCGCTCAAGGTTAGTAGAATTATGATGGTGATTTATTGAGTTTAACGTTGTGTCAACACAATTCAGGTCATTATACAGCATTCAGCGCACCTAACCTAGCTTTCCTGGATCCTTGTCTATAACCAGTACTCTCCTACCCTTCCACAAGGCTGGAAACTTCTCCATATTACCTTATTAATTGAGGAAAATTGACATTATTTTCAAATTTTCATGAAAGGGTTTAACCTCCTCTGGTGGGATTCGAACCCGTACCACCTTGGGACACGGGATTCCAAATCCCGGGTTGCTACCAATCTTTCACTCATGTATTATTGAGGTATATTTTCAAATGAGAAGTAATGTTTTATAAAGATACACCACAACTACATCAAAGTGTATAATAGAGCAAGAAATTTAACTGTGATTGCTTCAGTACACACAGTTTTAAATAAGTACTTGCAAGAGTGGTATAATTATGTTGCATCAATGTGTTGACTGCAAAGTAAAAACTTCGCCAATGTGATTGCTAGATCAGTCACACATCATCATGAACCTTAGACTGTAAATAAACAGTCAGTCTTTGAAATTAGGATATGGAAAGTGGTTGTCCAAACAGGTCATTTTAGCAGCTAACACTAATGTTTTGGTTTCTTAATAAAAATGTTTGGTTGGCAAAGCTAGAAATTGTTTGTCCTGGGCAACCGGACACCCACTAACTTAGTTGACTGAACTATTTTATATCATTGTAGGTTTTGGATCACTTGGTATGATGACAAGTGTACTTATATGTCCTGATGGTAAAACTATAGAATCCGAAGCTGCCCATGGAACTGTTACAAGACATTATAGAATGCATCAACAAGGAAAAGAAACGTCTACTAACCCTATAGGTAAAACTATGTACATGTTTAATATTTATATTATAACGCATGGATTTCTCTGTTTGTTTGACAGTTTTTCAATTTTTTTTCTAGAAACGTGTTCAGCATTTCTATCTAAAGGAAGTAAATTATGCATCTCTAAGATGGCATTTATTGGAGAACTGCTGCTAGAAGAAATCCATTTCATAATTTAAAGACTAGTTTTTTCGATTTCTTTCCAGTCACATGCATAATATTTCTTCCTTTCTTGAATTTTTGGAAATGCTGGAATTTGGATTTCATGGCTTGTATCTGGAAAAATCATAGGATTTTTGAAAGAATATCATGAAAAGATGAACAATATTTGAAATAACAAATATAAAATAAAAATCAAGAGATATATAACTTATGACAACAATGTCTTGCTCGTGTAAGTCAATAGGCGGTCTGTAGGTACACTTATGGCTGGGAATAGTTATGGCTGATAAATTTTAAGCCGGATTTTTCAACTACTGTACATGGCCGAAATGTTTTATAATTAAGAGTAAAAATAGAACAGTGATTATAATTACTCTCCCTTCATGGATAAGATACAAGAAAAAATTTGCTTATAGTTTGGCGAAACCCGGACAGGTCTTTGGTCTCGTTAACAATTGTTTTCAAGTTTTTTCTTTGCCATATATTTCTGCCATTTATTGTCATATCTTTATGAAACCTCATAAAATGATAACATACCATGTGATGAATAGAATTAGAAAGTAACCACAACTCTACCTGGCTTCATTATGGATTATTTACCTTTGTAATTTTGCATTTAAGGTTTTTAATATGTTATTTATGGCCAGATCTTGATAAAAATTTGGCTTTAATGTGGTTTCAACACTACATTTCTTGTTAAAAAACTAGCTGACCAACTGAAATTTATCTTAAGGACTTTGTAATGTTATATCATCTCCTCTAATTTCAGCATCCATATTTGCTTGGACTCGTGGTCTACAACATAGAGCTAAATTAGACAAGAATGATGCTTTAGCTAAATTTTCTACTGATTTAGAGGCTGTGTGTATTGAAACAATAGAATCTGGCTCCATGACCAAAGATTTGGCTATATGTATTAAAGGAATGGCTAAGTATGTAGAATTGATTTATTGATTTCATCATATCATTTCGTCTTATATCTTTATGTAGATCAGTAAGATACTTGTACACCTCAGTCACTTATTTCTTAATGAATTCTTAAAGTAGATTTCTATTTTTAGACATGTTCTTTATAATGTCACATGTTGTTAGCTGAATTTGTCAATGAAAAGATTCGGCTTATAGTTTTGTGAAACACAGGCGGGCAGGTGGGTGTTCGGGTGGGCATCTAGGGTCATTAACAATTGCGTTAAAGTTTTTCTTTACCATATATTTCTGCCATTTATTGTCAGAAAGTAACCACAACTCTATCTGTCTGTAAATATGTAACTTATGTAACTCTCCAACTGGAGGTAATAAAAGTATATAATATTAAATCTGCAATTAATGATGTATCATATTGTATATTTCAGTGTATTTCATGTATCATATTGTATATTTCAGTTTATTTCATGTATCATATTGTATATTTCAGTGTATTTCATGTGTCATATTGTATATTTCAGTTTATTTCATGTATCATGTATGTTGTATATTTCAGTGTATTTCATGTATCATATTGTATATTTCAGTGTACTTCATGTATCATATTGTATATTTCAGTTTATTTCATGTATCATGTATGTTGTATATTTCAGTGTATTTCATGTATCATATTGTATATTTCAGTGTATTTCATGTATCATATTGTATATTTCAGTTTATTTCATGTATCATATTGTATATTTCAGTTTATTTCATGTATCATATTGTATATTTCAGTGTATTTCATGTATGTTGTATATTTCAGTTTATTTCATGTATCATATTGTATATTTCAGTGTACTTCATGTATCATATTGTATATTTCAGTGTACTTCATGTATCATATTGTATATTTCAGTGTACTTCATGTATCATATTGTATATTTCAGTGTACTTCATGTATCATATTGTATATTTCAGTGTACTTCATGTATCATATTGTATATTTCAGTTTATTTCATGTATCATATTGTATATTTCAGTGTACTTCATGTATCATATTGTATATTTCAGTGTATTTCATGTATCATATTGTATATTTCAGTTTATTTCATGTATCATATTGTATATTTCAGTGTACTTCATGTATCATATTGTATATTTCAGTGTACTTCATGTATCATATTGTATATTTCAGTGTATTTCATGTATCATATTGTATATTTCAGTGTACTTCATGTATCATATTGTATATTTCAGTGTACTTCATGTATCATATTGTATATTTCAGTGTATTTCATGTATCATATTGTATATTTCAGTGTATTTCATGTATCATGTATGTTGTATATTTCAGTGTATTTCATGTATCATATTGTATATTTCAGTGTATTTCATGTATCATATTGTATATTTCAGTGTATTTCATGTATCATATTGTATATTTCAGTGTATTTCATGTATCATATTGTATATTTCAGTGTTTTTCATGTATGTTGTATATTTCAGTGTATTTCATGTATCATATTGTATATTTCAGTGTATTTCATTATCATATTGTATATTTCAGTGTATTTCATGTATCATATTGTATATTTCAGTGTATTTCATTATCATATTGTATATTTCAGTGTATTTCATGTATGTTGTATATTTCAGTGTATTTCATGTATCATATTGTATATTTCAGTGTATTTCATGTATCATTTTGTATATTTCAGTGTATTTCATGTATCATATTGTATATTTCAGTGTGGCCAGAGGCGACTATTTGAATACATTTGAATTCCTGGATAAACTGGCTGAAAATCTTGTAAAGAAAATGGAATCAAGTTGACTAAATAATGGTTCTAGATTATAGAATGTCCTGGGACCAAACGAAGACTAATATTTTATGTTTTATATATACTTAGGACACTTAGTATTACATCTAGATGATCTACAGTATTGATACTTTTAAATTTCTTATTCTTTAACAACTGTTAAGATATTTATGGGGATTTAAAGCTGATTTTTTGAAAAAAAATTCCTTAATTTTATTCAGAGGTAGAATGCAACAAAATAGACAAGTGTTTGTGCATTCAATAATATTATTCTGGCATGTATGAATTCATGAAAAATACTTGTTTGCATAATTTTATGGAACTAACAATGTATATATTTAATCTTGTATATTTTACTATCTTAACATTGATTAAAGTATAAAAGACTGAAACAACAAGAAATGGACACTCAGAAAATACAACCATATACAATAGATCAATATATATTTTAATGTATTTTTAATGATTTATAGAAAAAAATATCTAAAAAAGGGGGACACTGCACTGACAGCATGAATGGGACATCTAATAGAATCAATACTGTATATTCTTTCTGTGGGAACATTCGATCAATCAGCTTATAATATGTTAAATATTTTGGGTGACTTCATAAATGGACATTATTCTCTGGTTTTGTATTCTTACGCAATATATTCAATATTTTTATTTATCAATTTTTATCCTTCCTATTTACACTATTATTATTATTGTGATTTCGAAAATGAAACCTAATATTTTCAAGTCCCAAAATATGTTAAACATACTTATCTAAATATTTAATTCAATATTCTTACCGTCTTTTTTTGTTAAAATAATTTTACATTTACATAGTATTTTAAATAATGATCTTGACTGTTGAACAATGTTATATGAATAATAATACATGTGAAAACATAATAATGATTTAAGGATCATTTTCATTAATGTCATATTTAAGGCCCCTGGCCCATACACAAAAGCGTTTACATTGTATACAGCGTAGAAATACAATTTATGAATACATAAGATGAAGGAGACAGAAAATTTTATCTGTTACATAATATACCTATTGAAAGATCTAAACTTTGGTAATTGTCTTGATTGCAGTAACAAAAGAATGTTAATGTTTAAACAAATATATATCTGGTTATATTTTATCCTGAGAGGTTTTACATTACAAACCCAAATATTGTATAGCTCAGGGTATTTATACCATTTTAAATAAATCCTAATGAATAACAAAGTCTAAACTCTTTGTAAAATAATATATTTATTTGATAATGTTCTTATGAAGTTATTTCCTTACTGTTGTATAGTAAAGGGAGCTAACTAGTCTTGAAAAAGTAACTATTCTATAAAACATGGTATACTTAAGTGAGTTATGTCCCTTTGATATATAGTAATGTACAAGAAATATCCAAGAATATATTAAATATATTTATACAATCAGAATGATCTCGTTATCATGTATGGTTTACGCTAACATCCATGACTGTGTATACTTTATAATATGTACTGCTTTACAGAACAGGAAAAACATCCATTTTCAAATGGCAAATACATTATTCCAATTGATTTAACCTAGCTACAAATACTTTAAATTTAATTCTTTATTGGTATTCTGTTTTAATAATTATAGAATTTGAATGTTTCAATTTAAAATACAATAAATACAAAATTGTAGTTAAACTTTAAAACATGAGGCAAGTTCATAAAATTGGATATGTAAACTGAACTGTAAATGTTGTATACAATGAAAACTTAGAGTAGTTTTTAACTATGATGATGATAACATCAATAGTAAGTTACATATTTGCATATAAGTTTTGTAGCCTCTTCCCATGCACTGGTCTCAGTTTCACTAAAAAAATTCAACTTTGTACTCAAAATCAATCTTATGTTTTGATAATTAATTTTACTAATGTAATCCATGTTACAACAAATGTAGTATCATTAGAAAATCCAAATAGTGATTTAAAAGCCATATGATGTAAAATTAAACTTACTTACATGTTTGGATAAGGTTAAATTTGATTGTATTGAATTGAGTCTGTTAATGAACAGTTGAGTTTAGTCTTAAGGAAAATTGAGTTTGTAGCTTTAAGTTTATAATCAAACCCATGATATTTCTTGTTGATACATTTTCGTTATTATGATCATCTAATATCAGCCATTCCATCTATATTGACATGCTATTTAGAGACCAAAAACACTTGAGTCTGTTATAATGACTTAAGTTTGTTTGTGAAACTGGAGCCTGGTCTGCTGAATACTGAGCCCTGTTAGCCTCTATCAGTGTTAATTACTTTACTTGTTTTACTATCCTTGTTAAAAGGCACGTTGCCTAAGCATTTCGCTAGGTATCGCTTAGTAGCAAAATCATAGGAAACAACTTGCTACAAGATATCGCTTCATTTCGCTACATAGCGAAAGCTAGCGAAAAAAATCTTTGCTACCCGCCCGAGAGCGCTTTAACATTTTTTATGTTTGACT
Source organism: Mactra quadrangularis (assembly GCA_025267735.1). Taxonomy (NCBI): domain Eukaryota; kingdom Metazoa; phylum Mollusca; class Bivalvia; order Venerida; family Mactridae; genus Mactra; species Mactra quadrangularis. Next base: position 44,781,965 of record CM046304.1, on the reverse strand, counting down.
GACTATAAATGAATTGAAATTAATAAATATTTGTAATTGTTCATATATACATATGTTTTTGCAATGATTTTATACTTGTTAAAGACTTATTTAGTTGGAAATCGCCCTGAAAACATGCAATTGCAATAAGTGCAAAAGTGTTACTCGGCACAGGGTCGCCATCTTGGTTTGTGACGTAAATAGCAAGCCGTTTCCTTAGAAGAAGAGCTACAAGAAATAATAATAATAATAATAATAATAACGACTTTATTTAAAGTGGATAACATATTTGGCTAAAACCAATTTTCAATATGGTCCACTCAGAAAATGTACAATATACATACAGCATAAAACAACAACAATGACATAAAAACATGAAAGAAAATAATGCATAAGTACATGAAAAACAATATACAAATGTACAAACACATGTGATTAAAAGCAAAGTTTGAAATATGTACATAGAACAATGACAAAATATAAAAAGAAAGGGACTACATTGTAATACATATATTTACATAGCACTACCAGAGTATTTCCATTTTAGATAACTAGTCTTGAATTTCTTGAGAGAATCAGATTGGATTCAAGAAAGCGCTTTTTCATAGTGACACATAGCGAAATCGTTAGGCAGCGGGCCCAAAGTCTTCATTTTGTGATAACTTATAATAATATATATATATTTATATACTTTGACTGTAATCTAGACTCATATTGGTGATTAGAGGATAGGCTCAAGTAAAATTTAGCCATTCCTCTAAAAACCTAGTTGAGACTAGTGATCATTGTTTCACTGTGTTAACTTTTAGTCATTCAGTTGTGATATACACGTTCCTTTGTCTTTTTTATACAATTTTCATGTATTTAACTTTAAAGCATTACTAGTTATTATTCTACTCTGTGTTATAGATTGTAGCCAAATGTTTTTTAAAGCTACTTAGTATTGTTGGTTTTTTTCTATACTTATACATGGACACTATTTGATCTAACATTTTTATCTACGATGTACATTTTTTTTAAATATTGGTTGATCCATGCTTACATTGTACTTGATATACAGTCAAAGCTGAGAATACTGCACCGTGCCAGGACGGACTAGACTCTCTGGGTTTTTTTTCAACTGTCAAGTTTTTATTCATTTTGACATATAACTATAAAAATATTATCTACAACTATATAAATATTTTCTAGACCAAACATTTTGGGAAATTCTCTCAACTTTCCACCTTTCACAATGAGAAATTCTCAAACTCAACTGTAAATTAGTCAGACTGTATTATAACATAGTCAGACATAGTATTTTTACTGAAATAGCATTTACATTGTAGCTGGCACAATTTTCGCTAGTCTTTATGGCTTTTTTCTGTTTCCATACACTTCGTCTGTATTTTGTGTGTGATTTTTTTCCTACTTTTTGCAATACTTTTTCCATCACTACTTTTTACAGTTTAGAAATTATTTCTTCTTTTTCATAGTACAAATTGTAACAGAAAAAATGGTTTTGTAGATAATATTAGGCATTTAATTATCATTAGTCTGTGACTTTCATCCTGCCTTGTCAAGTAATTGTGGCATTTTTGTATGGCATTTATTTTTATTGTTTTTAGCTTTTTTGAGAATTTTTTTCAGCTACATTTTGCTAACGACAACAACAACACCTTTAGCATCAGGATATTTTTAAATATTGGTTTTCAATTGTAAGTAAAAGTAACAAATAGCTACTTATATGTTTTTTTAAGAACTTGAGAATTGGGATTATGTATTAAGTTGTCTATACATTGAAAGTTGTGACATCTTGTACTCTGTAGTGTAAAGTTGACTTTTAAATCTGTTTCATAAAATCATTATAAAGTATTAAGATGATGGCAAATAAACATATTGAAGTAAAACTATTGTATTGTGTTATTTTATAATCCCTTATTCTGTTCGTTTGTTTTTGTTGGGTTTAACGCAGTAGCAACACATTGTATAGGTTATATAATGGGGGTCAGTCAACCTACTCACTGTTCCTGGAAAGGCTAAATCTCTGGATTTAGCTGCTAACCAATTACTAAGCGCATACTTTCGTCAGTGACTTACAACTGCCCTATATAATTAAGAATCATTGGTAGGAGAGAATGGCTGTAGAAATAATTTAATAACCAAGCTCTACAAAAATATGCCTGCCCCGGAATAGAACCCACATCCCCTCGATCAGTAGACTTGAGTGTTACTGACTGAGCTAGCTGAGGGGGTTTCATTTTGTACAGACAGAAAGATGCTTATGGTTATAAACACAGTTATTACCTTAAAGTAGGGGTGTAACAATACGGTAAAAACTGTATTGCAATACACGAAACTGTATTGCAATATATTGCAATACATATCGTTATTTGCGCATACATGCATGGCATGAATTAATGCACGTGCATCGTCTTAATTTGATCAACATTGTACATAGATATTTGTGTTTTTAAATGATCTACACGTATTATGCAAATGTTTGAATGAGTTAGAAAAAATGTTGAATGGACTTTCGAAGATAATTATTTTCTCACTTAATGAAATATATTAAGTTTCCGAACACAAATTTAACATTAATTCAAACATTTAAATTTCAGACTCTGACAAAAAAACAATCAGTATGTAACATAACTAGAAAAACTGTCAGAAGTCGCATTGCAATATTAACCGGTATATCCGTTAACCGTTACACCCCTACCTTAAAGTTCCCGGATCACTCGCCTGAGTAGATTACAAGAGCATCTAACACTAAATCTTAGAATACATTCATATTTAGCCTCACAAAAACTGTGACCCCCCCGAGTGGGTCCAATTTTAACCTTAGTTGATACAAACTTAGCAGAAAACCATAAGGAAATGCCATTTACCAAATATGGAAGTTGGTTTAATAATGGTTTAAGCAACAAAGAATAACATTTCTTTATATAACTCTATGTGAAATGTGTCGCCCCTTGAACAGAGCCAAGTTATTACTGGGGCATTTTTTTACAATCTTTGAAGAGAACCTACATGTCAAAGTGAAAGTTGTTGGTCTTACAGCCTAAGAGATTTTTTAACATTTCCTTTTAACTCTTAAGTATTACTTCTGGCCTGGGGGCAGGCAGTGCAAATATTGACCCCAAGGGCATAATTTGAGCTATCTTTGTTGAAGACCTTAAGGTGATGCTATCAATTAAAACTACAACTTTTGCAATCAAATTTTATCTAACAGCAGTTCAAACCAAACCTTCACTTTGGCAATATGAACCAAGCTGTAAGGTACATGTAAAATGAACCCTAACAGTCATTTTGTTAAATCATCTTTCTCACTGTTCCCAGATAGATCTCTCATCCTCTGCAACCACAGTACTTTCTTCTGTTACACTTCATATGTACCGTGGGCAATCTGACTGCATTAATATGCATGAGGCAGGGGAGACCAATCTTCCAATGAAATTGTGTTACAATTAAATACTCATCAATAACAATGACATCATACGGGGTTTTTCTTACTTAAAATAGAAACCAACGCACATGTTTATTTTCAAAAAATGAATTTCATTGGCCAGTTTTCCACAGTGGTTTCCTTGAGGAACCAATGAAACTGCTTTATTAATTATTCATGATTACAAGATTTTCCTAATCAAATGGCCCACAGTACATAACGCAGCATAGTGGAGTAGTGTATCATGGGATAGCCAACGATGTTAATCTCTGAGCTTGAGCTTTTAACGAAGTAGCTGACAACTGACCAACCCGACACAGAGATAGGTAAGAGGTAGGTTACAAAGAAAAACAAACACAGTCTATCAGTAGTATACATATATTTTTTGCTGACAATTGCATGCACCTTTAGGTGCCAAGCAAAAAACATGAATAGTTCTATAAATACTTAAGTAACAAATAACACTTCTAAAAAAAAATCCATAAAATTATCGTAACTACGACAACAATAACAACAATCTTACAACAATTAAAATATTTCATCCAACATTTTAAATAAATGGCAACCATCGTAGTACTGGACTCTAATATACTACATGCTATAAGACTTCAAGATTTCAAAGTCTTACATCTTATAAGTACAAAATGTCACTCAGGGGCTCAGGACCCTAATGTAGCCCCATGTTTTATACAGTAAAATCATGATTATAGAACCCTTATGGCACCTTACATCAAACCAAATCATCTAAAACTTTTATATCAAAGAATTCAAATATTCCACACAATATTTGAGATTTGACATCATATCAAAAGATTAAAATTTAGTTAGACAATTCTTCACAAATAATCCAGTTATTTTTTAAGAGAATCATTGGACAATCCTACAGCTTGACATAAAATTGGGCAACACAACAAACTGATTGCATTGAGTATAGATTTTAGCTCTTAGATCATTGTTAAAATAGACTCCTCCAAGTTCCACTAGTAGGGTCATTTGATGGCCTCAATAGCAGAATTGTCTTTTTAAATTAGGAATTTCAGACTTAAAAACAGTAAATCATAAACTAAAGTCACTTTCACACGGTAAAAAAAATCCTAAAATTTGAAGACCAGTCCTGAAAACTTTAACCCAATAAAAGATAACAAAAAGAAATCTGAACTTGAATTTCAATAAAATGGAGGTTTCAATTATAAATGTTCATATAATCATCATTTTACTGTATATACATCTTGATAAAAAACAACCTAGGTCAATATCATAATTACATATAAAACAATATACAATCTTTAATTTGCTGACAAAATGGTTTTGCTAGAAGCAATACTTATATTTTGCGGGTTTAGTGCAAAACGGTCATAACTCACTCTTTTCTTATATTAAGTAAGGCCTGTTTTGTGCTAAACCTACAATTTGTCACTAGTATACATAATCAATTAAATATCTATCACACTCATTTGTTTATCATACCATAAAATACACACACATATAATCCTAGAAATACACAAATCTGTCTAATAAAAAATATTCAAAATATAAAAATCGAATTTCAAATTAAAACTGCAGTACATGTGTTTTTACGAAACAGCATTTAAAAAAAAAGTTTACTGAAGCTATTAAGATAATGTGTTCACAATTATGCTTAATAAGACCATAAAATAAAAAGAAATAGAATTATTCAGACATTTATCCTCAAATTAAGTACATTTAACACCCATTTCAATATACACCCATTTATTATTTTTAAACAATAACACAATATACTTAAGTGCATCTTATTACAAGTGCATTTTAGTTTCATTTTACTACATAAGTAATAGGTGCCTTTAAAATGGACTCTTACAGTTAAAATTACTGATATATGCTGACCACTCTTAGACAAGAACAGAACAGAACAGATAATTTATTTCAGTAACGTATACAAATGGTATCTTGTTACAAACATATGAATATAAAAAATGGACAAGGTCATCCTTGACTCGTCAAAATTGAATTGCACTACAGGTAAAATTTAACTTCAAAAACAAAATATTGTAACATTCAGACATCAGCTCTATTCAAACACATAACAACATCATTCAACAACATAAATTGAACATAAAATTACCTGGCTAATATCACCAAGTATAATGTGAGGTACATATGACCTCTGACACGCATACATTTACACATTATTTACATACATAGATCTTACTTGTTAATGCATAGAAATTACTTTTATATACATTGTATACACTGACTACTGTTGTATTAACTATTTATTATTAATAGTATTCTTTAATTAGTGGAATTTATTAGGATTTATTTATTAAGAGCAGTAGTCCAGTGGTAGAACATGCGCTTAGGGATCGATAGGTCCTAGGTTAAAATCCCACTAGGGGCACTGCTAATTTCCTTGAGCAAGAAATTTACCTGCAATTGCTTCACTCCACCCAGGTGTAAATGGGTACCTGTAAGGGTCAAGCACTGTATGCTGTGTCTGCAATCTGTGCCGTATGTTAACAGTTGGTGTGTGACTCTGATCGGGGAAGTTAATGTCAAGAGTCGACTGAATAGTGATACTAAAAGTAGACTTCAAAAACCTTGCTTTAACTTTAATTAACAGATAATTTACAATATACCAGTATCTACAATTTGTGAGTTTAAATGAGGGTGAGTTTAATGATGGACCTAAGATCATTCATATAAACATTCATTTGGTTCTGACTTTCCACTGTGATTATCAAATGGCAAATGATCCAATCTGTAGTGGCAATATTCAGATATCTGATAACAAGATATATTACTTGACAGTATGAGATTCTGTATTTGCTTGGAAGTATTACAGAAATAGAGGTATAGAGTGTTATAGAGTATAGAAACATAAAATGAAATTTGACAGCTATAAGAGTTCATACAGATTTTGAATACCAGAATTCCATTGATTTTTTTTTTAATTTTCCATGATTTCTCTAAATTTTCAATGATACATCAGTAACTCATACAGAACCCAAAACAAGTACAATTATATTTTTGATTACTCACATTTCTTATTCATACTGTAGCAGATAATTATTATTGTTTTTTAAAATTTCACACCCAGGCACAATTAGTACACAGCATTTATAGTTGCCATTTATGTTTGTATTTGTTCTTCATTTAGTTTTATGGGTTAAAATCAAAATAAGCATAAAATAGTTTGTTCCGTGACACATAAAACTTTCTGCATGTTTTCTAATTTTACATGACTAATCCATGATATTACCTTTAAATAAAAATTCTATGACTTTTCCAGAAAAATCTCATTTTCCTTGATCTCTCATTTGTACAAACACTGTCTATTCTAAAAGTTAAATCTTTAGAAAGAGAACAAGCAAGAATCTTAGAGTAAGACAGTACATTCAGGTCAGGAAATTATAGTTAATAAGTCTGTGGGGCTTTTCACAAAAATTCTTACAAAAAAAATCTTCATAAGTCAGTTTCATATAATTAGCACTTCAAACTCAGAGGGATAATAAGCATAACTATGATATGATATTCAAAAGGTATACACTATTCTACACAATTCTATAATATATAAAATTGATAAGCCAAAAAATGAGCATATTATTCAGGTTTCTTGCTTTTGACTTACAAAGAATTTTTTCGTAAGATTTTTCTGAAAACCACCACTGGTCATATCACCAGTGATATCAAACATTATTAAATGTGTACCAAAATGTCAGCCTTTATAGACATGAACTAAACATAATCTGTTACTATGACAGCAAGGTATTTACAATAAAATATATAAAATAAAAATATTACCAAGATTATTATACAACTATATAAATACTAGCATTAACAAAATGAAAACAGGAGAAGTTACCAGAACTTGTTTCTACAATAGAGATATTATAATAAATATTGTACAAGCTTGTATAACAATAGAGTAACAACCAGTGTTGTGTGAATATAGTGCTTTAATATTCACCCCGACCTGTCCTTTCACATTTGCATCTAATAATTATCTACACATATCCTGACGAAAATCAGTACCACGCCTAATCTACACTTCGGCAGTGATTGTAAATTCATAGAAGTATGTTTATGTGTTAAATTTCAACACATAATCCTCATGGCCACGGTGTAATCGAGCATCAATACTACATTCGTATCTAATGTAATGAATATTCTTGCATAAAGGTCAGGTTGGGGTCAAACTTTGCGCACAATACTTGTTAATGAGGAAATCAATAAAAAATGGTAACAAGCTGATAAATATTCATAAAAAAATTCACATCTGTCACAATGACGACTTAATGTCACCATTATCAGGGCAATGTCTGCACAAGAAGGAGCAATTGTCCAGTTGTAGGAAGAGTGCATAAAGATTGAGAGGTCCCAGGTTCTCCACTAGGGTCACTGCTAATTTCGTTGAGCAAGAAACTAATCTGCAGTTTTTCCACTCCATCCAGGTGTAATTGGTACTGTGAGGGATCACTTGCCTGAAGGTGATTTCAATACTCCGGGCCGTCAGAGGTTATCATACAAGATTGTAAAGAAGGCTGAACATGTATATGGAAGCAGACTTTCAATACCACTTCAACTTTTTTAATTATTTAACAAGTGACAGAATGAGCCATTGATGGCTGTTAACCAACATAGGTCTTTGATATTGGCAATAACCCTTTGTCAAAATATCAGATATGAGTAAATAATTTAATCTAGTAGTGTTAAAGAACATTGCATATATTCATAAACAAATACTTTGAAGTAGAATGAAGAATGAGAAGACAACAACTGTCAATGTAGAGTGATCAGATAGACTGACATTGGGTGCGTTGCCTAAGCATTTCGCTAGGTATTGCTTCGTAGCAAAATCATAGGAAACGACTTGCTACAAGATAACCCTTTATTTCCCTACGTAGCGAATGCTAGCAAAAAAAATCTTCGCTACCCGTGAGTGCTTTAACAAATCAAAATGGCTGCCTCCGCAGTTATGTAACTTCCTGTTTGCCGACAATTTTTGTTTTTATGTTTGACTGACTAAAGATGAATTGAAATCAATAAATATTTGTAATTGTTCATTTAAACATATGTTTTTGCAATGATTTTATACTTTTAAAGACTTATTTAGTTTGAAATTGCCCCGAAAACATGCATTTGCAATGAGCGCAAAAGATTTGTTAAAGGGAGATAACCGCTGCGGGGGAGTTTGGTAAATAGCAAGCCATTTCCTAAGAAGAAGCACTACAAGAAAGCGCTTTTTCATAGCGATATGTAGGGAAATCGTTAGGCAACGCACCCATCATGTTATCATGTAAGCACATTGAGAGCACTTAGAATACAATGGAACTTTAATATTCTTGTAATTAAATTTATATCTTAAACAATGAACCATTCAACAAACATATCACATTTTGTAGATACAGCACATAATGAGTGTATATATAAATATCAGAATAAAACAAATTGCTTCAAATAACATCAAAACATATTTTTATATATTTCAATAACTTCAGAACTCAACATAAATTTTTAAACTATGTTGCCTAGGACAGCCAGTTATTTTAACTTGTCCTAATAAAATGTTTAATAGCAGGAAAAGGTTGCTCAAACCTAAATATAGGTTGTCAAGGGCAAAGGACCACCTTCCATGTCAAGTATGTCCATTTTTTCTCAACTGTCAAAGCTTGAATAATCTCACGGTAACTGAATGCATTGTTTTTGTACTGGCGGCCTAATTTTTATTCAAAATATCTTAACTGAAACATATCATATGGCATAAGCAGCTTTACTCGATCATAATACACTCTTTCGGAAACTCATGGATGTATAATGACAATAATTTAACGAACACATTCACCATGAAATTATTCATGTTTTGACAGTTGAGAAAAAACGAACAATACTGTAACTACCTTACTTTGAAACCAATTGTAACATTGATTCTTCAGCAAAAACATTTCCTGTATAGATAAAGAAGTAATTGACTCCATATGGAAATATTAGCAAGTGCTTGTTGTCAAGGAGAGCTGGTTAGGTGAGCCAGCCACTTTTAATAAAATAAATACAAGTGTATCTAAACAGCTAAAAATTCTAACATAAAAACTACTACTTATAAATGTAAAATTTGAATAGAAAGTTACTGATTAATGTGTTCATACATCCATACTTATAAATGTAAACAACCAAGTGTATATCATATACATCATTGTTAGATGTACAGTATTAACAATATAAAATATATAATTAGGGACTTTAGTCAGTTATCTTTCCCTGATAAAATCTGACACAATCCAATTGGTAAGTAGGTCCTTGCAGTTGGAATCCTTGGATTTTATCATTGAAGTCCTATGTAAGAATAACAAAATATTTCATCTACCATCTTTCTGGTTAATGGAGATATTTACAGAAGTGATGAAATTTAGATAGTTCTTACCCCAAAAATACTTAGCTTGAATTTCAAACAGATTTAATGATTTAATGAAAAGCAAGGGTAACATCTGAGTAATTCAACTAATAGGACCTACCTAATTGAAGAGTATACAAGGGGATATAACTGACTAAAGTCTCTTATTTACACACAAATATAGGCCATATAAAGGGAGATAAATCACTGTACGAGATATATACCAGGAAAACATAATTATACATATAATAACAAATTTAGAATGCATTCTACGTAAGAATGTCCAAGTAAAAACATCATGCTTAACAATCACACCCATAGAAAAAAAGGGCCAGGTAAGTATGGGAGAGGGGTTTAGCCCCGCCTGCCAAAAATAATGGGCCGGGTAAGTATGGGAGAGGGGTTTAGCCCTGCCTGCCAAAAATAAAGGGCCGGGTAAGTATGGGAGAGGGGTTTAGCCCCGCCTGCCAAAAATAATGGGCCGGGTAAGTATGGGAGAGGGTTTAGCCCGCCTGCCAAAAATAATGGGAAAGATGTTTTCTATCCCAAGACTTCATCTTAAGCATAATCATGATTTTGTTTTTAAAGTAGTGACAACCTATTTCTACTTTCAGTTTCAATCTACTTTCACTTTGAAATACTATAAATAACATGGATATATTTGAGTAAATATTTCATTTAATAAAAGTTTGAAATGATAATTGCCTATTGTCTATGCAGTCCATGGACAGTTCTCATGATTTAAGGGTTTAGAATACACACATCACATCAGTACAGTTTGCTCAATTTTACCTAGAAAGTTCATACTATGTAAATACTATAAACAACAATGTCAAACTTTCACAGAAAGTAGCATCTAGGATACCAACTCAGGTGTTGATTTACATTAGGCTACAACAAATTAATCATATGTTCTATGGATTCGCTCCAAAAAAAAATTTTTATTTCCTCACTCGCTCATAAAAATTTGGTCAAACCGCTATACAAAGCAACTGAATAAAGATTTTTTTTATTTGTTTTTTCTTCGCTAGCTCACCCCATTTTTTTTCTAGAAAAATCCATAGAACATATCATAAACTTGTTGTGGCCTTAAACAGTTATTTATAATTTAGTTATTGAAGCATATCATGAATTATCTATGTCTATATGAAAAAGTTTTACATACAGTTAAATTATATTATTTGACTTTATAATGTATCTATTGGGATTCATGAATTCAATGATTCAGCAATATGAAAAGATGCTCAAAACTCTAAGAGGCAGGGCTCGCGCTGCCGATTGCCATTTGAGCCATTGGCGAAAATTTATAAAATTTGGCTCATATAAATCGAATTTGGCAAAAATCGTAAAAAAATCATATTTTCGCCAAATCAAAAGCCGGATGAACGTCGTCTCATAATATATCATCTCAATATATCATCTCATATAACTCTTAGAGGATAATATATCTTGTTTAAAGACTTCATACAAATTAAATCTGACTGAATATCAATAGCACAAAAATCTATGTAAAATTAGCTTCCTAAGATATACAAAAACTAACAGGGTTTTTTTCAGTATTTGGGGAAGGGGCCTAGGGCCTTTTTTATAGAGAACATTTGGGGAATTTTATTGCAGTTTCATAAATAGGAGAACAAAACATCCAAGTTAAACTCCAAAATTTGGGGAGAACTGCATGATTTTAAAGAAATTTCAAAAAAGGAAGGCGCTTGTAAATGACCCAGTCATCTAAGAAAAAAACCGTATGATAAACGTATAATAATAACAATTTGATATAAAATGGCCACAATAAAATAAAAAGGGTGTCAACGGGAAACAAAATATCAAAACAAAATATATACCTAGTTACTAGTAGTATGATTAAACAATGTTTTAAAGTCCACTGTATGTAGATGGACAGTAGGTATATTCTAACAAATATTCAGGGTAAGCTTGGGTACTGTCAAATATTACAAATATTTTAGGATTTTCTTTGTTATCAACACATGAATCAAATCTCTTCACAAACTGATCAGCATTAGGGACTAACGGAGGTGGTGTCCGTAATTTAGGATTTCCAACTGTGTACTGACCAACTAACACACTCGCTAAAAACATGCAAGCTTTTTGTGGCTCCGGATCAGATGGTCCGTCCATGTTAGTTACCAAAGCTGTTGATGCAAGTCCAGAAATGTTCCTGATGGCAAGAGGCTTAGGTAATATTCTTTTGGCACCATGACGCCTCCTACAAAAAATTGGTCTGCTCAAGTTTGACAACATGTGACTGTTTCCGGTCGTAACCCCGCTGGGTCCAGGTTGAATTTGACCAGATCCAATAGAGCTGGAAACAAACTGAGACTGGTTGCCACTATTGCTGAATACTTGACTTGCTTGGGAACCAGACTGCGACTGAGCACATGTATGAGAATGAGACATTCCTGCTGTCATTGATTGACTCACTGCCGGGGCTGAAGCACTATGGGATAGGTTCATAGGTCGTACATGACTCGACGTGTTCTGACCTATAGGTAAAAAGGATTGTCCAAAGTTCACATTGACTGGAGGAAACAATAATGATGGAGTGGTAGGTAATGTCATAGACATTGGTTGTCCAAATGTCATAGAAGATCTTAAAGTACATTGTGGTCGTCTTAGATCTGTATATTGATGAGAGTAGGATGCATTCACAGCAAAATAGGAGCCTGAAAAATATTTAACAATGTATCATAACAATGACTGTCCTCCCTCAGTGGCAACCTTCTTTACATTATAAAAATCTAAACAAATTAATAGGACTTCGCCTCAGCAAAGTTAATACATATATTTAAAATTATAGTTATGCAAGCTCCGCTGGATCATGAAATAAGAATAGACTCCGCTGGAGCAAAGTTAACAAGAAAGTCCGACAGGGCATAGTTAATATGTCGTTGTATGTATTTCAGTAGTAATACGAGCATGATATAACAAACAAGTAAATCTGTGAGCTAATGCTCACTAGTGATACCCCCGCAAAAATCTAAAAATATGCGACAAACAGGAAGTAGATGAGCAAAGAGCATGAAATCGCTTTACACCACATGGGACTATGGGATGAAGCAATATGCAAAGTATTAGGCTGCAGCATGTTATAGTTGCTGAGAAAACTGCGACGGAAATTTTGTAACGGACGGACGGACGCACAGACAAGGGTAAAACAGTATACCCCCCTCTTCTTCGAAGCAGGGGTATAAAAATCTCCACAAGAGTACAGTTAACTGAAAGCCCCTCAGGAGCATAGTCAATGTACATCGTGAATCCATGACACCCTCAAATATCCAGCAAACATTCAACTACATTAGTGGACAATCAAACTTTAATGATTTCAGGACCACTACAAATGTAACCATTTTTAGATCTAAAAAATTCCTGACCTTAAGAACAAGTCATGATAACTGTCGTTCATATTACAACATGTGAAATAAACTCCGCGCCAATTTGTTGCCTCCCTTTCTTTAGTTGACCTATGAAGCAATCATGCTTTTTTCATTCAAGTGAATTTTTGTAAACATGTAAATCAGCACATGAGTCACAGAATGACATTCACCTAAACATACTTTCCACACAATATTTTACCCTTCCCTAAGTTCAAAATGCATAATTTGAGAAGAAAAGTCACTACACTACGCGCTTAGGGATCGAGAGGTCCTGGGTTCGATTCCCACTAGGGGCACTGCTAATTTCCTTGAGCAAGAAACTAACCTACATTTGTTCCACTTCACCAGGTGTAAATAGGTTCTGTGAGGGATCGCCTGCCTGAGGGTGATTTCAGTGACCAGGAGTTATTGTACAAGATTGTAAAGTCGGTTGAACATGTATAAGGAAGCAGATTTTAAACCCCACTTAAACTTTAAAAACTATACCACTATAAAGACCATTTAATTTGATTGTCCTTACAGAACTAGCAGAACTAACTGTAAATGGAAGATAAAAAAATAACAAGAGCTGTCAGAGGAGACAGCATGCTCGACTTAGTAAGTGTTTGTCACAGGAGATGTGGTTGATGATAAGGAACATACATATTTTAAAATTTGAAAATATAACCTTAACAAATTCAAAAAAAAAAAAAAAGAAATAAATAGAAAACTATAAGTTCAAGGGGGATAACTCTGAAAAAATGTATAAGGAGTTATGAATCTTGTCACATGAGATGTGGTTGATAATAAGGAACACATATCTAAAGTTTGAAGTCAATACCTGAAGAAATAAAACAGTTGCAGTAAAAACAAACATTTTTTAAAGAAAACTCTAATTTCAAGGGGAGATAATTCTGAAAAAAATATATTTGGAGTTATGAACCTTGTCACATGAGATGTGGTTGATAATAAGGAACATATATTTAAAGTCAATACCTAAAGAAATAAAACAGTTGCAGTAAAAACAAATATTTATTAAAGAAAACTATAAGTTCAAGGGGGATAACTTTGAAAATAATGTATACGGAGTTATGAACCTTGTCACATGAGATGTGGTTGATAATAAGGAACATATATTTAAAGTTTGAAATCAATACCTAAAGAAATAAAACAGTTGCAGTAAAAACAAACATTTTTTAAAGAAAACTCTAAGTTCAAAGGGAGATAATTCTGAAAGAAATGCATTCAGAGTTATGGACCATGTCACATGAGATGTGGTTGATAGAAAGGAACATATATTTAAAGTTTGAAGTTAATATCATACGAAATAACAAAGATACAGAAGAAAGTATTTTACTGCACAAAAACTTTAATCTGTGCACAAAAACTTCAATCAGTTCAAGGGGAGATAATTCTTTAAAAAATGTGTTTGGAGTTATGGACCTTGTCACATGAGATGTGGTTGATAGTAAGGAACATATATTTAAAGTTTGAAGTTAATATCTTAAGAAATAACAAAGATACAGAAGAAAGTATTTTACTGCACAAAAACTTTAATCAGAAGTGTGGACGCGGACGCCGACGCCGGGGCGAGTAGGAGAGCTCTACATTACTTCGTAAAGTCGAGCTAAAAATGGTACATTAAACCTACCTTGTCCATACATAGTACCATGTTTACCACATAATCTCCAATCAAAACCTTTCCTACATATAGCATCAACAGTGGAGGAAGATGTTCCATGGAATAGTTTGCCTTCTAATACACTTCTAAATCCTTCACTATCACGGATCATCTCTGTCTTTTTACTGTAATAGTTATAACAAATATATGGTAATTTATGAAGCTGTAAACAGCCTTGTTTTGTTTGTTTTTCTCCGTAGCAACACATTTTATAGGTCATATAACGGGGGTCAGTCAACCGACTCACTCCTCCTGCAAAGGCTAAATCTCTGGATTTAGCTGTTAACCAACTACCAAGCGCATACTTTCGTCAGTGACTGACAACTGCCCAACATAATTAAAAATCATAGGTAGGAGGGAGAATGGCTGTAGAAATAATTTCATGACCAAGCTCCACGAAGGTAAGCCACACCCAGGACTCGAACGCATGACCCCCTCAATCAGTAAACTTGTGTGCTACCAACTGAGCTAGCTGGGGGGCTGTACACATTTTTGTCAACATTTTTTGTTTTAGGTTTAACACTGTAATAACATTGTATAAGTCAAATCAGGGATGTCAGGCAAACTACTCATTATTCCTGTCAATGCAAATTCTCTGACTTAAGCTGTTACCCAGTTTCTATTTTTATTTATTGGAGTTAACGCCGTGTCAACACAATTTAGGTCATTTTATGCCGTCCAGCGCACCTAACCTAGCTTTCCTGGACCATTGTCTATAACCAGTACTCACCTACCCTTCCACAAGGCCGGAAACTTCTCCATATTATCTAATCAATGGAGGAAAATCAATATTATTGTCAAATTTTTGTGGAAGGGTATAACCTCCCCAGGTGGGATTCGAACCCGCACCCCCTCGGGCGCGTGTATCCAAATCCCGGCGCGCTACCCAGCACTATCGACCCGGGTTTTTACCAGTTTCAATGCTCACACTTTTGTCAGTGATTGACATATGAATACATGTACATGATTTAGAATCAGTGGGAGGACAAAGAATGGCCTTAGATATTATTTCATAACCAAGTTCCATGAAATATGTCCCATCTGGGAATTGAACCAACAACCCAATTATCAGTATAACTGTTATATTGGTCAGTCTACTTGCTCACATTCCCTGTAGAGAAGCCAAAACATTTAACCAGTACTTAGCATATATCTTTATGAAATTTGCAGGTGATGTGCATTTTATTGCAATGGTCCATCTACCTACTCAGTGACCATGTAGAGGTTACGAACTCTAAATAAAAGCTTTTAAACAGTAGTAAGGATATACTGTATGGCTGACAAATGTCTTACTTGATACTTAAGTAGTATGTAGTTTCATAACAAACTCTACTAAGGTATCAGACAGGACCAGTCCAGAAATCAGTATCACAACCCCTTGATTTGTAGTCAGACCAGGTCCAGTCCAGAAATCAATATCACAATCCCTCGATTAGTAGTCAGACGTGTTACGGAGATACACATATCAGATACTCAATATGCCATTCATAAAATGTATCCAGTAAGAATGATTAGTGAAAATTAACAATGAAAAGACAAAAATCATCTTATAAGATAACTACCCGTCATGATGACATGGCATATATTGTATTACTGTTACTATTATTACTGAGTAGATTTATACTACAGTTTTTATTATATCATATAATTATAATCTATTATATCAATAGACAAACTAGTCAGTCAGGGTAGTCTGTATCACTAAGACATCCATTTCCAGACCAATAGATACATCGAGGGGGGGCTATTGAGGGTGGGGTCTATTGAGCCACACATCTCCAGGTCCATAAGAACATGGATGAGTTAAAGTAACTTAAACCCCTCTCCAATAATTTTGAACGTAATTAATGTTTAACACTTAGACAGAATGAGAGATTCTAATGCTTTCCTTCCAGACTAATCAGTCATACAAAAAATTAACCCCCTCCTTCAATCTTAAAATGGTTCCTATGTCACCAACGCCTCCCTTATTTTTCTATTAAAATACTTCCTTGAAATGTTTAACCTAAAATATTAGCTTTAAGACACAGACATGGAGAGGCAGACAACTCTCCCCCTCTCCCCAACCCCTAATATTTTCCATAGCTTTAACCCCCATACTTCAGCCTATGTAAATGCACAGGTGGCAGACTCAATTTTTCCTTATTAAAGTATATATAGAGAATACTATAATAAGGAAAAATTGAGTCTGTCACCTGTTTGTAAATGTGTCTATCATTAAACCCTGTGGTAACATACACTATATCAATGTCTACCAGACTATCAATTACATTCTAACTATACTAAACTATACATACTATACATATAATATCATATTTATATACCTAATACTAGATCATTGTCATTTAATTACCATTTATATAAAACTTATTACTATTTTATGACTTAATATCATACAACCAAGGTAGACTCATGTATCATCAGTTTCATACTTAAGTTACCTTGTTTTCAGCAGTATAAATCAAAGTACTGATAGCAATGTCTGTGCATGGATTCAACAAGGCAAACTCTGATGGTGTAATTAGTAGGAGGCTTCCTAAGCAATGTTTACAGTAACAGAATTTTAATTTCCTTTGTCTTCAAACTATTGGCAGACACACTGTACAAACCATACTAAATATATTTATTATAATAGTTCTACAATATGCAATGATTGAAATATAAGAATTTTTGTTTAATTTCCTTTGTCTTCACACTTTTGGTGGGCACTTTACAATGTACTTACACTGTGAAATATTTATGTTGTATAGGATCAATATACTTACACAGTATAATATTTATGTTGTATAGGATCAATATACTTACACAGTGTAATATTTATGTTGTATAGGATCAATATACTTACACAGTATAATATTTATGTTGTATAGGATCAATATACTTACACAGTGTAATATTTATGTTGTATAGGATCAATATACTTACACAGTATAATATTTATGTTGTATAGGATCAATATACTTACACAGTATAATATTTATGTTGTAAAGGATCAATATACTTACCCAGTATAATATTTATGTTGTAAAGGATCAATATACTTACACAGTATAATATTTATGTTGTACAATATACTTACACAGTGTAATATTTATGTTGTAAAGGATCAATATACTTACCCAGTATAATATTTATGTTGTATAGGATCAATATACTTACACAGTGTAATATCTATGTTGTATAGGATCAATATACTTACACAGTGTAATATTTATGTTGTATAGGATCAATATACTTACACAGTGTAATATTTATGTTGTACAATATACTTACACAGTGTAATATTTATGTTGTATAGGATCAATATACTTACACAGTGTAATATCTATGTTGTATAGGATCAATATACTTACACAGCGTAATATTTATGTTGTAAAGGATCAATATACTTACACAGTGTAATATTTATGTTGTATAGGATCAATATACTTACACAGTGTAATATTTATGTTGTATATGATCAATATACTTACACAGTATAATATTTATGTTGTATAGGATCAATATACTTACACAGTGTAATATTTATGTTGTATAGGATCAATATACTTACACAGTGTAATATTTATGTTGTACAATATACTTACACAGTATAATATTTATGTTGTATAGGATCAATATACTTACACAGTGTAATATTTATGTTGTATAGGATCAATATACTTACACAGTGTAATATTTATGTTGTATAGGATCAAAATACTTACACAGTGTAATATTTATGTTGTATAGGATCAATATACTTACACAGTATAATATTTATGTTGTATAGGATTCTGTACTCTATAAACACCAGTACATTCAACATTGTGATCCACCATTGATTCAAAGAATCTAGCAACAACATCATCATATTCTTGTACACCAGGTTCTAAATGTACTAAGACATAACCCTGAAATTATACATAGATATTTATAATGATGGTTTTATACAACAAGTAATGCATTTTGGGGTACCAAGAACCTGTGCAAGGGAACTCACTATGACTGACGACATGGACATGGAATTACACACAAATGATAGTAGAGGTGACATCAGGCCATGGGTCAACAGGCAAAGAAATTCATACTGATAGTTGACATTCAAGTAAATGTTTCAAATGTCCTAACCTGTATAGATTCTCTGGTAGGCAAGTTTGTAAATAGTATGTTTTGTATATAACTTGTAGATAATTTCACTCATGGTGCAGTAAAGCACCATAAAAGTTGCAATAACCTTATCAGGAAATCAAGTTTATGGTTTTTTCCTGCAGTAAAAGCAAACATTACCATTACAGTACTATGTAAGAGTACACAGATGCCAGACACAATTTTTCCTTCTTATTGTATTGTACATAGAGAGTACTCAATACACAGACAACTTATCCAACCAGCCATCATAATTGTTTTGTACTCACTAATACTACAGTACATGTTACTTGCCAGTTTACATTCAAAAATCTTATAACTTAAATTTAGGCTTAAATCATCCTGTTTGTATGCTAGCCTGATTAAGATGAATATTTCATTTCAATAAATGTTTTATTTACACATAAAAATGGAGCCTAAAATACGTTTTTGAAAAAAAAACCAGTTAATTCCATCGAATAACAACCTTTTTATATTTTAACTAATCTCAACTTCTGAAATCCATAACTAACTACAATCTATAAGGCCATAAGTCAACTGTTAGTCAAAATCAAAGGCCAAAAACCGTATTTTTTTAAGTAAAGTGAACATAAATTGGTGATCAAAAACAATTTCAAGTAAAATGAATGCAATTATAAATGATCCTGATAAAGACTTCAGCCAAAATATCAGAAAAAGAGTTGTTCAATTTATACAATAGTTAAAATATTAAATATTACTATACAAATTACTTTAGATAACAGTCTACAAAATAAGTGGGTGTCCAGTTGCCCATGACAACTACTTTATAGATTGGGCAATAAAAAATTTCTTATGGGTAATCAAAAATTTACAAACAAGATATAGTGCTTGCTACTAAAATGACCTGTTCGGGCAACCATTTTTTTCTCTAATTTTGTAAACAAAGATTATAAATCAGTGATAAGCTAGCGTATCACAACCTACAATAACCTACCTTTTTATTGACTTCTCTCTCATCCATACTGTCCCAGTGACCTGGGCAATCTTCATATTTCTTTATAAACCTCATATCACTTCTTTCATCCAGTTCAAAGTTCTGACTTGGTTCACTAACAGTACTTTCTTGTTCCATATCTTCAGCAGCTTCTTTCACTATCATATCTGAGATATACTTAACATATTCTAGATCTAATTTATCTTCTAGGATTTCTACAACCATGGCTGGAAGTGAACGACGTAATTCACCTGAAAGTAGTTAAAATGATATATACATTATTTTGATCAAAGTTATCACAAGTTCATGAGTATTGTTCGTTTTTTCTCAACTGTCAAAGCATGAATAATTTCACGGTGACTTCATGCTCTTTGTCTAACACTCGTGATATTGACATAGTGTGTAATCATTCACCATGAAATTATTCATGCTTTGACAGTTGAGAAAAAACAAACAATATATTGGAGCAATCTCCGTAAACAGAATGATATTCTATAGACTGCTGTCGTATAGAATCTCATATGGCCGTGCCAAGGTTAAGTCAAGATGACCTTTGTGTCAACCAATCTTTGTGAAGCTTTCATCTAGACAAAAAACTATTAATAGAATCTAAGTTTCAAAATTTATATTTTTAGACTCAGGTTTCCGAGATAATTTGACAGTGGTGTTATTTACAGGCTGTGATTAGACGGATCTATTCAAATTGTGTGGAGTAGACAATGTAAACAAGTTACTGAACATAATGATTGTGTCATGAATATAAAAAATATAAAAAGGTCACCTGAATGTGACCCTCTAAACAAAACAGCCAGATCTTCAATTAGTGAGTAAGCGTGCGGAGAATTTCAGATCAGATTTTAATCAGATCAATATGGGTGAAAATTCTAATTTTCATATGCCAAAATTTCCTAAATTTTTACTTTAAAAACCAATCATGCAAATTTTGACAAATTCTTGCAAACTTGAAATTTAGAAGAAAAATTTCCCTATATTAAGACCATTTTGCTATTAGGACCAGTAATTTTAACGGTTTAGTAAAACCACTGCAATTATAATTAGTAATTTCTATTTCAGATATCTAATTAGTGAGAATTAGGGCAATAATATTGAAAGGTTGGAGGGCCAGGGGTATACTTTTATATTGAAGAGATAAATTGAAAAATAGATATTTCAGAACATTTTACATGATTTTACAATAGAATATCTAAATTCAACAATGGTTCCACTTTTCTCTGCTACCATTATTACATTCCTACAGCTATGTGTTATTTAAAATAATCAGATTTCTTACATCTAACCATTAAATTTACATACAATAATACTAATTTGGTGGGAAAGTGAAATCTGAATAAAAATTGTACAGAATTTCCAAGCAACAAAATGAGAAACCCACAGTCTGAACAGAATCAGTTCATCAAATTACATTGAAATCAATAATTAAATAAAACATATCTCAGTCAGAATGATTGACTGTACATAATGTACCAGTATATCCCTGAAGACACGAGTAGGAAAAAAACTTCAATAGAAACTTAATTGATTCTTATACAAAACAACATAAAATATTCCTTACAGCAATGTACAGTAGTATAGAAAATAAGAGCCTAACTAACAGTTTATACACAAAGAAAATAAAAGCCTAACTAACAGTTTATACACAAAGTAATTTACACCTCATACTAAATTAGTATCTCATTAACCAAGTAAAAAACATCTGAGCTATTTTCAATCGAAGAACCGACACTCTAGTATACAAGAAATACAACAATTTTACAAACATATCACAGTAGAGTAGTAGAACATGAACACAGCTTACTTATGTACAATTCTGGTAATTTGTTCATATTTACCCATTATTAGACAAAAATAGGTTTTTACATATACATGTATGTATTATAGCCCCTCCCCACTCAAAATGGCTGCCCTAAGACACAAATGGTCTGTTTTTAACTGAATATGGCTGATTTGGTAGATGTTGACTAAGGAACTGTAAAGACTTGCCAAAAAAGGCTTATCAGTCTTGATGATAACTTAGTAAATTACTATAAAATGTAATAAATGCCAGCTGAACCAAGGGAAAATTTTATAGAAAGATCACTTGAATACAAGAAAAAAACCAATCTTGAATTTATGATATATTCGGAATAATTATAATTATAGTATTTACCACATGTAGGTTACTGGTATTTCAAACAATGTTTGATTGATCATGTTTGACCATTTGATCTCTGAGTGCAGACTGCCATGTCTCCATATCATTTCATATATGGTCTACACAAATGGGCAACAAGACATTTTTGCTCTTTTAATCTTATATTTGTATAGAAAAATTTGTACCAGAAATTTGTATTTATATATAAATTTCATTTAAATGGTAGTGGTGTATACAATAACCCCACTGATTTAAATACTCACTACAGAATTTCTGTACTCAAGACTGATAAAAAATACATTCATATTTTCAAGGGTTGCTCACAAGACTGTAGTAAGTGCATTGCATTACAGAGCAAATTACTACATCCTAGCTGGCAACCCTCAATTTATAAATCAGCAGGTCAGTGAATGCATCACTGACACTTGAACATAATTTAACAATAGCTGTACTAAAGTAACATCATTAGCCTGTTTAATTACACAAAACGTTACAGAACGTTCCGTAACGATACATTCGGAATTCCTCGGTCATTCACTGCAAAAAATCTTATCTAATACACAAATATGCGATCGTTAAGGCAATGAGTGATGTCTCAAAATTTACAGACTAAAAACCAAACATCACTAATTGCCTAAACGATCATATATTTGTTTACTTCAACAACGGTAGTTTCAAAATAGCGTCTAATATGTCCGAGATTAATCATAGTGAATGGCCGAGGAGTTCCGAATGTATCGTTACGGAACGTTCTGTAACGTTTTGTGTAATTAAACAGGCTACATGACATCTCTCTAGTTCTTTCCTTATTAAACCATACCAGCCTTATGTTATAACATAATATTTAATTTCGAGACAGTTGTTATCATGTTACATGCCAGCACTCCCTAAACCACTTCCTGTCAACAAGGAGAGTAGTCTAACTCTAAGTACAGCCAAGTGAAGATCTACACAATCTCGTATTACATAGACAGATCTAGCAGGGGGGAGGGTTTCAGGGGAGTCTAGACCCCCCCCTTGAATTTCCAAAATGTACCTGTCCATTAGTGTATTTCTTGACTGTAAGTCATTTTAAAGAAGTATAAAGCAATTTTTCATACACACAGATTTAATGGTTATGTTTTTAATATAATATGTTGATTATTCTGCAAAATGTGTATAATGTGGTTGTGGGTCGAAAGTTTGGACCCCCTCCACTAGAAAAAGTTCCGACCACCCCTGTACTATTTACATTAGGAACATTAAAACTTTCCTGTCACTAATTCAGTACAAACATTACAGGGAGATAATCACTACTATCATGTATTGTAGGATTGTATGAGGAAACAGGACAACAATGAACAAACATTGAATCAAAGTCTATCAAAGATATCATGTGACGACAACCTGTATATGATACAATCAAGTAGGACAATTTATTTACTGCATGAGAGTTAACAGCTGCAAAGTAACCCAATCACTGTATGATGGTTTAATACAAAACTAGTGTACATCCTTTTTTATTTGCATACAGTTAAACTAGTCTTGCACTGACATATCAATGAAAAACCTGACTTACAATGAGGTTTCTTGACTAAGCTTCCAGAAAACATTGAAGAACAGACGTTCATAGAAATAATGTTCTCATTTAAAACACACAGAAAGGAGGATATACAGTGCCCTCTAAAAGTTCTAAAACAAATGAAATTTTGAGAAAAAAACTGACCATGAATACAGCGAGTAATTTTATTGATAGGAGAGTTTATTTGTGTAACGTAATTGAATCATATTTTGATAAACTATTTATTACTGACTTTGTTATTTGCTTAAATAGGGCTAGCTGATAATTTGACAAACTGCTATAAAATGTAATAAATCAAGCATGTGCAAGTTTAACTTTAAGGCTAATAATGCAGGTATTGAAATAACTTCTATTAATATATACATAACTTTTTACATAAAGTCATCCTATGACATATCAGTAGATATATCATTTTCAAACAAAAGATATTTATTATTATAATTACAGTTTTGTAACATAAATTAGTTTTAGCATATTTTTTTGTTATATGATCAATCATTCCACAATAAAAACATTAAATAGGACAAAAACCTGGATCATAAACCACAACAAATGATTATACAATACTTTAACCTTTAAACCCATTAACTTGAAGCCTAACACTAGTGAAAACTGATATAGGCTAGTGAAAATTGATTTAGGCTAGTTATTATTGATTAAGGCTAGTTATTATTGATTTAGGCTAGTTATTATTGATTAAGGCTAGTTATTATTGATTAAGGCTAGTTATTATTGATTTAGGCTAGTTATTATTGATTAAGGCTAGTTATTATTGATTTAGGCTAGTTATTATTGATTTAGGCTAGTTATTATTGATTAAGGCTAGTTATTATTGATTTAGGCTAGTTATTATTGATTAAGGCTAGTTATTATTTATTAGGGCTAGTTATTATTGATTTAGGCTAGTTATTATTGATTTGGGCTTGTAATATTTATTAGGGCTAGATATTATTGATTTAGGCTAGTTATTATTGATTTGGGCTTGTAATATTTATTAGGGCTAGATATTATTGATTTAGGCTAGTTATTATTGATTTGGGCTTGTAATATTTATTAGGGCTAGATATTATTGATTTAGGCTAGTTATTATTGATTTGGGCTTGTAATATTTATTAGGGCTAGATATTATTGATTTAGGGCTAGTTATTATTGATTTGGGCTTGTAATATTTATTAGGGCTAGATATTATTGATTTAGGGCTAGTTATTATTGATTTGGGCTTGTAATATTTATTAGGGCTAGATATTATTGATTTAGGGCTAGTTATTATTGATTTGGGCTTGTAATATTTATTAGGGCTAGTTATTATTGATTTAGACTAGTTATTATTGATTTGGGCTTGTAATATTTATTAGGGCTAGATATTATTGATTTAGGGCTAGTTATTATTGATTTGGGCTTGTAATATTTATTAGGGCTAGATATTATTGATTTAGGGCTAGTTATTATTGATTTGGGCTTGTAATATTTATTAGGGCTAGATATTATTGATTTAGGGCTAGTTATTATTGATTTGGGCTTGTAATATTTATTAGGGCTAGTTATTATTGATTTAGGCTAGTTATTATTGATTTGGGCTTGTAATATTTATTAGGGCTAGTTATTATTGATTTAGACTAGTTATTATTGATTTAGGATAGTTATTATTGATTTGGGATTGTAAATATAGATTTGGGTCAGTGATAATTGATTTGAGCTAGTGCAAATTGATAAGGATCAGTAAATATTGATTTGGGCTTGTAATTTTTTTAAATTTCAAATAGTAGGGCTAGTAAGTAAATTGCTGTTTACAACATTAACAAAATTAAATATAATATTTATATTAATTCAGGCTAAAACTAGTCAAATTTGAGACCATTACTGTTCTTTCAGCATATCAAGTTTAGTATGGTCTTAGTATTTCTAGAGCTTATAATGAGTGTAATAACTGTGTCATTAAGTATATGAATTATAAAATCTCTATATTTATATACATAATAAAATAATAACTTATATAATAATGAAGTAAAGGCATGGTGGTATGAGAATGTATTGAGTTATATCATCACAGGAAATATTAATCATAACAAGAATGTATTCTGTGGTTGAACTCATAACGTTATACTTGACCACGCCCAGAGGCTATACTCAATGTTTCCATTTTAGTTCCCTCCCCCCACAACAGCCCCCCTCACTTTAAATTGTAAATTTCGCGCAAATATATTCCAAAAATGCACAAGAAAAACAAACTGAAGGCTAAACAAAAAATTGAATTTGGTACAGCCTTAAAATAAAAAAATGACTAACTGTATTGGAATCCAAGACCCTTGAACTAGAGTTTAAGCTACAAGCTAGACATTTTAAGTTATCACTTAACAAAATAAGCTACAAGACATACATTGTGTCATGCTCTTTAATGTACAACAAATAAAGGGATTGACCACTCATTATGTGAATTTAAAGATGCATGTACATTGTAATAAGACTTAACCTGACCACTTTGAACATTCAACATTCATTATGAATTAGTACATTATGTTCATATATAGTAAATAGTATAAGATGGAATGTCATTAATGTTTTAACTAACTAAACCATTAAGTTGTTTCAGTCATTTAATACCCATGTAGATTTTTCATGGAACCAGCTTTGTTTATGAATGCATAGTTTACATAAATGAGCAGTAATTGTATTTGTAATTTCAATAATTTTACTTATTGAATTAATTCACAATTATGATTATACAATATTGGTAACTTTTATTCAACTGTTAATGGTGCATCCATTAATACTGCTGATTTATTTACTCTATAGTTGTTCGATAATCCCCATACATAAATACAAATATCGAGGGGTGTGGATCGTTGAGCAAGTGGCAATCCGATCTGAACCACGATTCATGTGTAGCGATTCACGAATCGAACCACGAATCACATGTTAATGGAAAAGCATACAGAAATTCATGCAATAAGAAAAATCAGTGAAAAATACAGAAGCTTTTACTATATAGGAAACAGCGTACTCCAAACATTACAATCAGATGTTTTATGGGCATTTTCAGAGATAACATTTTGTTCAAATGTGTATATATAGAAATTTTGACACAAGATAATTCGGTCCCTACATAAATTAATGTTTTCATTAGTAGTGTGACATGGTTTCAGTAACAATTAAGCTGAAAATATTGTTTTATTTTTTCCAAAACTAGATCGCGATCCAATGATTTTGGACGTGACGAATATTTGTACTCGATTTTCTGGTCAATATCGCAGATATGGAGTACTCGGATACTCCCCGCAGCCCTACAAATATCTATAACAATTGATAGTAAATACAGAGGAACTGTAGTTTGTATTAGGAATATCAAACAAACATCAAGTATTTAAACCAGTGGGGTAAACATATGTACCACTGACAGTTGAATAAAATTTACCAATATGTGTAACTGACATGTTCACCTAGATTATCATTTAACCTAACTTCTAAATATTCTTTACAGTAATCTTTACAGATTATTAAACCTTTTCCACAAACTTCCTGGTTCTTCTAAGAACCTACAAGGATGTTAGAGTGTACTATCCTTAATTTGTAGAAATAAAATTTTATTGTTTATGCATAGTTTGTAAAGATTGAACAGAGATAAAAGTTACAATTTTAGTATTACTTGCATACATTATATCAATTAAAAGTTAAGTAGTTACTGATGTCTGTAACACATTAATTGTCTCAGGTCAATTGGTTTGTTTGTTTTATTTCGGATTAACACCTAGTCAACATGTTTTGGTCATTTTACAGAGTCCAGAGCACCTAACCTAGCTTTCCTGGACCCAGGTTTCAGGTCATTTGGAAAACTAAAAAGTATATACATGAATATATCATGCAAACAGACCTCCGTATGGACACCAATTTAACTATTTGTAACAGCAGCATGTTAAGTAACCACAACTAAACCTGAAGACAACTCAAACTGTGAATACCTCAACTTGTCTTAGGGTCAAGTTGTTCTGACCCTCATGTTATGGATTGTTTTGGAACATTTGGGGTAATTGAACAGGCTTCAGGTATAGCTAGTGCATATTGACCAAAAGAAAGGTTTATATAACCCATGACCTTCAATATTAACACAGTGGCTTACTAATTTCATGATAGTAAATCAATGCTGTACATAACCTGGGTGAAAATGAACACATATTCTGTTCAGTTCTGCTCAATCATATTCCATGTCAGTATGTACCTGCTATATCTAGATAAAACCAAGTAAAGTTTAGATTTTATCTGATATTAGTCAACCCTCATGTATTTCTTGTATCCTAACCATGAAATAACTCAATACAGTCAGATCTCGATACAACAACAACGTTTGTTTCCAAGAAATATGTCGTTATAACGCATATGTCAGTGTAATGAATTCTTCCGACCATGTACATGTTGGTATTGGTTCCCATAAAATATGTCAGTATAACGAGAATGTCGTTGTAACGGATGTCCTTGTATCGAGATCTAACTGTATAACCAGTCAGACTATCTTCATAAAAGTAACATTAGAAACTAATATGAAAGTTGAGAAACAAAATGGTGAAGTACATTCTCAGTTGGTAGCACACAAGTTTACTGACCGAGGGGTCGTGGGTTCGATTCCCGGGCTGGGCATACCTTCATTGAGCTTGGTCATGAACTTATTTCTACGGCCATTACCCCTCCTACAAATGATTTTTAATTATGTAGGGCAGTTGTCAGTCACTGACGAAAGTATGTTTCATAAAGCATAACAATGTAAATCTGAATTATAAAGCTTACAAACAATGTGACTGCTGGTTTAATCAATATATATGTAGAAAATTCTCGGCCATATGCAATGGGTAAGAAATTCTTACAGTTGTATTGTAGCTAATTAGCTGAATATCAGGCAATTTATTTGTTTTATTAATATTGACTTAGCATGGCCTTGTGAAAACAACAACAGCACTTCTTGCTAGCCAGTCATTCTCCTGGACCTTTAACTTGTTGTATTACTACCATTTCTAATGTCAGACGCATACCCGTATATAAGATCTAATAAGACTTCCGAATAATTTGAAACATGTACATATTACATAAGGGAACAAAAACAAGAAGGTACTTACTGATTGGATAATAGCTGTCACATGACTTACTCAAACATCGAACAGATTCCTGCAACATAGAAATATGTTATAACAATTAGAATAAATAAATGATTCAATGAAAAGATAATGGAATATCAACCTGTATTGTGATTATATTGATAACAAGTTAATTAGTTTTTTATCAGGAAAAAACATATTTTCATTTCATAAGGGAAAACAAGCCATTTGTGATGA
Source organism: Mactra quadrangularis (assembly GCA_025267735.1). Taxonomy (NCBI): domain Eukaryota; kingdom Metazoa; phylum Mollusca; class Bivalvia; order Venerida; family Mactridae; genus Mactra; species Mactra quadrangularis. The sequence goes on along the minus strand of CM046304.1, from coordinate 44,753,023 downwards.
GATAGAAAATAATTGGTAAAACAAAACAATCATAGTGTATTCTAATATAATTACCAATAATATTGTCAATCAGTCCAAATAGAACATAAATACCTATAATTGGCAGACATGAATATCTAGGATCTAGAATACCGTGATGCAGTAAATGAATTCAAAAGAAATATAGTGCGTAAATATTGACCCCGACCTGACCTTTCACATTTGCATCTAATAATTATCAAAACATATTCCTACGAAAGTCAGTACCACCCCTATTCTACACTTCGGCAGCGATCGTAAAATTATAGAAGTATGTTTGTGTGTTAAGTTTTAACTAATCCTCACAGCCACGGTGTAATCGAGCGTTAATACTACACTCCCTTGCCTTTACGCTAGTTTTTATGGCAACATGGTAGAGTGTCCGCTTATGCCTTGAGAGGTTGTGGGTTCAAATCTTAGTTCAGACCATAAATCTTTACTATGTTCCATTATCATATCGCCAGAACTATTTGCAGAATCTGAACATTAGTTCTAATTGAAATGACAATAGATGTATTTGACTGGGTCACTGGGCTGATTGCTTAACAAAAATAATCATGATTTACAGCTAAAATGATATAATCATTAAAACAACTTAAAACACTCCTAGTAAAAACCTAGAAGCCAATTGACAGATAACAATTTTATGTTATTATCACACGAAAGACCACTTAAAATGTTACAAACCCTGTAAGATAAAAACCTGCACTCTTGTCTATCAGACTCTATCATGTGCCAAAAAATGTGGAACTTTGTTTTTCCCCTAAATTTGTATAAAAAAATTCTGACTAAGAATAATTATTGCTTTGAGACTTTTCTTCACATAAAAATTAGTTCCACACATGTAGTAAGAAGTGAAGGCTGAAAATCTGCAAAGGTTGATTTTGACATTTTCATTAATATTTAATTTTGAATATTTACATAAGGGTCCTCCATGTTGAACACCTGCTACAAGCATTGTAAAACAAAACACCAGCAGAGTGTTCAGTAACGACTGTTAGCTAACTTTATGGGTACGGGAAAACTCAACCCGAAGTCAACTCCACCCGTGCATAACTCAACTCAAAGTTGGGACAACTTACCCCATTAGTAGGGGATTGAGTTGTCTCGGGTTGAGTTGTCTTTGGGTTGAGTTGTTTTGACACTTCCGTTATGGAACGTTTTGGAACGTTCAAGGTAACTGAACACGCTGCTGATTGAAACAGTTCACAGGTATAGAGTTCATACACATAAATCACACAGGTAATGAAGTAATTCTAACATTATAAAATGTCAAACAAGTAGTTTCCAATCATACAAGTTTATTTAATGCAATATCAAGGAAAAGATGCGGTCGTCGACAATTTTTTGAAAAATAGATCATATAAACTGTGTTTCATGGAGCTCAGATGTAAGACGATCTAGGCGTCTGCTGTCTACACCAGTTTGTGGTGACACATAAATCAGGCTTTCATTAATGATTAATTGAGACAAAGAGGCAGCTTTTCACCTTTACAGAAATATTAAATATAATTAGTCAGTAGTAGGGTATTCTTTGTAACTTTTGCCTATGGTTGTAAAATAATAAATATAATCATGATTGTGAATTTTAACAGGAAGTGCAGATTTCATTCCCTCTTAAACATGGAGTTGGCAGGTATTGATAAAATGTACCATATTTAGAAGTAATAAACATTGAAGAGAATAAAGCTATGTATGTATAGTCACACATTTAAATAACCATGCCTGACTCAGCCTGAGTTATTGTCTGGTAAAAAGACTCATATGAACTACCAGTGACCTTTGACACCAGGGCCTCATTATCAATAGGGCACATTCATGAGCCAAGGGCTATCTACAAGTAAAATTTAGGAAACCTAGGTACAGCAGTTGTCGGGTAATAGTCAGAACAAAGTTTTTACCATATAAATTCCCTACATCCTTGACCTTTGACCTGGGCCTTAGAATCAATAGGTCACATCCTTGACACAAGGGCTATCAAAAAAAGATTACATGAACCTTAATACAGCCGTTATTGAGTTATTGTACAGACAAAGTTTTCCAAACAATCTCCCAGTGACCTTGACCTTCGACACCATGGCATCATAGTCAATAGGGAATACCCTTGACCCAGGGACTATCCACACTTAAAATTTGGTGAATCCTTTTAGAGCCCTTGTTGAGTTATCATCTAGACAAGCAATTGTTCACAGACAGACAGATGGACAATGTCTTAAAATAATATGACCCATTTTTCCAATGTGCATGTAAAAATCTTGAAACAGAATGAGATGGTCAACTTCATTATTAGTATAAAGCAATAGATCAAAACATATGCATTTGTGTTTACAAATAATTTAAAGAATGAATTTAACTTAAGATGAAAAAAATGAACATCAATGATTTGTTTGTCATTCATAACAATTTACATTAGACTTGTTCATCATACTGATCTATATTATATAACAATGTCTAATTAGTATTGATATCATTTGATGTTTATAATAGATGCTTTTCATCATTATCTGCCAACTTTCAAATGCATTTCTCATGGTATAAAACAAAAATGGAGTAATCTTAAACAAGAAATGTAATGTGGAAACCACACTTAAGCCGGATTTAAAAACTTTAATGCATAAATTACAAAGGGAAACAATCCATAATAAAGCCAGGTAGAGTTGTGGTTACTGTCTAATTATGTTCATCACATGGTAAGTTATCATTTTATGAAGTTTCATAAAGATCTGACTATAAATGGCAGCAACATATGCTAAATTGAAAACTTATACCCAATTGTTAACGACACCGGAGGCCCAATTTTTTGTTGAAAAATCCAGCTAAAAATAGAATTCAAAAGCTAATGAGACCATAGATATTTGATTGAAGGAATAAAAGCATATATTTTATTTCTGCAAAACCACAATTTTAACCCCACAGCAATTTTTTACTTATATGCTACATTGTAATTTCTACACTTTTGGCAGCAATATGCACCTACTAGATCAAAATATTTGACTCATATGGTGACCAATGGTGTGTAGAAAGACAAAACAGTTAAAATTATGTTACTGTATCACAATTCATACAATCTGTTATCAAGATACTAAGACAGTCTTTAAACACTAGAGCTAAATCACTCAGTAATGATAAAATGTATTATATTTACCTTAGCACGACCAGTTAGAACCAGTTTAACTCTTTCTTCTAAACATTTAGTACAGGTAGCATGTCCATTAGGACAACGTGGATATTTCTCACCAGCAACATTCACATCACAGTTAATACAGGTATAATCCTTGGATGAACTACTATAACAACGTTTTTGTTTCTTGGGTGGCAAATGGTGAGAACCCTGAGGGGACGGGCTCCGTGGCAATGGCAGAGATTGATCATTGAAAGACGATTTAAATACACTTGTTGGATAAACGTCGCTTGTTGACACAGATCTTTTAAATGACCTGCTAAATGTACTTTGATTCATCTGAGAGAGTGGTAATGTTAAAGAGTTGTACAATGTGGTATTTGTACTGGTATAGGAAGACTGAAAATTTGCATTAGATTGCTGGCTATTTTTAGTAACATCCACATTACCAGACTGAGGCTGAGAAGTAGAGGTCAAGGATAAATCCATTGAAGCTAATAGAGCATGGCTTGCTTTAAATGGATCAGTCAGATCTGTTACATTAGAACACTTTGTTGGAAGTTTAGGATCAGATATGTTACTTTGCGTAGAAGGTACTACAGTATTACTAGAGCCTGAAGCTAAAGACACGGAGATGCTGGAATTTGTGTTACCACTACCTTGCTGCTGATCTGATTGGCTGGCATCTGTTTGCTGCATTGTGTCTCCACCTTTAGCTACATTTTGTGCATTGGTATTGTTACCTTGATCCTGATTGGTTGATGAGTCTTGAGATGTATTAGGAGGCCAGTTCCCAGACAACCAATCAGGTACTTTGAATTTAAAGTCAGACAAATCTGGTGTCTTTAACTTCCAATCTGGCCAATCAAATGACTTGAATTTGAAATTAAGAAATGAACTGGTTGACATTCCAGTATCAGAAGTTGTACTAGTGACAGTATTTGATGTGTCAAAATTATTGCTAGCATCACTAACAGTGGGTTTATCACAATCTGATTTTTTATCAGTTATATTCATACTAATTAATCCACTGGTATCCGGCTTTGTGTCTGTTTTATTGTCAGTTTGTTGCACATCCAGGGAACCATTCAGCAGCATTAGAAATGAGGAGTCCTGAGCGGAATTCTGCGTCACATCCGAGGTAGTTATATCATTGGCCCTAGTGCAACCTGTATCAAGCTGACTATCATCAATACCAGTAGACTTGGATGAAAGATCTAACGGTGCAAGAGTTGTGGAGCTTGTATCTCCCATAATAGCCACTAGAACATCACTGGACACTTTGTCTTCTAGTGATATCTGGGCAGTACATGATGTAAGACTAGCACTGCTAGATAATGATGTTAATGAATCCAGTGATGAAGTGGTAACAGTGACTGAAGATCTTGTTGAGATAACTACATCACTCGTCTGAGGAGGCTTTGTCTCAGATAAAAATATACAATCTTCACTGTCCACTTCAATCTCTTCTTTAATAAGTACAACATCATCATTGTCCGACTCATCTGAAACACGAAACAAACATTTATGAGAGTAGTCAGAATTATCTCCCCTATCTACATATAATTACCTCCCTTATGTCAAGATAAATACCTCCTTTGCTTTAAGATGATTGCCTCCCCTGTTTATAGATGATTACCTTCCCAATGTTAAAATACTTACTATCCCTGTTTCAAGATGACAATCTCCCTTGTTACAATAAATACAGGACCTCTGTTCTAAAATGACAACCTCTCTGTTTAAAGATTAAAACCTTTATGTTTCAAGATATTAATTTCAACCCTCATTTCAAGATAATTACCTCCCCTGTTTTAAGATAATGACCTTCTATTTCTCAACACAATTACCTCCCCTCTTTAAAAATAAAAAAAACTCCCATGAATAAAATTATTCCCATCCCTGTTACAAGACAGTAACTTCCCTTTTCCAAGACAAAAACCTTCTGTGTTTCAAGCTGATTTTCTAATATTCATAAGATAACTTCCCTTTTATAGATGGTTATCTCCCTTGCATCATCAAGATTAAGGATGACATACAATTAGATTGCAAAATGCAAAAATCTTGATTCAAATGTAATTGAACACATGTCATTCAGGAATCCCATTGGCATATCAATGACTTCACAGTTTACCTGTCCTATACTAATTCATATTAAGTCAGACATGAAGGACAACAACAGCCTGTGACTGAGAGTGATAAGCTTGATATTTGCTGGTATGAGAACTTGTTATACAAAATAAAAAAAACATAGCACAGATGTATAAATATTACCAAAAAAATTAACTTCAAAACCGAATAAATCGTGAATTTATGTAAATTAAAACTTATCTATTTGACTGTATTGAATATTGAATGATGTCACAAGTAATGTATATGCTTAAATGCTTTAACAGCAAAACACCAAATGTTGCAATTATCTATTTAACAAAAAAGGTAATAAGGAAACCACATGAAGCCTTAATTTATTCAAGATCTGACCATAAATGACAGAGATATCCAACATATTAAAGGAAATAATCCATAATAGAGCCAGGTAGTTGTGGTTACTTTCTAATTCAGTTCATCACATGGTATGTTTTCATTGTATAAAGTTTCATAAAGATCTGACAATTAATGGCAGAAACATATAGTAAAAGAAAAAAACTTTAACGCAATTGTTAACGCACCAGACGCCTGCCTGCCCCCCCCCCCCCCCTGGGTTTCACAAAACTATAAGCTGTTTTTTTCATTGAAAAAATCTGGCTAATAATTAATTCAGTAAACTTTGTGATTTCTACTGTCTACAAAATTAGGATTTGAAAGTGGTTGCCCAAACAGGTCATTTTAGCAGCTAGCACTATATCTTGTTAATAGAGATTTGGTGGCCCAAAAGAAACTTTTGGTTGCCTGGGAGATCTGATCCAACTTATAATCCGGGTCGGAAGCACATTTGGATGCACGCCTGGATTTCAAATCTAGTGTCCCAAAGGGGGGGTACTAATTCGAATCCCACTAAGGGAGGTTATACTCTTTCATGAAAATTTAATAATAATGTCAATTTTCATCCATTAATGAGGTATATGGAGAAGTTTCCGGCATTGTGGAAAGGCAGATGAGTACTGGTTATAGACAAGGGTCCAGGAAGGCTAGGTTAGGTGTGCTGAACATCTTAAAAAAATAAATTATGTTGACATGGTGTTAAACCCAGTATAAATAAAGATCCAACTTATTGATTCTTGTACAACAGTTCATTTTCATGTTTTTCTATGATTTGACCATGTAACCCAGATTTTGACCTCAAATGACTCTTCATTGAACTCTCAGGGTTGCTGATATTTTTTTGATAATCAGAGATTAAATAAGACCAGGGTTTCCAGTGACTTGTCCCAGTGACAATTTTTACTCAATATTACGTAGGTGAAAAATTCATTGATAAGAAACCACAACCTAACAACCACATCATTAGTATTAACTAGCTCACCATTTTATCACTACTTCCTGTTAAAAAAAGGTCAAGATACAGGACATGGCAACTATGCTAATGGTAGAGTTAATATAAAGCATCCCATGTAATGATGTACGGAAGCAAATAATTGTCAAAATGATCCCAGACTATCAAGGCGATGGCAGAGATAATTATGAGCGTCAACAGTTTACTGTCACCTTGGTGATGATCTTCCCAGTCTCCAATCAAATTGATGAAGGCATGTGAAATATGGGATACTATATAAATAAAAAGTAACTAGGTCCTTTGTATAAGTTTTATGCCTTATTTAAACATGCATCAAGAGTCAAATGAGAAGTGTTCACATAATCATTCCTTCAAGGCTTGCATGTAAAACATTAGTTGTGACTTCTATGATCCCCCTTGAGCAACACTCAAGATTTTTCACAATTAACAAGCTGGACTCCAACCTATATTCCTCCATACTTTAGAAGCTATTTGATAATAATGCCATATTAGCAGGCACTCCAGTTTTGTTTAGCACATCACCGAGATGGCGAGATCCATCGATAGATTTATACATGATGATGTTAACCACTAGAGCAAAGAATACAGTCTGTACAGGTTAAACTCAAGTATAATACATCAATAGGAAAAGTTAAATAATGTTAAATCTTGAATATTCATTAACACTCATGTATAATAGAGGCCAGCTATGTGGGTATAGGTCACTGAACTTTGAATACTTTAATTAAAGTGAACCCATACTTTTATGTGACTTATCGTATACTCACAATTGACTGAAAGAGAAAACCAATCAACAAGGTTGGACAATCATTGTCTTTACAATGGTCATCAATCCCAACGGAATCACTTGTCAGTTACTCAGAAATTCCTTCTTAAAATTAGGATACCTTCAATAAAACTTAAAAGACGAAATTTTGGTACTGATTCGTAGCCACAAATTGTGATAAACAATTCATGGATCATCAGTTAAGAACAGGATGAATTTTCAGGGATCCTGAACTAATGGAACTCCCAGCTAAGAATAGGAAACTGGGATCCCTACCCAAGTTTTTGAGAACCTCGGAATCCTGGAACACAGTTAGTAATAAAACGTTCTAGAACTCAGAAATAATAGGTGGCAGAAAAAATAGACAGGTGAATCATAGAGTTTGTTTTAAAAAAGCTATTTCTGAAACAAAAAATGGCAAGGATGAGAAAATGTGCAGCCCCCTGGTTTAAATAGAATAATCACAACAGTGTGTGTATTGTGGAGATAGTAGGTGACTATAAAGTCACTTCCAACAGCCTTGCTGTTGGGTTAACCCTTTAGCGACGCGGTTGAGTGTCTTGCCTACCACCTGGGAGAACCAGGTTCGATTCCCAGTATTGGCATGTATGGTTTTTATTCCCCCAATTTACTTTAGTATGTAAAACCCTTATTTATAAAGTGAGTCCTCGAAGTTCTCAATATAAATTTCGAAATGCCTTAACGACTATATTATGTATATATCTCAAGTATTTATCATAAACAATCAAACTACTCAATATAAAAATGTTAGACCTAGGTCCACATTATGTCACTCACATACCTTAAATTCTATAAATAGCTTCAATGTAATGAATGAAACATGTAAAAAATACATTTAATATGGACACTACAACATTATGGTATTTTGATTAAATCTTATCTATCTGAAAAAATGAGAGAATATCAAGAAGGGATGAGTGGTATCCATGACGATATTGTTCACTTTGACATCACTAACATGATTTCTAGGACGTTCGTTAAACCATTAATCAGCTGAGACTGTGTCTGTGTGGAATGACACACAGCAGGGGCCAGGGCGTACACTTTTACTTAAACGCAATTAAGAATAAAGGAACCATTATTTAACACCACGATCTATCTATAATCATACAAAAACAACTCGAGACATGATCTTGAAATCGACGAAATAAAATCACTCGTCATACAATTAGTGTTGTTTACAAAAAAAATCGAGATAACAAACCGTCCTTACCGTCTGAGCCGATTATAATTGGATCTGTGTTCTCGTCCGCCATGTTTCACCACACAACTATAGATGAAGGGTTTAGTGATCACCTAAGACGGACAACGCCGAACAATTTTCAGAAAAACTGCGTATTTTCCACTTCCTAATTGACATTCTAAGAAGGGACGGTTTACTGTAGCTCTCATTTGCGGAAATTGCCAGATCACGTGACTTTTGTTTTGTTTTTGTAACAGAGTGATCTCCCTTGACGAGAGTAAAATATCAAGACGAGGCCATTCGAGCGCTTTAGAAATTGTTCAGTTTTTTGCACTTTCATTCTAAAATGGATAATAATAGATTATTTGTAGAAATATATAAAAATTGGGGTTTTCAACATAATTGTTGAATATCTAAGTATACATCCATCATGCTCTTCCGGGTTTTCAAAAAGGAATGTAGAATAAGACCTACCTATATAATTTTCAGGACTATACGCCCACAACTCTCCTTATAAGGGCATGTTTTGCATTTAACATTTTATGACTATAAGTATATGACGTTTGACCTATAATCTGAATGAACACCTAAATAATATAAGTGCTGTGACATCACTCATTCGAAAGTACATGGACCTTATATTTTTGCGACTTGTAGGCCTTCACCATTCTCACGTATATATATTATTTTCTATTTATAACCACATATGGCACAAATGTGTCCTAGCTTTCACAACATAATATATATTTATAATTGTTTTATATAAGTCGCTTATATAAATAATCATAAAGGACAAAATACATTATATTCTACCGATCCTTTCCATAGTTCTCCAAAGACAATCATAAAAATAACCAATTAATGTCTTGACCTGATACTATAACTTTAGGGCCTAACTAAATTGATTTCATGTAAATACACACAAATATCAAAATAATTACACAAAAGTTATCTATCGTTTTTGCAAGCTATTGGTTCAGACTAGTATTTAGTTGCAAATTCAACCGTTATATGTGGTCTTTGACCTAGGAGAAAAGTTCTTGAAAAAAATCCCTAAAAATGTCGTAATGTATGCTAAATTTAATATTCTATTGAACCAACATAGAATTATTGTCGGAGTTGGACATCATTGTTAATATTCACCCATTCCCATTCTGGAGAAAATAATAATAAGGACCATCATAGACATGTAGTTGAGTTATCTAATTATTCCTCATATATCGACCTTGAAATACAATCATGTATAATTGTATATATACGTATTAAAGGCTAAAAAAAAGTTTCAGTGCTGTTCAAAGTCTGTGTCCATATTGGCATACACGTTCAGCCGACTTTACAATTTTGTATGATTGTTTCTGATTATTGAAATCCCTTTTATTTAAATGATGACCATTCTCTTACATATAGGCCTATTCTCGATATTAGCTAGATCGAGAATCTTGATAACCCCAGGAATAGGGAACTTTAGTCAGTTATTTCCCATTGTATACTCTTCAAATTGATAGGTCCTATTAGTTGGATTACTCGGATTTAACCCTTACTTTTCAATGTCAATTTGCCAAAATTATTCTGAAATTACTTTTTTTGTAAATCATTTAATTTGTTTGAGATTCAAGCTAAGTATTTTTAGGGTAAAAAACTAAATAAATTTCATCACTTCTGTTAATATCTGAATTTACCAGAAAGATATTAGATGAAATATTTTGTTCATTTACTATGTCATATTACTTAACAAACTTTTGTATATTGCATACACATTTTTATTTTCGTATTTTTTTACGATTCCACATTGCCATATCAGGGGGCCGGACCCCCTAGAATTTGGAAAATGTACCTGTCCATTAGTGTATTTCTTGCCTGTAAGTCATTTTTAAGTAGCATGAGGCAATTTTCTCGGTGCTTAACAAAGATTTGATGGTTACGTAGTTATTATTATCATTTGATGCATTTTTTTCTGCAAATTTGGTATAATGTGGTTATGGTTCGAGGTTCGGACCCCCCCCCATGAAAAGTTCGTACCCCCCTAGAAAAGTTCACCCCCCCCCCCCAGAAAAAAATCCTGGAACCGCCCCTGTTGATAACTAGGTTTATGTCGGCTAATAGCTATTCATAGCTAATGTTAACTGTTGTATATAATACCGACTATAAATAAAAGTTTGTATCTTGTATCTTGTTAATCTTGCATAGGAATTCAATGATAAAGTCCGAGGATGCAATTGTAAGGACCTACTTACCAATTGGATTGCTTCATATTTTATCAGAGAAAGATAACTGACTAAAGTCCCTAATTGAGAATGGTGATCCATCACTGTACCCATTTAACCTGGATAGATAGATAGATTTATTTCTGTATAAAAATATAAATTAACATAAAATCATCATACATGTAGTAATAAAATAAACATGATAATAATGTTATGCCATCTATATTACATGCACAAAGGATAACACAAAAAAGAGAACAAACATCCCTTATTTCCATTGTGGTCCTTGGATATATATATAATAATAGGTGGTATGGGAAGACATGTTTAATGTTAACAGAATCACAGTCATATTGAAATTGAAAGAAATGGAGTTGAAAAAAATGTAGGTAAACTTCTTGCTAAAGGAAAATAGCACAGACACTGAAGGGTTAGATACTGGAACCTTACGTTCCCTACAAGCTGGTTCTACAACTAAACCACTACATCTTCTTTATGAATTTGTTAAACATAACAATGTCAAATTTCGTCGTATCAATTTTTATCTTAATTAAACTTCAATTTAACCAGAATGTTTATAGTTAATTTGGTGTTACCAAATTTCACTGAGAGAACAACAGTTAAATTTTCAGCCTAGACACTTTGTAACAGAGACACTTGTACTCACTTGCCTTCAAGCTAGCTTTTATTGCGATATGGTAGAGTTACCGCTCACGACTCGAGAAGTCGTGGGTTCAAATTTCAGCTTGGACTATGGATTTTTATCGATAACGTATGAAATGTATTATTTCATTTCAATTTTTTCGTATTTGTGTAAAAATAGATACAATGCACAAAGAAAAAGTACAAAAATATAAGATAGAACAAATTCATCGGTTCATACGGAATGTGATAATACACGGATCGGTTTTGCTTCATAGAGAGAGATAACATATTTTAAACTGTTGCTGTTCCTTATATACAAATGTAAACTCAAACTCCGTTTTAAAACGATTTATTGTACTATCTGTAAGGAGCCTATTTTAAATTAGTGAGCACCATAATGAACGGATGTGGAGCTATAAGTCATGTTTTTTGTACGCTTACAAAAAAGTTAAAAAAGTTAAAGCGCGGTTTAAAGTCTGATTCCATTTATATATGTTCAGCCGACTTTACAATCTTGAACAACAGACACAGCTCATATTTTCTTGCCACCTTGTTGGTTCTCAACAAGAAAAATCAAAACGAAAGAAACTATGTTCGTTTCCGTTTAGAATATAAAACGTAAAACAAAAGTTCTATATTAAAAGGAGAAAAAAAATTGTTGTTCATGATTTGAGTGTGAGAACAGAGCATTCTGTTACAAGTGACCCTCCTAAATTATAATAACGGACCTCTTTGCTGTGATTGATCACCCCAAAAAACATGTGCCCCACCTGACCTGAGATACGACACCGACGCCGACGCGAAGAGAATGACAGGAAATTGGCACTATGAAAGTGATATTTCCTTGACTTTAAGATAAATTTGACAGTAAAATCATTCATCCGATCTTTACAAATAGATATAATGATCTAAATTGATATATTTAAGCATCTAAAAGTACCCGGATCAGGCCTTATCAAGTATTAAAAATATTGACAGAACAAGTACCCTAACCAAGCACTTGGAAAATATGCATTAACAAAACTAAGGGAGATAAATCTTTTGGTACGGAAATTCGCGAGTTTGCGTCATTATCTCCCCTTAGTCATACGTTTTCTTCAGAACAACGGCTCGTGAATGAGACCGGTCATTCAAAAGAACTAACAAGTGAAATTAATCAAATCAACTTTAGTGTTTCGAGTGATTACAATAAATGAATATTTCTTTTATAGCCCTCCGTACAAATGTACAATAATTGAAAAGTCAAAACAGCATGAAGTACTGTTCTGAACGTAAATAACATTCATTAATATATTAAATAATTACTTGTTTCCTGACAATTTTACTTCACAAATTTTGTGTTGTATAAAAATGCTAATATTTCACAGACCTCTCACTTTCTGGTATTCATTCCGTTGTCGTTGTTTCGACGACCGCATCCTCGCAATTAGTTCGTTTTCTACTACATGTATTTCCATGGCTACCTGTTACTTATCCTCGAGTTTCCTTCAACTTAATCATCTACTCATAAGTATGATACATTTTAATCCAATATAAATTTTATATTTTACACAACTGTAAATCACCGAATCGAAATTAAAACTGATGATACGAGGACCTGTGTTTAACTAAATATATAAGTTATTCCACAAAGGTCACCGGAGCAAGGTCACCGGAGCAAGGTCACCGGATCCCATTTTCGGATCCACCGGATCTAACGGAGTACATGTATGTTTATTAAATGTAGATGGTACCACGTGCTTTTACGTTTGCTATTAAACCAGCAGCGTGTTCAGTTACCAAAACGTTCCGTAACGAAAGTGTCGGAACAACTCAACCCATAGACAACTTGAAATCCGAGACATCTCAATCTCCTATACTAACGAATTGAGTTGTCCCAACTTTGAGTTGAGTTATGCACGGGTTGAGTTGTCTTCGGGTTGAGTTCTCCCTTACCCGTAACGTTAGCTAACAGTAGTTATTGAACACGGGGCTGGTATGAGTTAAATAAGCTATTCTAAGGTATTAGAATGTTTACTAAAGGAGTCTTGTCGACTTTGAAATTATTTTCACAATATTTTATCATGATGAAGGAGTGTGGTAAAAGACATTGAAGGCAATTATGTGCTAGATGTCCCCTGTCCGATTGTTTTGCCATGACTAATTGAAGTTTAATTAGCAAGATCACAACGATAGGAATAAAAACAGGCCGAGTCATCTTTATATTGTTTTAAATAGAATAATAACACTAGAACTTTTATTAATTCTTAAACCCCTGCCACTGTCGCAAATAGCGAATATAGGTTAAGTCCGGTATACCGGATTCAAGGTCAAAGAGTTTACCGGATCCCGATCTGGTGAAATAGAATCCGGCGGTATAGGATCCGCTGGATCCCACTGAGTATCTACACTCAATAACCCGTGTGAACGGGGTTAGACCAGGAGGTTAGATGGGTTAGACAAATTTTAGCTTAAGACATTTCGTAGATATTTTGTTATATAATTAGTTGAATTTACTTTCATGTTAATACAAAAAAGGACTTAAATAAAGTAGTGTAAATTGTCAACTTCTGTTAGTTTTATTTTGATGTGGATGTAAAAAACCGGCGATATATATGAGAGGTCTAACCATACTACCAACTTAGAAGTCTAACCAGTACCAACTTATAAGTCTAACCAGTACTAACTTAGAAGTCTAACTAATAACAACTTAGAAGTCTAACCAGTAACAACTTAGAAGTCTAACCAGTACAAACTTAGAAGTCTAACCAGTACCAACTTAGAAGTCTAACCACTACCAACTTAGAAGTCTAACCAGTACCAACTTATAAGTCTAACCAGTACCAACTTATAAGTCTAACCAGTACCAACTTAGAAGTCTAACCAGTACCAACTTATAAGTCTAACCAGTACCAACTTATAAGTCTAACCAGTACTAACTTAGAAGTCTAACCAGTACCAACTTAGAAGTCTAACCAGTTACAACTTAGAAATCTTACCAGTAACAACTTAAAGAAAGTACACCACATTAAATGATTCTATTTCACCGGATCGGGATAACATACAACCAAAGATACGAGCAATGTGATCAACTGTCAATGAGTCACTAACACGGCCTGCAGAACGCTGTGGAATATTTAGTATATCAATACATTTGTCTGAGTTTAATAAAAGTTGACTTCTAAGTAGAAATCTGCCAATGAACAGCTTTAAAAAGTAATCGTATAAGATATAACGATAAAAAAGTATTTCCAAGTCAATCATTGATTCTCTCAAAAATCGATAATCATATTTACGAATGAAAGCTCGTACTAAACCTACATGTATTAGCATACATATATATTTCATCGACGTTTTTCATTTTTAAAAACTGAATTCTCTTTTTTCTAGATCAACGATAAACGTAGATTGACTCTCTGATTGTTTAACAGTGTGTTGGAGTTTACTATTCAGTTAGTTTCCGTTATGATAACCAGAACTCGGGAAATGGCTCTACATTTTGGAAGCATGCTCGGTATCATTGTAATGTTTGTTTTTGAGAACTACTGCGTCGCAGGTACATGTATTATGTTTTTACACCAAACCGTAGACTTTTATGTTAAAATATCAACATTTTTATTGTAACAAAGCATATAATTGTAAAATGTCAATTTTCATTGTTTTGAGAAATATCTGCAACAAGTCAGCTTCCAACAATACTTTCGCAAATGAGCAAAAGTTATATTTTTTAATAAATAATTGTGTAGCATTTACAAGTGGTACTTTTCCTTAATTGCACTTTATTGCGCGAATTTTGTATGTCCCTTATGTGACTATTAAATGGTGTTTTGTCCATGTCACGTTAGCGTGACGTTAAGGTGGGTCGGTACCTTACTCGGAGGGAAAAACGAAAAAAATATTTTGTTCACCGATTATAATAAAAGTTGGCAGGCAGATACCTTCATGCTTCTTGTTTGTTTTTCTGGTAACCTTAGCGACGTTGTCGTTTTTTTCACGACGTCACGGACGTCACAATGGTTCGCGCTAAAAACAGGCATGCAAGTACATTAAACCCATATATTTAAAGTATTGAATGTCCGAGGACAAAGACAATTATACCAAAATGTTATGAAATGCTGTTGCATACAAATACTTTGTTCCGATTATCTAAATATCACGTCATTCGTAAAGATTGTACATTTCATCACTAAATTTAATAATTAAAATAAATAATTAATTTTACTTTGAACGCGATATTGTGAAAAACTGAGAACGTTCACTTTCCTTTTTTTTATTTCATTAAAATGACACAAAAAGTGCGTGGATTTCAAAAATCGCGATAAGAATTTGACCACCGTTCTGCTTTAATTTGAAAATAACCATTATAACTCGGCAATTGGTGAAACCTTTTAGACGTGAAAACCCTAAATTCAGTGATGAAATGTACAATCTTTACGAATGACGTGATATTTCATTACCTTAATTCATGGTTAAGGTAATCTTAAATAGGAGTTAAATTGAAAATTTGACAATCTTAATCAAATAAACTTAAAGGTACTAGTTCACAGATTTTGGTTTATTTTTTCTCTAATTTCAAAATACCATTCAGTGTCTGTTATTGTGTCAAAAAATAATTCTTATTATTTAAAGACAAACTGAACTAAAAGTTGCAAGATATATACAATAAAACTCACCAAAAATGCACTATACGTGTCTATACCGTAACATACGGGGTAGATATTTACTACATGAAACACCATCATTTGTAGTTATATGTCAGTTTGCACTAAAATTGTCAATATTAGAACACTACTTCCCTTGGATCAAAAATATTTCCATACATTTTTGATAGTTTTAGAAAAAGTTGATATTTAAGTTGAAATCTGTGAATGAGTGCCTTTAATATTGTAGACATTTGAAGAAAAATCGTTGACTTTAGGGAAAGATCAGTTGTTATTAGAATTTCGTATACTTTATCTAACATAATGAGGCCGAACGACTTAAATAAAATATCCACTTAGATTCTTGTATTAAGTTTCTTTGATTTAATTTCACGGCGTCTCAACGCCGTGATATTGTAATGGATAGATTTTGGTAGCAATGGACTAAAGTCACGTGACATAAATCCTTTCGATTTCTACTGCCGATATTTTATTGTTTTTTTAATGCAATCATTGTAAATCCCATTTCCGTTAAAAGTTACTTAGAAAAAAGCATTTTATTTGTAAACCATATAAACAATATTTCTATCAACAGTGCAACACGAAAAATCAGCGTTTTATAGTGACACATTTCCGCAAATCTATTCGACACACTTGAAAGCTCGCCAGTTTTTAATTTGTTCGAATGGATTATGTTTTCTCGTGTCCGAGTAATTTTTTTCACGTCTAAAAATGTCTTTTGAACCTTACATTTCTAAGTTTCTATAAACAAACACATGAGTCTACAGTGATACACAAGACACGAGATTCTAAAAATAAACAGCGGGGAAATCCAACTGTTGAAAACGCGGATTCGTCAGTGGAAGGCCAAGGGTCAGGATAGGCCAGGTGGGAGAAAAGTGACATTCGCCTGTGTTTATTTAATATTGAAGGACTGCTTGGGCGGTCTTATAATAAATTGACTGATACTGAACTCAAAAATATTTTTGATAACCATGACATTATTATGTTGACAGAATCTTGGTTGAATGACAATTATAATGATTTAATACATGTACAAGGGTTTACCCATTATTTACTAAATAGAAAATTGACTCATAAAAACGCTCGTCGAGACAGTGGTGGTATTATTGTATATGTATCTAACAAAATCTCTTCTCATGTTACTTTATTAAAAACAGAAGGTGACTGTATATTATGGCTTAAGCTAGATAATTGCTTGTTTAATTTTAACCATGATCTTTTTCTTTGTATTTGTTATAACATCCCTAAAGGTAGTAGTAGGGAAGGATTAGTTGACCAATGTATATATGATATAATATGTGAACACATGCTGTATTTTAGTGACATGTATAATGATAATTGTAATTTTATGATAGCGGGTGATCTCAACAGTAGAGTTGGTAAACTTAAAGATTATGTTGTAACTGAACAATTATTTGATTTTAATATATTACCTAATGACTATATTACTGATGAACCTATAGAGAGAATTTTTAAAGATCAAACTATAAATGATAATGGTAGATTATTGATTAATTTTTGTCAACAGACAGGTATGCGTATTATGAATGGTCGTGCTGGAAATCCAGACCAATCTTGTAATTATACATGTGTAAAACAGGCAGGTAGTAGCGTTGTTGACTATGTATTGTGTAAGAATGAATTATTACAATATATTCATGATTTTCGTATACTTAGTCCCAGCATTTTGTCCGATCATTGCGCTATTAGTTTTACTTTACATGGTTATGAATCGATTGTAAATGATGTTAATAATAATGAACAAGACGAATATGTTGACAACATTTCCTTTCATTATAAATGGAACGACGAAAAGAAAGGATCATTTAGTAACCATCTTGGAAGTGATTTTTTTACGCATTCAATTAATTCAATACGGCATGACATGGAAAATATACAGTCATCCGATGATATTGACCAAAATCTTGAAAGTTTTTATACATTAATGTACAATGCCTGTGATCCTTTATTTAAGAAAAATATAAATAATTTTAATACTAAAAATACGAAGCATGAATGGTATGATAATGATTGCAAACAGTCAAGAAAAGAATATTATAAAAATCTGAATAAATATAAAAATATGAATACTATTAAAAATAGAAAGGATATGGTACATTCTCGATCGAAATATAAAAAAATGATTAGAAGTAAAAAGTATAACTACAATGTAACACAAACAAAAAAGTTAGAATCCCTGCGTTATAAAAACGCAAAAGAGTACTGGCGATTATTGAAATCTACATCAAATAATAACACAAATAATACAAATATTTCAACAAAACGCTTCTCAGAATATTTCCGGGCAATTAATGACCCACAGTCAGTTTTCTTCCAACCAGAAGAAGACGTGCATTTATTAAATGAAAGATTCTTAAACGGAGAACTACAAGTCATGTTTTCAGAACTAGATCATCAAATAAGTCATTCCGAAATTAAAAAAGCATGCAAACAATTAAACAATGATAGATCAGGAGGCTCAGACTATTTAATTAACGAGTTTATCAAATACGGTTATGATTTTATCTCTGATTATCTTCATTGTCTTTTTAATACCTTATTAAAGCATTCGTATTTTCCAAGTAAATGGACTGAAGGCTATATAGTTCCTCTCCACAAGAAAGGAGATATCAATTCACCGGAAAATTATAGAGGGATAACTCTGTTAAGTGTCATTGGTAAACTGTTTACAAAAATAATTAATGATCGATTAAATAAATGGGCTGAGGAATATTTCATTTACGTCGAGTCTCAGGCAGGTTTTCGTAGTAAAATGGGTACTGTAGATAACATATTTGTACTACATTCGTTAATTAACCATTTCATATCTAAAAATAAAAAATTATACGTATGCTATGTTGATTTTACAAAAGCATTTGATTATTTAGTCCGAGAAAACATCTTTTATAAACTCATACAATATGGGGTCCGTGGAAAAATGTTAAGTTTGATACATTCGTTATACAGTAATATAAAATCAAGAGTAAAACACAATAATAAATTAAGCGATACCTTTGAATGTAACCTTGGTGTTTTTCAAGGTGACTCATTATCACCTTTGATATTTTCTTTATATGTAAATGATCTTGAAGATTATATGTACATAAATGGTTGCGAGGGTGTTGATATAGGTTTATTAAAGCTTTTTTTACTTCTATATGCAGATGACATAGTTATCTTTGCAGAAACTGAAAAGGGTCTACAACAGGGATTAAATGTATTACATAGTTATTGCGAACGATGGAAATTAATAGTTAATACTAATAAGACCAAAATAATGATATTTAGAAAGAGTGGTCTGATTAGAGAAAATTTAAAATTTAACTTTAATGATACTGAAGTTGAAATAGTTAATCATTTTACGTATTTGGGTATTGTATTTACTACCGGAGGTTCTTTTATTAAAACATTTGAATCCTTAAAGGGTCAAGCATTAAAGGGAATATTTAAATTAAAATCTTATATGTACAAATTCCCCACCATGACTGTAAGTCAACGCCTAGATTTATTTGATAAACTTATCACTCCGATTCTTGGATACTGCTCGGAAGTATGGGGATATCACGAAGCATACATTTTAGAAAAGATTCATTTACAATTTTTAAAACAAATGTTGGGGGTAAGAACCAAAACCCAAAATAATTTTGTTTATGGCGAAGTAGGTAGATTCCCTCTACAAACCTACAGAATTGTAAGCGTTATACGCTATTGGCTTAAAATTGTCTCCCTTGATAATCGTAAACTGTCAAAAATCATATATGATATTATGCTGCAAGATCTTGATAATAATCCAAGAATAGAAAATTGGGCCTCAAATGTTCAAAATATTTTACAGAAGTTTGGCTTTAATCATGTATGGTTGAATCAAGGCGTTGAAAATAATAATCTGTTTCTTAGAATTTTTAAGCAAAGGGTTAAAGATAATTTCATTCAAAACTGGCAAGCACAAATCAATGATTCAACTAGAGCCCAAACATACACACTGTTCGCAGAATTTGCATTTCAAACATATCTCGATAAAATATCAGTGGTTAAATATAGATATGCTTTAACAAGACTTCGTACATCTAGTCATAGATTAGAAATAGAGACCGGACGTTGGACCAAACCAAATAGTATTCCACGATCAGAAAGAAAATGTCAACACTGTAATATCTTAGAAGACGAATTTCATTTCCTCTTAGAATGTCCTCTTTATCATGATTTTAGAATAAATTATATTAAAAGATATTTTTGGAAAAGACCGAACATTTTAAAATTTATTCAATTGTTACAATCAAAAAATACAACAGTTGTAAAAAATCTGTCAACTTATATTTACAAAAGTATGAATAAACGTGAACAATTATATTATTTTAGAAGTTAAGATAAAATCACACGTACTATCTATTTCAACGATACTTACCAATTGATGTTCAAGTATTTTATTTTTTACATTCATATGCCTTTGTATACATACATATATTGTTCTTATTTCTCTATGTATACACTTCTCTCCCCTTTGTATATATCATAGTACTACTAATACAATAGCTTCTATTTGCACCTAAATCTATCTATCTATTTTTATAGCATTCTGATAAATGTTAAACACTTTATAGTATATATACAGCCTGACCCGGATAAGCGACCCTCGGCATTCAAACATACTATAAAGTTACACAACACAGTCTTGATGTTATTCTGTGGTGTTATCATATTAGTTACTCAGTTGTCCTGAGTCTAGATTCTCTGTCTATATGACATAACCGATGGTCACGATATGCAGGTCAGGCTGTACATCACTTTGTAAACAACATTCTATTTAAAATATATATTGATATTGTTGCCGAAATTTAATGACCGTCACTGGAAATAATTTTATGTATATTTAAATGTTATTACATGTTTGTATTGCCTATGGACAAATGTCTTTTTTGCAATAAAATTATGTCTATGTCTATGTCTATATTTGCTGGCATGTAATTTTTTTTCTAAATTATGATTTCTATTCGAAATAGATTGCCTTTTGTGTTTAGGTGCATCTTTTCGGAATTGAGATAAGTGTTAAATCCTTTCGTGTATCCAGCTACCAAATTCTTCCGTAACAAGTAAAGGAATGACTACTCTCCAATGCACCGGTTCGAAAAAATCACTCGTTCTCTATAGTGAGAAATTTTCATTTGAAAACAAAATTATCTGATACCCTGTACAATACATCGGGCGCCACCATTATTCACCTTAGTCTGACATACTTTTACCTCAAAGTACGACTGGGAACCAGACCATGTGGACGGTATACAGAAATCAATCGCCAAAACTCGCGTAAAGTGAAAAAAAAACATTCGTCTTTCAATATTACTTTTATACAATTTCAGAGCTTGTAAATGTTGCTCTTGGAAAACCTGCATTCCAAACAGACACATATGAACCATACGTTGCGTCTAATTCCGTTGATGGTATTACTTTTGCTGGCATGAGTGCCGGTTTTTGTTCTACTACAACCGGAGATGCATTTGAAGATTACTGGGAAGTTGATCTCGGGGATGTATATAAGATTGACCATGTTGATCTGTATAATAGACAAGACTGTTGTAGTAAGTAATTATTTATTTTTTCTGCAACAGAAGAAGAGCTACTTGTTTATTTATTTACTGGATTTAACGCCGTGTCAACACAATTTAGGTCATTTTACGGCGTCCAGCGCACCTAACCTAGCTTTTCTGGACCTTTGTCTATTAACCAATACTCACTTACCCTTCCACAAGGCCGGAAACTTCTCCATATTATCTAATCAATGGAGGAAAATCGACATTATTGTCAGATTTTCATGGAAGGGTATAACCTCCCCGGGTGGGATTCGAACCCGCACCCCCTAGGGCACAAGTATCCAAATCCCGGCGCGCTACCAACTGCACTATTGACCTGGGTTGTTATAACATAGGTTATATAAAATAATATTATACAACAATAGTAATGTAATGATATATACAATATATATAACAGTTTTACAATAAACTATAGATATAGAACGTCAAGTAAGTAAAATATCTTCACGTTTTTCAAAAGCATAATATATGAACATGGCAACGTTTCGAAGAAGAGATTCGTTCTTACTTGTCATCAAGTTATAAAATCTATAAAAAATAGTTATATTATGGGTATACCAATGTGGAATATACTTGTCTCGCAAAACATTGTAGACAGGACATAGTAGTACGAAATTATATTCGTCTTCTATTCCTGCACAAACTTTGCATCGACGTTATTCCCTTGGTATATTAGTTCGTCGGCCAACTTCTATTTCCAGCTCATGAACTTCAGATCTTAATTTTGCGTAACATCGCCTAAATTTTCTGATAAAAAGATAGTCTATGTATCCTTATTGCTCAAACAAGGTTTTATACTCTCTGTAATAAAACAGCTTAATTATTATTATGTGCTAACTCTGAATACCATGATTTCAGATAATTGTCTATTTGTCTACGATAGTTTTAATGTCATTATGTTCGGTGTTGTGTTGGAATCGCATCGAACGAAATTGTTACGTTGTGTTTGCAGCTAGAAGACATGGGACAGTTTTGTGTAGAAATAATAAAAAATGAACAAATGAATCAAACACTGTCTTATTTGAATATGGAATGTATCATTTAATATGGAATTCACTATACTCACTGTACAGTTCATTTTGTTCAACAAAATAGACTGTATGTAGCCTATAAAATTTCTTTTCTAGTTCATTACAAGTAATTGCTGGTAAATTTTTCAATTTATGTACAAAATAGGATACACTTACATGTTTCAATAAGAAATGCTGCTGTAAAAATTCAAAGAGTGCCGCAACGTGACTTTCAAAATGACGTCACAAATACCTGTCATATAGACTGGTTCACGAGTTACGTAGTTACCTTTCCACGCTCTATATATATACAACTCGGAAATCAGTCAATCGAATGTATACATAGTGAATTCCATATTAAATGGCCATTCCATATTCAAATAAGACACTGTTATCAGTCTTTTTATTGGGTTATGTACAGGGTTGATTCCTATCATCAAATGTTTCAGGCGAGAGGACAAGAAATGTTCAAGTGTATGTAGGGTTAGATCAAAATAATTATGTATTGTCTGGCTATCGTGACGGATGGCTAGGTTTGGTTCACACATTTCAAATGGCTGCAGATACATATGGACGCTGGGTGAGAATAACACGTGATTCAGTATATTATGAGGCGTTAAATATCTGTGAAGTGGAAGTATACGCAGAAAGTTTGACCGAAAGTAAGTGTTTCTTTATTTGTTTTAGTTGGTAGTTGATGGGATATATTTGAGATTAATTCATTAAAATAATGAAGAATAGTGATACAACTGCACTACATATTTTGAATTTCCATACTACAGATTTGATGTACATCAATAAAAGATCCCATAATCATAGACATTACTTTCTTTAAACGAAAGTAACAATTGCAAAATTTCGAATAATTGTTAAGTGTTTGGATATGATATATATTTTTTAAATGTTTTTACGTCGTATTCAACACATATTAAGGTTATATACACGACGATCAGCTCTTCCTACAATAGGTTTCCTGGACACTTCTATCACCAGTACTAACTTACCCTACCACGAGGCCGACATCTCATGTATAAGGTATGACCACGGACTCGAACCCCGCGATCTCCGGATTCGAAGTCAGACATGCTACCCCTACACTACGACTGCGGTTGGTATATGATAATGAATGCCATAATAAATATATTCATACTTGTAAGTATATTGTTGAATACATATTATGTGTATATTTTTAGTGCTTCCCAATGTTGCTCTTGGAAAACCAACATTCCAAAGTGATGAAGAATATCCTTCGTCGAAATCGGTGGATGGAATTACATATATTGACTTGACGTTTACTTATTGCTCTTCTACATCTGGGTTAGGATCGACAGATTTTTGGGAAGTTGATCTAGAAGATGTATACATGATTGATCATGTAGTTGTGTATAATAGACTAGATTGTTGTAGTGAGTAACTTTAGTTTATTATCTTTAATCCACCATAAAAGTGACACAGTATACATTGTATACTGTTTTTACGTATCTATTTGGTCGGTTTGCTTGTTTTAATTTGGGTCATATCATTTTTGTATTCATTGTGTTAACAATGAATACACTGTTAGGACAAGATTAATAGTAGTATTCCGATCAGAGTCCAATTTTAGATCGCCTATACCTAATAGCACCCAAGTCAGAATATTCCGAGACAAAGTAGTTCATGATTTGCAACATCATACTGAAACTGGTACTTTATGTATTTCTGCGCGAGAAATTGACCAGACGCTCAGTATGACGTCACAAAAATGAACTTTTTGACCTGTCTCTCCTGTTAGTTTTCCTGTTAGTTCTCAGCAAGTATATACATGTAGTCCAATATACTTGAAGCGATTAACTAAACGCTCTGTATTCTATAAATAAACTTGGGACGGTTTAAAGCACTGACGAATATCTGTATCTGTGGTAATACGTCAGAGGACCACTGCTGGTATTTATATCTAGTCGAGCTCCTGAAGAGCTGATTTAAAACCCTCTACTGTATTGGCATGCACTGTTTGATCTGCATATTGCTTGAATCTTTATACTTTAAGGAGAATACACGGCTAAACGACGATTTCAAGCATTTTTGGATATGCTAATAAGTGAACAAGTACGAGTGAATCTTTCGAACCGATGCAATGGAGAGTAGTATACACCTATACATGTAAAATTTTGTCGAGTTTTGCCATTATTCGAGTTGTATATATGTATTTATACAGTATGTTTGCAAATCAAAGGAAGGTCACATAACATATCAGTGTCGTTGTTTTAATAACTTTGAGAGGTGTAACAATTTTTTGTGTGTAAAAACCCGCATCAGTCATTCCATTTTCTTATGATCATATTTTAAAAATTCTAATCATCAAATGTTTTAGGTGAAAGGACAAGAAACGTTCAGGTGTTTGTAGGGTTCGACCAAAATAATTATGTATTGTCTGGTTATCTCGGAGGAATTCTTAATGCTAAGCACATATTTCAAATGGATTCAGATACATATGGACGTTGGGTGAGAATATCACGTGATTCCGTATTTGAGTCATTAAATATCTGTGAAGTAGAAGTGTACGCAGAGCCTTTGACCAATATTAAAAAGTGTAAGTGTCATGTAATTTCTTTTAGTTGGTAATTGATTATGTAATTTTGAGATATCAATACAGTTAAGAATGATTCTTTTAGGTGCTATCGTAAATCTTGTTTGTGTCATAAATTATCAGGCTGTACAAAATGACATTTCGTCTTAGAAGCATGTCATTGTAATTTTTGTTTTCAAAAAGAAACTGTCTGGTAGATATTTGGTTTTAACATTGAACCCTAAAATACCAACATTTATATTGTGCAATGACATTTATTTGTAAAATACCAACATTCATATTGTATAATGACATATAGTTGTAAAATACCAACATTCATATTGTACAATGACATATAGTTGTAAAATACCAACATTAATATTGTACAATGACATATAATTGTAAAATACCAACATTAATATTGTACAATGACATATAATTGTAAAATACCAACATTCATATTGTACAATGACATATAATTGTAAAATACCAACATTCATATTGTACAATGACATATAATTGTAAAATACCAACCCTCATATTGTACAATGACATATAGTTGTAAAATACCAACATTCATATTGTACAATGACATATAGTTGTAAAATACCAACATTCATATTGTACAATGACATATAATTGTAAAATACCAACATTCATATTGTACAATGACATATAGTTGTAAAATACCAACATTCATATTGTACAATGACATATAATTGTAAAATACCAACTATCATATTGTACAATGACATATAGTTGTAAAATACCAACATTCATATTGTACAATGACATATAGTTGTAAAATACCAACATTCATATTGTACAATGACATATAGTTGTAAAATACCAACTATCATATTGTACAATGACATATAATTGTAAAATACCAACATTCATATCGTACAATGACATATAATTGTAAAATACCAACATTCATATTGTACAATGACATATAATTGTAAAATACCAACATTCATATTGTACAATGACATATAATTGTAAAATACCAAAATTCATATTGTACAATGACATATAATTGTAAAATACCAACATTCATATTGTACAATGACATATAATTGTAAAATACCAACATTCATATTGTACAATGACATATAATTGTAAAATACCAACATTAATATTGTACAATGACATATAATTGTAAAATACCAACATTAATATTGTACAATGACATATAGTTGTAAAATACCAAAATTCATATTGTACAATGACATATAATTGTAAAATACTAACATTCATATTGTACAATGACATATAATTGTAAAATACCAACATTCATATTGTACAATGACATATAATTGTAAAATACCAACATTCATATTGTACAACAACATGTATCTGTAAAACGTTGTCCATCAAGAAAACTGTCGTGAGTGAGCAAATGTGGAATGTTTCAAGAGATAAGTGTAATGCATTTATAAGCGGTACTTTTCCCTAATTTGCATAACATTGCAAAGTTCATAATGTCAGTAGTGTGACCGTTAAAATGTTGATATGTTCTGGTTGCGTAAGCCTGTTGAAATATATCAATACCATAAATATACATTTGTAATATATATTTCGACAAATATATATTATGTATATATATTTTCAGCGCTTATCAACGTTGCTCTTGGAAAACCAGCATTCCAAACAGATACACATGAAACAAATGTTGCATCGAATGCGGTTGATGGCAATACTAGTGGTGATATGTTTGCTGGTTCTTGTATACGTACACTTGGGTTAGGAACGACAGATTATTGGGAAGTTGTTCTTGAAGATGTATACATGATCTTTTTTATTGATCTGTATAATAGATTAGATTGTTGCGGTGAGTAGTTTTATTTTCTCTACTCTACCAGAAAAGAGATGCTACATATATTAATCAAAGCGCCAAAGGCACTGGAGTAGTTCGACATAAAATCATGTTGTGCTTCGGTAACTTAATGTGCTAAAATGTGAGAAAATATGTGGAATAAAATTTCGTTTCTTGAAAATTAGACTGCAGAGCTTTCGTTGTATGAAATGTACAAATTGAATGTGCATACATATCAATTGTATATACAACAAAAATGTAACAGAACCACCTGTTTGCATTTAATAGTGTCACACACGGCGTAAGATCTACAACTTTTGTTGATAGTTATTCCATTATACATATAATGAGTAATTATCAGGTAATGATATTTTTTTGATTTGCAACATATTTTTTTACTTCAAATCATTGTCATATCAGAGCTATGAGAAAAATACTATGCGGAACTATTTGACCAATAATCCTAATTATCTATTTAATTTCCCATCTATTGATCTATATTAGAGTTCAACATTATGCTCACAAACTAACTTTTACAAGTACTCAATAAATTCAGTATGTTTTTGTGACTTGCGATTTAATATTACTATCCTAAATAAAGTATGCACGTTAAACGAAACTTTTAACTATGGATTGGTATTCCTGTAGTTATAGCCAGCATTTTCTTACAATTTTATCATGATAATTTAAAAAAAAACATACAAAGAGTTTTTTTATGTTCATGCAAACACCGCACTACTTTCTGTGCGTAGCCGATTTGTGCGATGAGTTAAACGACTTAGCCAATATATGTTTTGTCGTTTACGTATAGGATGAGAGATCAATGCACCACGTCCTTCCAAATGGGGTTCACCGCAGGGAATCTTCACTGTTGTATATATTTCAGTGTTTGATTTTATGTGATTATTACGATATTCCTATACATATTAGTTTTTTTTCAGTAATACACATGCTTGAAGAGTTGAGTTCCTTCATGTACCTCAAAAAGTATTTTTTGTAGTTAAGCTATACTGATTTCTCAAAAGTGGTATATATAATTGTCCGACAAAGTCGAACAATTAAAAGTCATATGCTTGCTTGCGACAAGACATGTATCATTGTTTTACTTGGGTCATATATTACGTGTTTATTGCTTTGATGATAAATGTCAAATTGTGTACTAATTTTGTCAGACCTTTGCCACTGGTAGAACATGATGGGCAGTCATGTTGATACGTACTCTCCTACTCATTGGCTGATATTTTTAACTACCGTTCTCTTCCAGCGAATGTAGTTTATTCACTGAGCTGCAAGGGGAGCGTAGTTGATACGTAACATAATGTAGAGGTGAACAAAATCGGATTAAATCCCGATCTAAATTTTTCCGCTCGCCTACTCGCTAATTTAGATCTGACCTTTTTCAAGCGAAAGTCACGTTCAGGTGACCTTTTCTCATCATAATATTCATGACGAAATTGTTATGATACGTAACTTGTTTACATCGTCTCGTACGTCACGCAATTTGAAATGAGCCGCCCAATCGCAGACTGTGAATAATACCGCTGTTAAATTAGCATGCAAACCTTGGTCTAAAAATAGAAATTACGAAATGAAAATGTGATTAATAGTGTTTTCGTCTAGTTGGAAGCTACGCATTGATTGGTCGTCACAAAGTTCATCTCGACGTGACCTTCCACGGAGACAGTAGAGATCCTGTACGACAACGCTCTACAGGATATCTGTTTACGGAGATTGGTCAAATTCCTGCAGAGGTCTATCATCCTTGAACAAGACTTTAAAATAAAAACCTAGAACATGTATACCCGTACATATGTATAACTTCTTCACGTTATGCTCCGTCTGACCAACAGCTTCTTTAGCCCATTCATTGTTTTGTGTGGAGATCAAGCAATGGAAAAAAATACTTCTGAACAATTTAAGTGAAACAATTAAACCCATGTGACTGTAAAGCTTGCTTATTGGAAAGGCTCATCGACATTTATAATTCTAAACGTTGAACTGGCGTTAATGCATCGAATGGTTGAATATGAAGTTTTTAATTTTGTACTTCATAACTTTTTATGGCATCAATAACACGTGATTTATACTTAAGTGTTACTATTTCGAAGTTTATATTGATAGTGTTATTATGCGCAATGTTGTGTTGAAACGGCATCTTTTAATTGTTAAAAATTTGTTGCGTTTGCGTTTGCGGATATGAGAGATGAAACAGTTTTGACTTATGCACAGATTACATTCTTACAATCAAATATTTCAGGGGATACTACAAGAAACGTTCAAGTGTATGTAGGGTTTGACCAAAACAGTTATGTACTGTCTGGTTATCTCGATGGATTACTAGGTTCCAATCACACATTTCAAATGGATGCAGAAACACACGGACGTTGGGTGAGAATTTCACGTGATTCGGTAGATGGTATTTTAAATTTTTGTGAAGTGGAAGTATACGCAGTACTTTTGACCAATGTCAACAAAGGTTAGTGTTTCGTAGTTTGATTTAGTTGGAAAAAGGTAAGGTATTTTGAGAGTTTTAAAGTTAAAGTTACAGTGCGGTTTAAAGTCTGCTTCCATATACATGTTCAGCCGACTTAACAATCTTGTACGATAACTCCTGATCACTGAAATTACCATCAGGCAGGCGATCCCTCACTGTACCCATTAACACCTGGATGGAGTGGAATTAGCAGTTCCCCTAGTGGGGATCGAACTCGGGACCTCTCGATCCCTAAGCGCGCGTCCTAACACTGGACCACTGCTCCTGTTTTGTATGAATGAAAAGATAATTATGATTCTTCAACTACATGTTTTGAATTTGTTTAATATTATTAACTGTAGTCCAGATGTTAGTTATTGTACGATATAGAAATGCGGTGTTACTAGGTGTCCTTTAGATTTGATTACAAGTTTGTAATTTCCTTTTAGGGCCTTCACTATTGAAGTTTAAATTTCCGTTATGTAATACCATGGTTATTTCTTCGTCATATCTGTCTTATCTTATTGAACATGTTTACATGGTTTTATGGTGGTATCTTTCTGCCAACAGATAACCACAAAACTAACACGTTATTTAAGTGAGTAACTAGTTACGGAAACTAAGTAACCACATAACTGAATTAACTTAAGAGGTTAACTAGTAACGGTAACTAGTTAACCACTTAACTTAATTACCTAAAGAGGTTAACTAGATACCGTAAGTAGTTAACCTTTTAATGAACTAGTTAGTTATATTTGATGGCTGAAATATGCCACCATATGTTTGATATACGATAGTCACTGGCTTTGCATTAGTTAGTCAGTCAATGAAAGTACCATTTCAATTTGGTAACTGCGTTTTCACCATTTATAAAATAACTAGACGCAGTTTAAATCAAAGCGTTGAAGGCACTGAGTTTGTTCGAGTTTGAAAAGTGGAATTAGATTTCCGGCTCCAACAAAACATACGTTCACAAAGAACAGTTCAGCGATATTGGTTTGATAGGGAGACCAGCACTGTTCCGGTTCAAAACACTTAATACAACCGACCTATAAATACAACAGGTTAACAGGACAGGCTAACACAATACTGATTTGTTTCATACAATCACCACAATTCAAAGGGGTCATTTTAAAACAATTCAATAACTGCCGCTTAAAAGGTTATCATTCATGCACATTTATTCTACTGCATGTGTATGTAAAATAAATGAAGTCCACCATTCAGACATTTTTCAAAGTAATTTACTTCGATCTTTGAAGTTTTCCTATAGAACCATTCTCTTACATAAGATGATGTAACATTTCTACTGACAACTGGCAAAAAGGACAAGTCGTGACTGAATCGTTGATACCACTCTATTACATAAGATGACGTAATCATCCCTACTGAGACGCACAACAAAGCAGCCAATATTCTTACGCGCTTGAGGTATAGTAGTTCGATTTACTAGAGTATTAATGCGCCCGTCATAACAGACGTTCTTTTTGAATTGCTCTATAATATATACTGAGGGACTACTTCTGGATTCGGCAAATTTTTAAAGTGGGAAAAGGTCTGAAATACGGTAAATATATTTGTTCAGGACTGAAGTCCCGAACAAATAAAAAATAAATTGTAGAATTAACCTTCATATTTGGTTTGAAAAAAGTGGGAAAAATTAGATTTTGAAATTCACATTTATAGTAAGATCTAAAACATGGATATTTAGACCGTTGGATTTCAACCATAATTCAATTTGTTATTTGATAATTATTCTGTGATTATTTATTTTCAGCAATTATTCCTCTTGTCAGCAATGTCGCTCTTGGAAAACCGGCATTCCAATCAAGTACAGATGATCCATTTACTAGTAATGCGTCGATGGCTGTGGATGGCGTTGCGAGCGGTCAATTTGTTGAAGGTTCTTGTATCCATACATCGTCAGGATCAGATGAATATTGGGAAGTTGATCTTGGGGATGTATATAGGATCGATCATGTTTATTTGTATAATAGATTGGACTGCTGTGGTAAGGAGTTTAATCTCATGATCAGATTTTATTATCTATTTTTTTCAAAGTTTTACAATTTCTCAGGATGTTCGCTGTGATGTAATCGTCAAGTTAAGTGCATATTATGTATGCAATTACTAGACAGATTACATCTTATTTATGTGAACGTCCGCAAACATAATTATGGTTGATGTCTTCCGCAAACATAATTATGGTTGATGTTTGGACACGTGTTGAGCTGTCAACTCAACTGTATAAAAGGTATTGCAATCGTATAATCATTGCTCAGAGAGCCAGAGAGCCGCCTGGTGGTCTTTGGGTCAGAACCTTAGGTCCACGTTGGACATAAGGCCTGTGCTTAGGTACCGTAGTCTATGGACGTTTGTACTTGTATGCTTGGCTACCTTACAATCATGACATTTGATATGTGTTTACATGTGATGTTATAATGAACATTAAACTAGTTAACTATCTGAGTTGTACTGTTGTATCCTGGGTTGTTAATACGAGGGGTGATCCAGAAGTAATGAGACAAACGCCATAAATCCAATACCGATTGTGGAATAAACTTGAAAATTGTAACAGTTGTGTAAAAAGTAGTTTTCTATAAGCTAGTGAAAAATAATGCATATGCGTATTCTAAATTTAGAGTTATACTTTCCTGATTTATGAAGGGTAACGCAATCCTCCGCATGCCACAGATTTTTGACGTCAACGACGTCTTAATAAAGTGTTATAAACTTCACTTACATAGTGCACTATTCCTCAAAGGATTTTCCTTGGCTGCAATACATCATTTATGTCTATGTATCCACTGGCTGAACGTATCTTTACAACAGTCCGAGTCCAGTGATGACATAATGAATGTTTGAGTTCTTGAACACAGTCAAATCAAGAGACAACAATGCGGCCGTAAACGTTACGAAAACAAGGAAGCGGGCACCTGCTTGAATTTAGAATATGTGCTTATAAAATCCAATATGGCGGACTAATCGGTTAAATTCAATCTACCAAATTCAATTTTGAATAAAAAAATCGTATTGGCTTACGTAAAGTTAATTATTCTAAACTTGTTTTACTTTGAATTGAATCGGAACTTGAAATTCACTGCATGGACTTTTGGTACTGGACGGGAGAGTAGGACACCTTGCATATCAAAAACACAATGATCACGTGTTTTCCAACTGTTCTTGATACCAAGGCCTTTATCGGCGGAGGTGAGGATGAGTGTTTCAACTAAATGGACTGCGTTTTATTTTCCAGTTCGTCTGCTAATTCACACATAATCAGTGGCCTATTTCATTAGTGACGTCTGGTACACGCTTTGCGGTACACATTCATCTACTCTCTGACATGCTTTCTGTGTTTTTTTTTATCATCTAGAACTTTCTGATCATCGTCAAACCTTTCCAACCAGCGGTTGACAAGTACCCTACTTACAGGCATTTTCACCGATTTTTTATTCAACATTTCCACAGTTTTTTTTTGGTATTTCACCTAGTTGGTAATAAAATTGAATAACTGTAGGTTGCGCGTTTTTGTCAGAATTTGCCCAGTTTTCTTCTTCCGTATATTAAGTTGTGATAGTGTGGAACGCAAGCGGATGCACCGATGTCAATCAAATTTTAACCGTCAACAACACACACTTTTGACGTCACGTCGTGCATATATCATGTATTTTGGCGTATTTTTTGACAAAGAACACTACTGAAAGAGACAGTAATAATAATTGAAAAATGACGCTAATTTGGCGTGCGGCGATATACCGAACCATGACCAATAAAAAGCTACATATTTTTTTCACAAAAAGAAGTGCAAGTAAAATTATTGGTGTGTGAACAGATAATTAAAAATTGTGACGCATGGTGATAATTTTATAACTCTTTTACACAAACTCTGAAAGCTAGAGACGTTGTCTCATTACTTCTGGATCAACCCTCGTACATTGCTATACGTAAGCGGCTATGCGACATCGCGTTATTACATCAAAAGACGGATTTATACGTCGTTGTTTTCTAGTCAAAACCTCGTAACTTCTATTCAAACAATGTAAAGGGTACAGTTACGAGGTTTTGAATAGACAACAACGACGTGATTTATCACACGCACCACTAAACGACGTATTCAATATAAACGGTGGGTTGGAAAATAATCTCATTTTAAAGCGTTGTAAAAGCATTAACTACTCCGACTGAAGATCAACAACCTGATTAGTCTATTTGAGATCCATTTTAGTACTACTTCCGAACAATTTTAACGATTGCTATGTAACGTAAAAAATACACATGTATGGTCTGTAAAGTTTGCTTACCGGACAGTCCCTTCACTCCTTTACTTCGAGGTTGGTATAATGTGTACATTGAAATCATAATGAGAAGCAGCGATGTTGTGTTCAAATCATATCTTGTTACGTTGTGTTTACAGCTTAGGAGATGCTTCATCCACATTTTTTCTACAAATATTCAATTTGGTGGTCTGTGACCTAGAGAGGCTTTGTTTATATTTTAGAACATTTCGTTATTTTTTCCTACAAGACATCTTTTTATCTACTAGTAAGTCCTCAACAATGAATTTAGACATGTTGCTGATCCACTTTGTATTGACTTTGTATTTATTACGTGCAACTATCAGCTATAATGAAGATTTTCATGAAGTGTACCAGTATCCGGATGTGGCCAGTTATCCGATTTATTGCAATGAACTTGCACCTATACCATACGGTCATGTGACATTTTATCACTCTTTTATTAATCTGAACCTGTCAATATCAAAGAAAACACAGCTTCTTAATTCCACTGTGGAAAGAAGAAAAAACTTCATGTCTTTATGTATTCTTCTTTGTGGTGATGTACAACCCCACCCAGGTCCATCTAATATTGATGACTGTAATTCTTCAAATAATGACTTTGAAGTCTTCAACAAACGTGGTCTTCATTTTATTCATGTTAATACTAGAAGTTTAATACCTAAACTTGATGAACTACGACTGCTTGCACGTAGAACAAAGGCTGCTTGTATTTGTATATCTGAAACATGGCTCGACTCATCAGTTCCTGACAATGAAGTATTAATCGACAACTACTGTTTACAGCGTAAAGATAGAAACCGACATGGTGGAGGTGTATGCATATATATTCGCACCGACTTATCTTTTAACTCTCGATGTGACCTTGAACACAACAACCTGGAGGCTACATGGATTGAAATACTTTTACCAAAATCTAAACCAATATTATGTGGTGTTATATATAGACCACCAAAACAATTAGACTTTTATAATATTCTTGATAATGTGTGTTCATCTTGTAGTGATTTTACTGTTCTTGAATCCTTTATATTAGGAGATTTTAATACTGATGTTTTATCTCAGAACAAATGTTCTCTATTTTCCTCTTTTAATTCTTTTATTGATATGTTTAATTTTAAACAACTTATTTGTGATTATACACGAGTTTGCAATAAGAGTTCCACTGCTATCGACTTAATCATTGTTTCTGATCATGAAAAAGTATGTCAGTCTGGAGTAATTAATACTTGTTTTAGTGACCATTCTTTAATATATTGTACCAGAAAAGTGTCCAAAACACCCATATGTCTTCATAATACTGTTAAATTGCGTTCTCTAAAAAATTATAACAGAGATATTTTACAAGCTAACTTATTATCAGCTGATTGGAGTTCAGTTTTATTAAATGACAATGTTTTAGATGCTTGGAGTAAATTTAAAAGTATTTTTCTGTCTGTCATTGATAACATTGCTCCCGTAAAACAAATTCGTATTAAGCAAAGAACAGAGCCATGGATGACATCTGAAATATTATGTTTGATAAAACAGAGAGATAAATCTTATAATGATTTCAAGAAAAATAAAAATGAAGAAAAATATGAGCATTTTAAGTCATTAAGAAATAAAACACAAGAAACTATTCACACTGCAAAAATAAACTATTTCTCTGATACATTGGAGCATAATAAACATGACTCTAAGTCACTATGGAATTCTCTTAAAAGTCTTGGATTACCCTCTAAAAAATGTTCTTCATCATCATCTCAAGCTAACATTTGTCTAAAATTAGATTCAGGTGTTTGTTTTGAAAAAAATATAATAGCAGAAGCATTCAATTCTTTTTACACTTCTATTGCATCTAACTTAGTAAACAAACTACCTACATGTGTTAATAAATATGGTAAGATATTTGTCAATAAATTTTATTCTGATAAAGGAGTCCGTTTAGACAGTTTTTCTTTTTCATTAGTGTCTGAAAAGAAAGTTTTTAAATATTTATCAAGCCTTGGTGTCAATAAATCCACAGGTTTAGATAACATTCCATCTCGTTTTGTTAAAGATGGTGCTTCTATCATAGCCTGTCCGTTGGCTCATGTCATTAATCTGTCTTTATTACAAGGTGTTGTACCTGAAGATTTAAAATTAGCTAGGGTAGTTCCTCTTTACAAAAAGAACGATAAAACTAATGTTGGCAATTACAGGCCAGTCTCAATTTTAACCATTATTTCTAAAATTTTTGAAAAGATTGTATATGATCAAATTGAACTTCATTTTAATGAAAACAACTTATTTTATAAATTTCAATCAGGGTTCAGACGTGGTTTTTCAACTGACACTTGCTTAATACATCTAACTGATTATATCAGACTTGAAATGGATAAAGGTAACCTTGTTGGTATGATACTTTTGGATTTACAAAAAGCTTTTGACACTGTTGATCATGAAATTTTACACATGAAACTAAAAGCATCTGGTTTAGGAAACGATATACTGTTATGGTTAAAATCTTATCTTTCTGATAGACACCAGTTAGTAGATGTGGCTGGTACTCATTCTACTACTGCTCCTATAACATGTGGTGTCCCTCAGGGATCCATACTAGGTCCTCTTTTATTTTTAATTTATGTGAATGACATGTCTGCTGTCATCAATAGTAAACTTCTTTTATATGCAGACGATTCTGGCATTCTTGTATCTGGTAAGAACAAGAATGATATTGAAAACAGACTTTCTCTTGATATTAATCTTATAAGTGAATGGTTAATAAACAATAAGTTGTCTCTGCATCTTGGTAAAACCGAGTCCATACTTTTTGGATCCAAGTTTAAACTTAAATCTGATCCTAATCTTCATGTCTCATGTAATGGAATATATATTCAACCAACGTCCTCTGTTAAATACCTAGGGGCTATACTTGATCAAACTTTATCTTTTGAGATCATGGCTCGTAATATTCTTCAAAAAGTTAATGCTAGACTAAAGTTCCTATATAGAAAAAAAGATTATCTTACTCAGCATACTAAAACATTATTGATTATGTCTTTAATACAATGTCATTTTGATTATTCGTGCTCTATATGGTACCATGGATTGACTCAATCTTTAAAAAATAAGTTTCAAACAACCCAAAATAAATTGATAAGATTTGTATTAAATATGGATTTTAGAGCTCATGTAGGAGCTGAACATTTCAGACTTCTTAACTGGTTACCAGTTAAACAGAGAGTTAATCAAATTATTCTTAGTCATGTTTTTAAAATTAAACTTGGTATGTCTCCTACTTACATGTCTTATAACTTTACTTCTCAAGACACAATTCACAACTATAATACAAGACTAAGTAAAAAAGGTGCTTTTTCCTTACCAAAAGTCAAAAGTTTTGGGTTAAAATCTTTTTGCTACTTAAGCTGCTCATTATGGAACTCTTTACCATCTGATATCACACTAATAAAAAAACTGTTCAAATTTAAACAAACTGTGAAACAGTATTTTTTAGATAATTTATCTTAGATATTTGTATGTTTTTTATTTTCTCTATTATTTTGGCATGGTCCACATAATTTTTAAGTTATAACTGACAAATCCTTCTTATATGACATTTATGTTTGTGCTTGACCACCTTAGATGTATTTTACCATGAAGCCATACCTAGACTATTTGTGATAGATAAATTATGTCCAATTTAAATCACATGATTACCAACTTGACTGTGATACTAAGATATTTCTGTGATTAATTTTGTGATTATTAACATAACTGTGATTCCTCAATATTATATGAGAATAGATTTGTAATTGTCTGCATAACTGTGATACTTAATTATTTTATGTGATTAATTTTATTTTTATAAACTAAACTGTGATCTTGGATATTTCTTCTGTGATTAATTTTGTGATTTAGTATTACATCTATCTGGTGCTTATTATTTAATACACATATTATATCAATGTTTCAATTATCTGCTATGTCTTTGATAAATCTTATTATGTTTTAATTTTATGCAACAGTCTTCACCATTTTAATTATGCCTCTCTTTGTCACGCCACCAACACATAGGGACCACAATGGAAATAAGGGCTTGCCCTTTTTTGTGTTATCCCTGGTGTTGGTGTGCATTACATAATTACAACATCATAATGTCTGTGATATTTATGTTTGTATGTTTTTACTATGTGTACACTATGCCAAATAAATATTATTATTATTATTACAAAAAATAGAAAATACCATTTATTTTTTGGGGGGTTTCCCCATGTTTAGTAGTGGACTGTGGCAAATCCTCATCAAAATTTGTCGCGGACGATTATATTCGGTTGTGCGCGCGCAAGTAAAAGGATAATTACCACTGCAATTAATATAGTCCACTTTACGCGTTAACAAGCAGACGATAAGAAGCACGTGTATATCTAATCTGTTTTATGTAAGGTAAAGGTCCCTTAAATCGCTTCCATGAGTTGTATACAACCATATACTCTACCAAAACCCCATGTCTGACAGCGCAATCGGCGCTTTGATTTTATTTCCTTTTGATCATTTTACAATATGATCATCAAATATTTCAGGTGAGAGAACTAGAAACATTCAAGTGCTTGTAGGGTTCGACCAAAATAATTATGTATTGTCTGGCTATCGCGAGGGATTACTCGGTGATTGGCACAATTTTCAGATGGATTTACATACATATGGACGTTGGGTTAGAATTTCACGTGATTCAGTATACTTTGAGGCGATGAATTTCTGTGAAGTAGAAGTATTCGCAGAGCTATTGATCAATATGAAGACCGGTAAGTGTATGTTGGCATATTTCTGCCACCAGATAACCACATAACCTAACTTGTTAATTAAGTGGTTAACTAGTTACGTAACTAGTTAACCAAATAATTATCTAGTTAATTAAGTAGTTAACTAGTTACGTAACTAGTTATTTTTTACAATAAAGAAAATATCATAACAGGAAAAAAATGCAAGTTAGTGCTTACAACTGCCATTGTGTATTATTTTACCAATTTAATGTTAAGTGATTAACTAGTTACGTAACTAGTTAACTACTTAATTAACTAGATAATTAAGTGGTTTTCTAGTTAACGTAACTAGATAAACACTTACCACTTATCTATAATCACTAAGTAATTTAATCTTTATCTTCATCAAAGCAGTTCTAATCTTTATCTTCATCAAAGCAGTTCTAATCCATATGGTGTACACTATATATATAAATTAATTTTCTATGAATTGAATCACGGATTGTCAACACATCACATCGATGATTATCCTTATTTATTGGAGTTAACGCCGTGTCAACACAATTTAGGTCATTTTACGGCGTCCAGCGCACCTAACCTAGCTTTCCTGGACCCTTGTCTATAACCAGTACTCACCTACCCTTCCACAAGGCCGGAAACGTCTCCATATTATCTAATCAATGGTGGAAAATCGACATTATTGTCAAATTTTCATCGTAGGGTATAACCTCCCGGGTTGAATTTGAACCCGCACCCCCTCGGGCACGAGATTCCAAATCCCGGCGCGCTACCAACTGCGCTATCGACCCGGGTTTTCGATGATTATCACTTTGTTAAATAATACTACCCTAGCTGAATGATTGATACGATATAGTAGAAATACAAAAAAAAAATATTTTGTCATTATTTTCAGTGAGATTTGAACTGCTTTCTAACAAGACTGGTGTTACTTCACTTTTAAGCGCGATCCCAAATAGTTCAGCGATATTCTGTGCAGCTGTATGCAAATCTTCCAACAGTTGTGTCGGGTTCAACTTTGATACATCTACTTTAGAATGTACAACATTTGGAGCAGCAACAACTTCAACTGATAACATCCAGGGTCATGTGTTTTATGGCAAGGGGTAAACCCAGGGATTCTATATAACAGGGATTTGTAACGAAGTGCTTTTTTTAATTTTCGCGGTCGTCACTGTCTATAACGGAAGCAGGCTGTACAAACTATTTCAGAGTTTAAAAATTTGATTTAGGTTTTTGTACATGTGACGTCTTCTATGCAACTTGTGAATGTTTTTGACAAAATATTGTTACAATTATGACCGAAAATATGACTTTATGTGATGTGAAATGGGGCTAAAAATGGCAGATCGGCGGGAAAATACATTATTTTGTGAAACAGTCTGTGAGCGTAATTTACCTCAAAATCATCTGGAAACACATTTTTCCTAACGTTGATGTCAATTTGAATGGTACTGGTACAAAATTTCATGTGAATATCTTTATTTAAATTTATGAAAATCTATTACATTTACTTATCGTTACAAATCCCTGTTATATAAATTCCCTGGATAAACCATATGAGACAAAATGACTCCAACTTCTTGTTGAACCATATTTTGTACCAAAAACACTATTAGTTCCTATGTATGTGGTCTTTATATTGACTTGCTTGTATATTTAGGAGATATTAAATCTCCATCATAATTGTAGTTTGTGCCTATACTCATATTTTAAAGTTCAAACGCATTGTTCAGACTTTGAGTTGTTGTTGTTGTTATATATTTCAGGTCAAACACTCTTGTCTGTCTCATAATTAACGTTGCAATTAAAAGTAAACATGTTTTCCTGCATATATATTTGTAGTTCGAACAAAAAAACATAACACTGTTTATACTAACAATACAATGAACTAACCCACGACGAGGGATGCCCAGGATGACTTTAAAATAAACAATTGTGATATGTTTTACTTGTGTCTTAAAATGAATTACACAAATTTTATTTTTAATACTGCCTACCCCTGAAATGAATTGTCTCATTTTTAATGTTTACTGAAACACGTTTTGTTTTTTGTACGCACTATATATTGAATTATTGATTAGTATAGATCTCTGATTCATATTGTTTGTTTATACACTTATGAATATTAAATATTTTAAGTATTTCATATAATGCAAACTGATAGCTTGAACCATTTTAGTCCTACCTCCTTTTTTATGGTTTAAAATTCAAAGTTAGAAAATTAATTTCTGTAATTTATTTGCAGTCACATGGTCTTATCGGTCACCAATCAATTTTTTTCCAAATTACTGAAATAATTTAAGGAATATTATGGCAATAATTATTAAAGCAATATGTATCAGGTGTATTCTAGACAAAATCATATTATCATATTTTCAATAATTGTGATTTTATACAAGTGTATATAGGTATTTATTAAAAAAGGTCACAAAGTGAAGAAATTCAGAACAAGTAATTAATAATGTGTAAGAACACTTGAATGTGCGCTTAAATGTGTCATATTCGCTGTCCAGTTATCCCGCAGGATTGTACCACGACAAATCATTTATGTATAATTAATTAGAATAGTGAGTCACACATAATACACAGAGAAAATAGTCAGCAACTACTGTCCGTGTTACGCACCTGTTTATCACAAATAACCAATGGTACCATTTGTTTTATCCATTCCTCTATACTGTAAGAGAATTCCATTAGACAAAGAGGAGTGGTACAGCAAATTGTACCGGTAAAAATATAGGTCACAGGGGCGGAGGCGAATCCAGGATTGTTTTCTTGGGGGTCCAAACTTTTTCAAGGGGGTCCAAAAATATATTTTTTTTTTTTTTTTTTGGGGGGGGGGGTCAAACTTTCGTACCATAACCACATTACACACTGTTTGCAGAATAACGCAACATATAAAAAATTTAAACTACATAACTATTAGATATATGACAGCACAAAGGCGAGCGATGCGAGTCCGAAAAAATGTTTATGCTACTTAAAAATGGTTTACATTTAAAATACACCAATGAGCGGGTACATTTTGGAAATTTCTAGGGGGTCCGGACCCTCCTGACCCCCGCTAGATCCGCCTATGGGTAAAAAGTTGGCTTAGACAGCTACGCCGACAGAAATACCTCCAGGGTGCCTTATAACATGTAAAAATATATCAATGTTTGATCTTAAATATTATATATATTTATACCCCCGCTTCGAAGAAGAGGGGGGTATACTGTTTTACCCTTGTCCGTGCGTGTGTGCGTGCGTGCGTCCGTTACAAAATTTCCGTCGCAGTTTTCTCAGCAACTATAACATGCAGCAGCCGGATACTTTGCATATTGCTTCATCCCATAGTCCCATGTGGTGTAAAGCGATTTCATGCTCCTTGCTCATCTACTTCCTGTTTGTCGCATATTTTTAGATTTTTGCGGGGGTATCACTAGTGAGCATTAGCTCACAGATTTACTTGTTGCTTTTTTTCATAGATGTGTTTTACTTATATAATTATATATCTTATTGGTGTTTTAATGTAAAGTCATTAATAGTTCCATTAAAATATTTTCATATCTATCCCATACATCAGTCTTAATTTGAGTTAGTTATTGTTATTGTGTTATTTAATTCGTCACTTTAAAAGCTGCATCAGATTGAAAAAAAAAAGACAAAACATATTATTGATTGATTAATTGGAACTTTTAACGTCTACAAAATACAGCAGCAAGTGTGGCAGCAAGAATCCCAATCTTTGTGAACAGATATCTTGTAGAGAAGTTGTAACCGAGCGGAAAAATTTAGATCGGGTTTGAATCAGATTGCAAGAATCATTAACAGAACCTATCGTCGTGATCATATGACACCCTGCCTGTCAGCGGATCAGCTATAAGCTCTTGATACATACATATATAGCACTTGCCTTGACCTATACATATCCAAGACCTAATTGTCGTTGCCTAGGCAGCGATAATAACAATTATCAAGATTTGAGCATTTTTGTGTCGACACCGGTTACCTTAAGCCAAACAGAACGATGCATTTGATGTCACAAGATGAAAAAATGAATGTTGAACAGTCAAAGTAGGGGTGCGTGTATGGACTCGTCGACGCCGTGTTTTGTTGGGTTATCTGTTTGTATAACCAAGAAATATCATTATTAATGTATAAACTAGTACCAGTTTCAAGAAAGTTGCAATATAACACCAGAAAATATGCATAGCTAATTGTAAAATGTGTTTTTTTTCTTTTTAAAACTCACAGTTGTTGAAAAAATGCAAACCTATCTTACCTACTGCGGGGCGAATCTAAACAAATGTTTTTACATATCGTTACCAGGGCGCGCTAATTCCTGGAATTTTATAAATAGACTCAATGGTTTTACATATCTTTACCAGGGCACACTAATTCTTGTATTCTATAAATAGACTTGGGGCGGTTTGATACGCTGAGAATACACAGCTAAACAGCGATTTCAAGCATTTTTGGAAATGCTAATACTTGTACATGTTTATAAACCTAACAGAGATCTCTGTCTTAGCAATTCCCTATCTATTACAGTTCTATGATCTAGGACAGTTACTTTTACCGTAGTTTCAATCATGCAGCGTCAAACCTGTGGAATACACTTCCAGACTCACTCAAGTGTGCCCAGTCTCTCAAAATAATTTGTAGAAAAAAACCTACTTGTCTATTAACCACTGCGGTCACTAAATCGATCACTGATGATAATTATTCATCAGAATTTTTTTATTATTTTTGTTTCCTTTTAAATATCTCTTTAACATTTTGTCATTTATAAATTATGAATATAATTGAGCGGCGCCTTAAAAAGTTTACAGTTAACCTCTTTTAAGATACTTTTCTCAACTGGACCGACATATAATG
Organism: Mactra quadrangularis; assembly: GCA_025267735.1. Lineage (NCBI taxonomy): Eukaryota > Metazoa > Mollusca > Bivalvia > Venerida > Mactridae > Mactra > Mactra quadrangularis. The sequence goes on along the minus strand of CM046304.1, from coordinate 44,709,633 downwards.
GGGGTTCAAGGCTATATAACCTTTATCGACTAGGAAAAAGGCTTTGCTACAATTGTCCCTCTAAAATATAAAACACTCAAGTATATGGTGGCTGTTTTATGCCATGTCGTACTTTTATGATGTGTCGTGTTTTCGCCCTTCATCTGTCGTATCTTCGTCGTTTCGTTTCTTCGCCATGAAGAAACGAAAAGACGAAGATACGACAAACTATGGATTTGTCGTGTTTTCGCCCTTCAACTGTCGTATCTTCGTCGTTTCGTTTCATCGCCACAACGAAACGAAAAGACGAAGATACGACAGATGTAAGGCGAAAACACGACAGATTTTATCTGTCATATTGTTGTATTTATTTTGTCGTGTGTTCGTTTCTTCGTGGCGAAGAAACGAAGAAACGAAAAGACGAAGATACGACAAACTATGGATTTGTCGTGTCGTCGTGTTTTCGTTTTTTTCGTGGCAAAGAAACAAAGATAAGACATGGCATAAATCAGCCACCATACAAGTACTTTTGGAATAGTTAAAAAATTCTGATTCATTCAAGCGAAAAATTCCTTATTTTTATTTCACTTTTTTACTACATAAAAACTGTAGTTAAATGTATTAATAAAGCATGACACCATTGCCATTTATGTTTTTTTCTTTAAAAAAGGATTGGTCTCTTTAAAATTAAATGTGTTCAAACGGAATATTGCATTTTATATACGTTTTTTTAAGTTTTTTAGAGCGAAAGCGGACGTTTTAATAGTAGTAACTCCAATATCAAGATGAAAATCTTAAGTACCTCCATTACTTTAAAAAACTAATAAATAACAATATTTATATTTTTTTCTTAATGTAATGTTAAAAATTAAAGTGTAATTGATTATCTTCAACTAAATATATTTGTTGTAAATAATTAACGCTCGTTGCTAGTCACATTACACGAGAAGGAGTGCCCTAATGCTTTTTAAAAATGACATGGGTCAAAACTAGGTCAGATAAAAGGTTGATTAATTAAGCTAGTATACAATTATACTTACTGATTCAAAACTTAGCAAAGTCATATTTTTTATTATAAATAATTTAAGGAACATTATTTATGACCTACTTCTAACCTGTCACTATTTCATTTAAGCTCAATTGATTTTAAAAATGTATGTTACTTGTATTTTATGTATTGCTGTTCAATATGACGTACGAATGGATGGCGCAGTTGGTAGCGCGCCGGGATTTGGAATCTCGTGTCCCAAAGGGGGTGCGGGTTTGAATCCCACCCGGGGATGTTATACCCTTCCATGAAAATTTGAAAATAATGACAGTTTTCCTGCATTGGTTAGATAATATGGAGAAGTTTCCGGTCTTGTGGAAGGGTAGGTGAGTACTGGTTATAGACAAGGGCCCAGGAAAGCTAGGTTAGGTGCGCTGGACGCCGTTAAATGACCTTAATTGTGTTGACATGGCGTTAAACCTAATAAAAATAAAATAAATAAACAATATGACGTCAAATGCAAATAAATGTTGTTGTTTTTTCCAAAGTATGTAGTGAAACCGCCGTGAGTTTATTAACTCCGAAAATAAAGTGTCTTTTACACTCAAGATTTAATCTATTTAAAATGATACAACAAAGAGAGACAACCCTGTTGATACAGTATTATGTATGTTGCTGTTGTTATCTCCCATTAGCCATTAGTTTCCTCATTTGAATTATTTGCGCATGGGACTAGTCATGTATTCGAACAGGCGGGTGGAGTTAAGCGAAGTAACATTAGTGTTTCGAATGCTTAAAATAAAAGACTATAAAAACAACACACATGTGACTCATGGTTTTATCGAAACAAATTGAGCAATTTGACACCAAAATTATGAGAGTCAATGTTTTCGACGCTTACAATTTTGTTTTGAAATCGAAGAAAGACAACATGCGCAGTCATTTAGTGTACCAAATAGGGGTATAGCAATACGGTAAAAAACGTATTGCAATATATTTCAATACGCACCGTTTTTAGGGTAGACATGCAAAGCATGAGTAGTATATAGTGAGTTAAAATACCACCTGGACACATTTTTTAGTGGACACATTTTTTTGATCAGGTCATTATCTAGAACGTTCCGAGCTGACGATCACGGCGATTTTCTATTGGTTAGCGTAATCGCCCGAAGCGGTGTCGGTGACAGTCGGGTGTAAATATTTGTTTAATCGGCGGATTAGAGATAGAGTCGTAGGTAAAGAGCGTTATATATATACGTTATTTAGTTACCTGTACACGATAGAGCACTTGATTTAATTTGAGGTAAAACATGAAATAATGCAGTATTGCTTTGACGTTATTTGCGCATATATAGTATTAAATCCAGTAAATAGACGCTGAAAACCACACATTCACACCTAGGCGCTCGGTTAAAACGGACTTAAAATAGTTATTTCAACGACGCTAGCAAAATGTCTTTGAAACGATTTGCAGAAAATCAACTGGAAGATGTTCAAAATAAGCGCCATCTATAAACGCAAAAATGTTACCTGTACATTGTTGCCTTTACGATGGGTAATGCAGGCAAACCCGAACATAAGTCGTTTCTGTACAGACGTTTACTTATACTGTATTAAAGTTACCTGTACAATACCGTATATACAACAGGTAATATAACTAAAACCGGATATAAATATTTTTACAACGACGTTATGTGTACATCGTATATATTTTTATAAAGTAACACTATCAACTCGTTCTGATTTATTTTGCAACAATATTTAAATGTCTCACTGTGTGCTCATAGTTTACTCATTAAATCCCAACATGTCCTCTAGCCTGTTCATACCTGCTCATAAATTGCTCATCCTTGCCCAAAATATCCTCTAGCCGGCTCATACCTGGTCGTAAATTGCTCATCCTTGCCTAAAATATCCTCTAGCCGGCTCATACCTGCTCGTAGATTGCTCATTAGCGGGAAGTGTGTGGTCCTGGACTTCTCGATGATGAACCTGGTCAACGGTTTCTGCCTTCATACAGATAGTCAATGCAACAATATTTAAATGTCTCACTGTGTGCTCATGTTGCTCGTAGTTTGCTCATTCAATCCCAACATGTCCTCTACCACACACATTACAGCTTGTAGATTGCTCATTCGTTCCCGAAATATCGTCTAGCCTGATCGTACCTACTCAATAGAAGTAGTAGTAGTTGTTGTATTAATGATAGTAGTTTGTTTTGTTGCTATGGGACTTTAATAGACTCAAATAACATTGTAACCGTCTATTTATGAGATCAAGTCTGATCCTAGATTGCTCGCTAATCCCAAAATGTTCTCTAGCCAGCTCTTACCTGCTCGTAGTTTGCTCATTTGATACAAAAGGCCCAATAGCCAGCTCATACCTGCTCGTAGTTTGCTCATTCATTCCCAAAAGGTCCTCTAGCCGGCTCATAGATTGCTCATTCATTCCTAAAATGTCCTCTAGCCAGCTCATAACTGCTCGTAGATTGCTCATTCATTCCCAAACTGTCATTTAGACTGCTGCTCGACAATAGTATATTTACCTCTAGCGTTGAACATTTGAGTCATTTATCGTTCGCAACTCGAACTACACAGAGGTTTTATCAGTGAGTGCATTCAACTTAAAATTATGTTTGCCTGCAGTAATTGTGACAAAAACTTTGCAAAGAAATACAATTTGCTTAGACATAAGAAATCCGTTCACGAAGAGGACACCCGTTCGAAAGAGAATGAGGAATCTGAAATCAGTGACAGCGACGATACAGAGGAATCGGATTTGGAAAGTAAGTCGGATGAAGAACTACCTGAAGAAACAATTGATCCTTGGTGGGATATCGTCAAATACGGTTATGATGAACATCAGGACGAAGTGAACGCGTTAGTGTCCGAGATAATGGAAGATGATAATGACATAAGCGAAAAGGATGCTAGCGAAAAAGCTTACCACAAGCTACTTCCGGTGATCAGAAAGGCAGTGATGAAAAAGTATCTATTCAGGATTATGTGGTTTGAATCGATAAAAAAGGATCGCTTTCACAGAGCTGTCAAACAAACTATGAGAAGGCTTCGAGACGAAGATGACTTTGAATCAGAAGAAGCATGGAAGGCAGCCGTTAGTAAAAGGAAATATCTGTTTGATAGACTATTGAAAAAATATCAACCGATGATAAATTACAAATAAACATGCGGTTACTCAAGTGAACTGACGCCAAAATGTTTTGTTTTGTATTACAAAAATTACAATTCCAATAGTGTCTTTGATTCTGCATTTATAAAACATGTTTATGGAATAAAAAAAATGAAAAAAGAAAATACCGTTATTAGTTTTGTTGTACTTTACCTACGAAAATGATATTGCATCACTTAATATAACAAACGAAGACAACATATTGGAAAATCAACTCTTATTGTCTTATATAACTTACAGCACAACACTTCTGCATGACTAACCTAGAGAAAATTGTCAAACAGTTTGAATTAATGTATTAGTTTGTATGGTTTGCTCAGTTTCTTTTTGTCTTTTGTCAGATCCCTCCTCCATACAAGCGGTAAATACAGTTCTGATAAGCTCCGTTTTTTTTTAGGTCGGTGATTTAAATTTGTAATGTTGGAACCTGCGTGTTGTATGTCGTGCCTTGACTAAGTTTTACGTGTTAGTTGATTTGTTAGACAGTAATCGACAAATGACCTGTCACCTTGCGCTAGGTAAGGAATGAAACAAAGCTCATACCTGTCGGTATTTTTTTTTCAATAGCAACTATGCTTTTTGAACGTTGATGGTATGAGTTTACTAAGCGCATACAGGCTATAAAAAAATGATACATTTACTTAATAGATGACACCAGACGCGCGACATATACGACAACGATTGAGCAATTGTATTCCGGTTAATGTACATTAGACGCATACTCGACCGAAATGTAAATTAGTATTGTCAAAAGCGTCATATTGTACGTCGAATTCTCATAGATCGGAAATGTCTCGACAATTTTCGTTTTTGAATTAGAGTGACCGTTGAATTACAAAGTTTAATTTAATCAACGTATTGTTTTTAGGATACACAACTCTCAAAAAGTAAATATAATGACCCAAGCTCAAATAAAATCCGTTACGCCTGATGATGGTGATCATATTCAGATAATTTCAATCCGACGAGATAGACAATAGGAAGGTTAATTTGTGTTTAGGAAAACACCAATATATTTCAGTCTTTAAAAATGAACAGAACGAAACGGTAATAAACTTAAGGAAAGGCACACGCTCTGTAACTATAAGTCGAGACTTTCTCGGTCAAATATACGATCTGAAAGAGACTATACTTACCTGTTGTTCATTCGTTGAAAAAGTCAACGCAAAATATGAGTGAAATAAATAAGTACTTAGAGTCTGTATATTTCAATGTTGCTGAGAGAGGCGCATTATTCTTAGATGCGCAGATGAGAGAGGCGCATCTAAGAATTACACAAATTAACCTTCCTATTGTCTTTCTCGTCGGATTGAAATTATCTGAATATGATCACCATCATCAGGCGTAACGGATTTTATTTGAGCTTGGGTCATTATATTTACTTTTTGAGAGTTGTGTATCCTAAAAACAATACGTTGATTAAATTAAACTTTGTAATTCAACGGTCACTCTAATTCAAAAACGAAAATTGTCGAGACATTTCCGATCTATGAGAATTCGACGTACAATATGACGCTTTTGACAATACTAATTTACATTTCGGTCGAGTATGCGTCTAATGTACATTAACCGGAATACAATTGCTCAATCGTTGTCGTATATGTCGCGCGTCTGGTGTCATCTATTAAGTAAATGTATCATTTTTTTATAGCCTGTATGCGCTTAGTAAACTCATACCATCAACGTTCAAAAAGCATAGTTGCTATTGAAAAAAAAAATACCGACAGGTATGAGCTTTGTTTCATTCCTTACCTAGCGCAAGGTGACAGGTCATTTGTCGATTACTGTCTAACAAATCAACTAATACGTAAAACTTAGTCAAGGCACGACATACAACACGCAGGTTCCAACATTACAAATTTAAATCACCGACCTCAAAAAAACGGAGCTTATCAGAACTGTATTTACCGCTTGTATGGAGGAGGGATCTGACAAAAGACAAAAAGAAACTGAGCAAACCATACAAACTAATACATTAATTCAAACTGTTTGACAATTTTCTCTAGGTTAGTCATGCAGAAGTGTTGTGCTGTTAGTTATATAAGACAATAAGAGTTGATTTTCCAATATGTTGTCTTCGTTTGTTATATTAAGTGATGCAATATCATTTTCGTAGGTAAAGTACAACAAAACTAATAACGGTATTTTCTTTTTTCATTTTTTTTATTCCATAAACATGTTTTATAAATGCAGAATCAAAGACACTATTGGAATTGTAATTTTTGTAATACAAAACAAAACATTTTGGCGTCAGTTCACTTGAGTAACCGCATGTTTATTTGTAATTTATCATCGGTTGATATTTTTTCAATAGTCTATCAAACAGATATTTCCTTTTACTAACGGCTGCCTTCCATGCTTCTTCTGATTCAAAGTCATCTTCGTCTCGAAGCCTTCTCATAGTTTGTTTGACAGCTCTGTGAAAGCGATCCTTTTTTATCGATTCAAACCACATAATCCTGAATAGATACTTTTTCATCACTGCCTTTCTGATCACCGGAAGTAGCTTGTGGTAAGCTTTTTCGCTAGCATCCTTTTCGCTTATGTCATTATCATCTTCCATTATCTCGGACACTAACGCGTTCACTTCGTCCTGATGTTCATCATAACCGTATTTGACGATATCCCACCAAGGATCAATTGTTTCTTCAGGTAGTTCTTCATCCGACTTACTTTCCAAATCCGATTCCTCTGTATCGTCGCTGTCACTGATTTCAGATTCCTCATTCTCTTTCGAACGGGTGTCCTCTTCGTGAACGGATTTCTTATGTCTAAGCAAATTGTATTTCTTTGCAAAGTTTTTGTCACAATTACTGCAGGCAAACATAATTTTAAGTTGAATGCACTCACTGATAAAACCTCTGTGTAGTTCGAGTTGCGAACGATAAATGACTCAAATGTTCAACGCTAGAGGTAAATATACTATTGTCGAGCAGCAGTCTAAATGACAGTTTGGGAATGAATGGGCAATCTACGAGCAGTTATGAGCTGGCTAGAGGACATTTTAGGAATGAATGAGCAATCTATGAGCCGGCTAGAGGACCTTTTGGGAATGAATGAGCAAACTACGAGCAGGTATGAGCTGGCTATTGGGCCTTTTGTATCAAATGAGCAAACTACGAGCAGGTAAGAGCTGGCTAGAGAACATTTTGGGATTAGCGAGCAATCTAGGATCAGACTTGATCTCATAAATAGACGGTTACAACGTTATTTGAGTCTATTAAAGTCCCATAGCAACAAAACAAACTACTATCATTAATACAACAACTACTACTACTTCTATTGAGTAGGTACGATCAGGCTAGACGATATTTCGGGAACGAATGAGCAATCTACAAGCTGTAATGTGTGGGGTAGAGGACATGTTGGGATTGAATGAGCAAACTACGAGCAACATGAGCACACAGTGAGACATTTAAATATTGTTGCATTGACTATCTGTATGAAGGCAGAAACCGTTGACCAGGTTCATCATCGAGAAGTCCAGGACCACACACTTCCCGCTAATGAGCAATCTACGAGCAGGTATGAGCCGGCTAGAGGATATTTTAGGCAAGGATGAGCAATTTACGACCAGGTATGAGCCGGCTAGAGGATATTTTGGGCAAGGATGAGCAATTTATGAGCAGGTATGAACAGGCTAGAGGACATGTTGGGATTTAATGAGCAAACTATGAGCACACAGTGAGACATTTAAATATTGTTGCAAAATAAATCAGAACGAGTTGATAGTGTTACTTTATAAAAATATATACGATGTACACATAACGTCGTTGTAAAAATATTTATATCCGGTTTTAGTTATATTACCTGTTGTATATACGGTATTGTACAGGTAACTTTAATACAGTATAAGTAAACGTCTGTACAGAAACGACTTATGTTCGGGTTTGCCTGCATTACCCATCGTAAAGGCAACAATGTACAGGTAACATTTTTGCGTTTATAGATGGCGCTTATTTTGAACATCTTCCAGTTGATTTTCTGCAAATCGTTTCAAAGACATTTTGCTAGCGTCGTTGAAATAACTATTTTAAGTCCGTTTTAACCGAGCGCCTAGGTGTGAATGTGTGGTTTTCAGCGTCTATTTACTGGATTTAATACTATATATGCGCAAATAACGTCAAAGCAATACTGCATTATTTCATGTTTTACCTCAAATTAAATCAAGTGCTCTATCGTGTACAGGTAACTAAATAACGTATATATATAACGCTCTTTACCTACGACTCTATCTCTAATCCGCCGATTAAACAAATATTTACACCCGACTGTCACCGACACCGCTTCGGGCGATTACGCTAACCAATAGAAAATCGCCGTGATCGTCAGCTCGGAACGTTCTAGATAATGACCTGATCAAAAAAATGTGTCCACTAAAAAATGTGTCCAGGTGGTATTTAAACTCACTATATACTACTAGCATGAACTAATGCGTGCATCGTCCTAATTGGGTCAGCATAACATGCAAATGTGTATTTCCAAATGATCTTTATTCAAATGTTTGAATTACTTGTGTAAATTGGTATATATGTTAGAAAAATGTTTATTTTGAAACAGACTTTTGAAGATGTTTTTTCACTTATTTGACTCAATGTTTAACCTTTTAGGCACAATAAGTATTCAGCACATTTTAATACTTATTTTAACATTTAACTTATAGATTTTGTTCAAATAAACAGTGTGACATACAATTACAAAAACCGGTTCAAGAAAAAACGAACCGGTTAAAAACCGTTAAAATTCGTATTGCAATATTAACCGGTATATCAGTTAACCGTTACACCCCTAGCACCTAACTTATCTCCCTTGAAAGTAACTACAAATGCTGTGATTATTTAGAGTCTGTTATACCGTTAAATAGAATACTCATCGACTGAAACAACTTGAATTTGTGATTATAATTCTTTAATAAAGATTAATCACCTATTGAGACAAACATTTTCTTTTACATTAATAACTAATATTACAAAAAATGTATTATGTTTTTACGCAGCTTTACGTACTAAGATTACAATTTAACTACCATATGCAGTGTTGTGCCATGTTTTACATGATAAATGAGTATTTAATTATTGCAGTTAATTATATCGTCCTCTTTCAGAGGGAAAACTATATTTTCTAGAAAGTGGCGGTGTCCACACAATTATAGGGAACGCAGGCGGATCTAGCGGGGAGTCATGGGGGTCCGGACCCACCTAGAATTTCCAAAATTTTACCTGTCCATTAGTGTATTTCTTGACTGTTAGTCATTTTTTTAGTAGCTTGAAGCAATTTTTCTCGGTGCTTAACATAGACTTAATGGTTAAGTAGTTTGTATTATAAATATGTTGCATTATTCTGCAAAATGTATATAATGTGGTAGTGGTGCGAAAGTTTGGACCCCTCCCCCTAGAAAAAGTTCGGACCCCCCCCCCCCCTAGAAAAAACTCCTGGATCCGTCCCTGGGGAAGTTGATGCTTATGAATGGAACATTTACCTAAAACGACTTACAGTTGTATAATTGACAGTATACCTTTTGTCTGTTTTCCAATCGTACTTTGACTGGTAAAAATACGTCAAGCGAAGCAGAAAAATGGCGGCACCCGATGTATTTTGCAATGTATCGGATAATTCTGTTTTAAAATAAACATCGGCTTAAATTAAAGCTACTTGAAACAAAAATTACAGTGGATACATTACCATCAATCATTCGGTAACAGTTATGCTAAATAAATTATCCGAAATTCAAACGAGAAATATTCATTGTTCGAATTATGTCTACTTTGCAGATACTTTGCTAAATTTAAATGAACAAAGAAAAGTCGACTTTAAATGACTTATATATAGTACCGAACTCTTTCAAATTGACAATCGTTTGAAAATGTTCATGCAAAATAAAGAGAAAATAAAAGTAACTTTTGTCATCTTGTTGGTGCCGCCATTATTACGTTTTGCCTAAACTATAGTGTTAATCCAAACTTACCACGATATAAGATATATTGTCTTTATTTTGTACGAGGGTTGCCTGCAAGACTGTAGTAAGTGCACTGTGTTAAAGAGCAAGTTACTACAGTCTTGCAGGCAACCCTCGAATTATAATCTAAATATCAATATTAAGAAAAATGGCATACGAACCTAATGTTATTTTACGGTCCGTGGTTAATACTAAACCAATGTTTCAAATCCCAGGCGGGACATACTTTAAAGGTGTGAAATAATATCTGCGGCAATTCTCCTTCCTAGCACTGATTCTAAATCATGAAGGACAATTGTCTTTTGTTTGGTTTAACACTGTAGCAACACATTGTATAGGTCATATAACGGCGGTCAGTCAACCTACTCACTGTTCCTGGAAAGGCTGGATTTAGCCGTTAACAAACTACTAAGCGCATGCTATCGTCAGTGACTGACAGCTGCCCTTTATAATTAAAATTGTCAGTCACAGATTGAAGTATGCGCCAAGTAACTGGTAAACTGTCAACCCGGAACGGTAGTAGATTGACTAACCGCCGTGATATGACCTTTTCATTGGGTTGCTACGGCATTAAACCCAACCTCATAAATTTTAATTTGTTTATATGTATACATGTTCAATAATTGAATGCTATCATTTTATCTACTTATAACCAATTGTCTTTCTTTTAATCCATGTGACTTATTTAACCTCTATTATTATGTGTTACTTTTATATGTCTTGTAAGATGTATTGTTTTATGTAATTGTAGTTCATAATGCGGCTTAAAAAGCTCTTCAGAGCTTGTGTTTTGTATCATGTTATGCTCCCCGACTTTATAAATAAATATTACTTACTAACTTACTTACTTACCAAAAAAGGAATGTAACAGTTACCCAAATGTCCCACTGTTGTATAATTGACGGAATACCACGGTAGAGCATTTTTTTTTTATTCTAACATACGATGTTAACATATTTATTTGAAAGAATGACAAACGAAACTTATGTTTTGATTTCACGGTCCGTGAAGTAAAACCCGTCATAAATTTTATTGCTTTAAATTAAATCACAATATAGAAATTAAAACGTAACAAATAATAAAAATTTGTTATTATGGACAGAATGAAAAATCAATGTTTAACCTGACGTTTGTTTCCTGATTTCACATAAATATATATTGTATTTAATTATATATAGTCCATAAGATCGATTTTAAACAGAAATTGTAAATTATACCATTTCATGATGACAGGATAATATTTTTGTCGAAAGTTATAAACATTTGTTTGATTAAAACTATATTTATTTAGTAATTAATACTTGTTTGTTCGTCATGGAAATTTAGAAATATAAGTCATTAACAAGTTAAAATATGTTGACTTTACCGAATACTTGATTTTTGGGGTAAAACAGTTATAAATTGAAATTGGATTTTTATTCATAATGTATATATCAAATCAAGATTTTAGTTGAAGTTGAATGTGTAATATGAATAATACTTTTTGTATAATTGACCAGTATTGTCCATTTTGCAAGTGACTTTGGAGTATGAAGTGTTTTTCTTTATTATTCAGGTGAAATTGGATTAATTAGAAAACATCAAGGGAACGCCCCTTAATTGGTAAAGATATAAATTCACTTTTAATTGAATATTAATTGGATTTGAAAATTTATGTTTTCGTTATTTGTTATACCATATTGACTTTGTTATTTGATCTACATGTATATTTGAGAATATTTAATATTATTCATGAGTAAGTTTGAATATTAAGCTATTAAAAGCACGTGTCTTGGAGACGGTGCTTGGATAAATCTAAAATACATACAGTAGACACCGGAGAAAATGAACACTTGAAAAGAAATGTCGAAGCTAACAATATTGATATAAAAGTTAGGAATATATTTGCTCATTTTAGTTTGTTTTTTGACATCGTGTTATTAAGGACGCACATATTCAGAATATATAGCCAGGGTAATGAATAACGACTGTTAGCGAACGTTTCGGATCCGGGACAAGTCAACCCGAAGACAACTCAAACCCGTGGATTACTGAAGCCAAAGTTGGAAGAACACAAACGGTTAGTAAGATATTGAGTTTTCTCGGGTTAAGTTGTCTTTGGGTTGAGTTGTCCCGACCCTAACGTTAGTCGTTACGGAACGTTCGGGGTAATTGAACACGCTGCAGATCAAAACATTTTTGCACCTGACTTAGCAAACTGTTCGATTCAAATCAAGTTTTGTGCACAGGATTTTTAGCTAATAGTAAAAAAATCACGGGATAAGTGGTTATCTTATTTTAATTCATATTCTAATGAATTGTCTAAAATATTAGTTGATGAAAAACAAATGTTTATTTACGTCATGTTTTGTTGCCCTCGATCTAGAGATAGGGATCAAGAAGTTCCGGGTTTGAATCTCAACAGGATACTTAACATTTTCTTTATGACAATGAAATATTTAGGTGATAAGGCTTTCTCTAAATTGTTTGGCACTAAGTATGTGTCTAAGCAGGAGCGATGACCAGGATCGAGAGGTTCTGTGTTCGAATCCCAGTAGAGGCAACGCTTATTTTGTGCAAGAAATTTACCTGCGAGTGCTTCATTCCACCCAGGCGTACATGGGTATCTGCGAGGGTGGTATAATTCCGTTGCACCAATTTGTCGACTGCACTAATAAGCGGAAAAAAGAATCCAGGGAGATTGATAGATAGATACCAGTAGCCCAATGACCAGAGGTAATAGCTGTTAAGTCGGCGAGCGTGCGTAAGCATGAAATTTAGACTATAAAATGCCATTACTTTTTTTGTTTGAAGATCTACATTTAATAGATCCTTGATGTAACTGTTTTCTCAGTTTTACTTTAGTCGAATATGTATTTACCTCGAAAATCTGTGATCTGTATTAATCGTGTGACCATGGTTAAAAGTTTTATATTGCAAATATCGACGGCTATCCTCTCTGTACAGTACACTCCAAAAACCATTGGACATAATCCTGTAGCCTGTTCAATCACCATAAACGTTCCAAAACGTTCCGAAACGATGCATTCGGAACTTCTCGGCCATTCGCTGCGAATAATCTAATCTAATAAACAAATATACGATCGTTTAGTCAATGAGTGATGTTTTAAAATTTACGGACTAAATAGAAACATTGCCCATAGTTTTAACGATCGTATATTTGATTACATCAACACCGGTAGTTTCAAAATAGCGTCTAAATATGTCCGAGATTATTCGCAGCGAATTGCCGAGGAGTTCCGAATGTATCGTTACGGAACGTTTTGGAACGTTTAGGGTAATTGAACAGGCTGCTGTTTTAGGATACACCGGTCCACATTACTCAATCCAAAATGAGCAAAGATACTAACTGAAAAATTCCAAAAACGGCATTAATTAGTTTATCAGAACATAACAAAACAGAACAGATAATTATTTTGTTTTTATAAACATATTTATAAGTTTTTATGAATCAAATGATATTACAAGGAAAAGTAAACATTCTTGCCACACCAATGATCACATTTTCTCTCAATTTCATATCTTAATGAACTTTAGTATGAAAGTTGGAGCATCGATGTTTGAAGATTTAATCACTTTAGAAAAAGTACAAAACATTTAATACTGTATACACAATAGTACATGTAACATGATTATTTTTTTACAAAAGACGAAAGGTCATTATCAATGTAAACGTTCGAGATTACTTTACAAAAATAGTTTAATTATGTATTCAAATTTATACTTATTTAAAAATCTTGCAATGAGTGTTTGATATAATCTGCATATATCAATTAAATCTAACAACTATGTAAATATGATATCTTAGGGTCGGAAAAAGGGCAAATATGGATCAAGTAGAGATGTATGCATTCATTGAGATATTTAATTTAATTTCGATTGCTTTGGGAATATTTGTGAATTAAAGGTACTAGTTCACAGATTTTGTTAATTTTTCTATAATTTCGAAATACCATTCAGTGTCTGTAATTGTGTCAAAAAAAATATTTTTTATTATTTTCATACAGACTGACCAATATGTGGCAAGAAATATATGATAAAAGTCACAAAAATGTACTAAAGTGTCTATACCGTGACATACGGGGTAGTTATTTTCTACATGGAACACCATCATTTGTAGTTAAATGTCAAATTGCATTAAAATTGTCATTATCAGAACACTACTTTCCTGCTTCTAAAAACATCATACAATTTTGATAGTTTTAGAAAAAAGTAGATATTTAAGTTGAAATCTGTGAATGAGTACCTTTAAATATAGATATTTTCAGAAATAGGCGTATATACTTGTACTTATTAAAACGTCTATATTCGAAAATGCCAACGACTTCTGTCTATGTTCTGTCTGTAGTTTTAATATATTGAAAAGGACGATCATTATAGTTTGTTGGTCATTTACTAGGAAAACTTTAGAATTTTATTTTTCATCTTTTAGAAAAATGTCAAGGAATGTGTATACAGCTAGCGCTAAATTATAGTAAACAAAGCACGTTTTAGCGTTTTATCCAAGACTTCGGATTCAAACTTAGGAAATTGTCGGAGTGCTTGAACCTCGAAACTTTAAATTCTGCGAGGTTTAAACATTACTGTCACTTTGTTTGCGGAACAGTTATTTTAAACATTGAATCAGTATAAGTGTTAATAATATGAATTTTAAAATCTGTGGTAATGGAATATTGATATAAAGTCATAAAGTTTAGATTTACAAATCAAATAGGATAGTAAAAACCTAGAGATCTGTTATCAAAGTACTGTATGTCGAGATCGTAGAGGTAGGTAGGAATTAAATTGTTTTGTTAAATTGAAAAATAACATTACAATAACATTATCATTAAGATAATATCAGAAACATGTACACATCCCATCAATATAATGTAAACTTTATATACAATTTTGGATAGGAATAAGGCTAGACTATTATAAATATTTGTCTGACAATAGCTTATCAAAGCTAATGTCATTTCGTTTACTTTTACTTTCGACTTGAAATAAAATTTTGTATCTTGTATTGATTTAAAAGTTCTCACATTTTAATTGTATAATTTGACAAAGTTCAATCGCAGATAATATATATGTTACAGGGAATATGTGTAGCCAGGGATTTCACGTAATCCCTGAAATCTAGGGATTTCATGTAATTCCCAAGTACGTAAAATTCTGCCAGGGAATACATGTAAACCCTAAAAAAATTTAGGGGTTTTACGTATTCCCTTATTTTCTTTTCAATTTTTACACATACAAAATGTATTCCCTGACGACAAAATTATCATGATTTAAATGTAAAATATGATTCATTGTGCTGTAAGGTTTTACTAAATATTTTTTTTAACTGTTATGCATTGATACTTTTGTGATGTGAATGCAATTATAGTATTATAGCTTGGGTATTCAAAGCATCGGTATAAACCTATTTGATCGTGAATTACGTGAATTCCCTGACTTGCTAAGGAATTACGTGAAATCCCTGGTTACACACATTCCATGTAACATATATAACGCTCATTAGAAACGCTGCTTTTAAACATGGTTTAAACCCCTACTGGCAATTGCAAATGTCTGTTTCAGGACAAAGACTCCATAGATTCTTGTTTTAGTTAATAGTTTGTGGGGTACTTGTTATATCAAAAGTTAAAAATATATAACTTTTCTCTAATGGCTCTTTAGCTGTGTTGAAGATCTGTGATTTTTACTTTTGCTATTCTTTAAACATTTATGTAACATTTCTCTTTATAGCATTATTATTGATATATACTGTATAGGTTAAAGGCTTTATTCGTGTCGAATTTGAGAAAATTGTGGAACGCATTTTCGTTAGAGTTTAAATGAAATACTGACAATACATAACTATGAGAATCTTTCTTAACATAAATATTTGTTCCACCTAAGCACTCGAACTTACTTATTGCTAAAACTCTACGATAAATGATTCCGACATTTTCATTTACCATTTACTAAAACTGCTCTCCCTCTCTCTTTGATCAAGTTTGATAGCACTTGACGTAAAAAGCTTTTCCTGCGACTGACGTACGTCCGTTTTATCAACATGGCCTTAATAGCGCGGTCTTAGTTACGACCAATCTCCGTAAACAGATATCCTGTAGAGCGTTGTTGTACAGGATCTCTACTGTCTCCGTGGAAGGTCACGACGAGATGAACTTTGTGTCGACCAATCAATGCGTAGCTTTCATCTAGACGAAAACACTATTAATCCCATTTTGATTTCGTAATTTCTATTTTTAGACCAATGTTTGCATGTATTTACAGTCTGCGATTGGGCGGCTCATTCCAAATTGCGTGACGTAGACGATATAAACAAGTTACGTATCATAACAATTTCGTAATGAATATTATGATGAGAAAAGGTCACCTGAACGTGACCTTCGTTTGGAAAAGGCCAGATCTAAATTAGCGAGTATGCGAGCGGAAAATTTTAGAGCGGGTTTTAATCAGATAGAGTTACGATCGACCTTACAACCGTTGATTAACTCAACCCAGATTTCTGTGAGTGAATGATAAACACATAATTTTGTTTACCTGGTCTTAATGAAATAACCATAGAGTGAAAGTCACAAAGTATATTTACTTGTAACACAAGTTTTTATAAATCTGTGATAGTAACTTTAAAATGGTTTACTTGTTATTGTAAATCTTTAAATGTCATATTTATATATTGATCTTTTTCATGTATGTAATTATACATGTACTATATTACATTAACGACCCCTACGGTCCCAAATGACATGAAGTGTATTCGGTTAGGGGCAGTTCCGTCCGCCATTGAAATATTGTCATACTGAACATCTCGGCGATAGTAAATCGTCAGTTTACGGAGTCACCCGATATTTGATCGTCAGTTTACGGAAACACCCGAGTGGTTTTCCGAATGTAATATTTTATATCAAAGTGTTGATGCGATGTTCCTAGAGGTTTCTGTGGCTCGGTATAAAAAACACCACGAACCAACCAGTCTGAACATATTACTTGACTCCAGACTACAAGTAGATCGGCTGCTAACGAAATTCACCGAAGTTAGTCGATTCCAACACATACGGTACGATCGTAACTTTTCGCCTATTCCCGTTTCCTGTATTCGCATATTTTTGCTAAATTGCATAAATAGATATAGTTGTATGTCTTTGTATTTGGTAGTTCCGATGCATTTGGAACTCCTCTGTATTTCCGTAAGAATAATTAATTAAATGAATGTTCGAGATGTTCCGAATGAACCCAGATCTCTCAGACTACACTGTAAACTTGTTTATAAAGAGATGACAGACCTCCCCAGTATTACCATTAGTAAACTTTGCATTCCTTAAAAAGGGTGTAAATTGTTAATGCACGAGTTTGAAAAATGCATATTTGCAAAACCTTTTTCTCTTTCTATCATTATTAGGTAGTTATTTTTTCAAACATCATTTTTGACAGATTTTTAGAAAAAAAAAATAGTTCAAATAGAGTTAAAATTTAAACGAAACAATTGCTTACTTTTCGTTTAAATTAGCACATGTCAGTTAATTTTAAACCATTAAAATTTATGGTTTTTTTAAATAAAATGACATCTTCGAATTCTTTGATTTTAATTTTTTTATCTCTAAAAATTAATTAAATGTAATATAGAGCAAATTGAAATATATGCGTGTCAGTAGAAACTATGGTTATTAAAAAGTGGGTCCCTGAATACGCTTGTATTCATTGTGAAATGTTTTAAAATTGAACATAAAAGTATAAAAAGACCGTAAATCAAGGATACATTAATTTAAAAGATTCATTTTTTTATTGTACGACAAGTCATAGTGTCACTTTATACATATCTATCATTTATTTTTCTATTTTAAGATATTTTAAGGCCTTCTGCACCTAAAATTGTTAGATTTTATTCATCTGTCAGCGGCGCATACATTTACCCCACTGATTTAAATACTCACCATAGTACTTAAGTAATCACGATCGATAAATCAGTAGCGTGTTCAATTACACAAAACGTTACAGAACGTTACAGAACGATACATTCGGAACTCCTCGGCCATTCGCTGCGAATAATCTTATCTAATAAACAAATATGCGATTGTTAAGGCAATGAGTGATGTTTCAAAATTTACGGACTAAAAACGAACCATCACTCATTGCCTAAACGATCATATATGTGTTTACTTCACACCGGTAGTTTCAAAATAGCGTCTAAATATGTCCGAGATTATCACAGCGAATGGCCGAGAAGTTCCAAATGTATCGTTTTTAGAACGTTACAGAACGTTCGGTGTAATTGAACAGGCTACAGTTCGACACATTAGAGCATAGTGGAGTTAACAAATCGTGTCAGGTCATTTTCTGTCTCAAGTTAATTTGCACAAACCATAGTTATCATAAGTGCTGTGAAACCACTGGCACCAGAGTCCTCACACTCGTTAAATACGCACTCTTATAATATGTTGTCAACAAATACAATTAAAAATCGGCCCCATATACATTACCGTGTACGAGTTATAACTATACTTTCATTAGGTAGTGTACATGTACATGTATGTATGCATGCACAGTGAATTATATATAGGGACGTACGCATTATTTTATGTTCATAATATATGGACTCTTGTGTCAGTGTGTGAAACCATGCAGCCGTTGGTAGCGCTCCGGTATTTCGAATCTAGTATCCCGACAGGGAGTACGTGTTCGAATTCAAATCGGGGCGGTTATACCCTTCTTTGAAATTTTGGTAAAAATGTCAATTTTACTAAAAAAATAATGTACTTGAAGAAGTTGCCCGGCTCGTATAAGGATATATCGGCTAGCACTGATTATAGATAAATATCTATGAAAGTTTGGTTTGGTGCACTGGTCACCGTAAATGGCCAAAATTTTAGTTAAACCAAATACAAGATTAATATAGTGATAACATTTATCAGCTCCAATAACTTAGCACAACATTCGACGTTCGATATTCGATATTCAATATCGAATATCGAACCAGTTCGACGTTCGACATTTGCATAAAGTGCCAATATCGAACAGAAGTTCAATATCGAACCAGCTCGACGTTCGACATTCATTAATAATAGTCCGAATGTAGTTCTGAGGTTGAATATCGAACCAGCTCGACGTTCGACATTCATTAATAATACTAATGCGAATGTAGTTCTGAGGTTGAATATCGAACACGTTCGACGTTCGACATTCATTAATAATAGTCTGAATGTAGTTTTGAGGTTGAATATCGAACCAGTTCGACGTTCGACATTCATTAATAATAGTCCGAATGTAGTTATAAGGTTGAATATCGAACCAGTTCGACGTTCGACATTCATTAATAATAGTCCGAATGTAGTTCTAAGGTTGAATATCGAACCAGTTCGACGTTCGACATTCATTAATGATAATGATGCGAATGTAGTTCTGAGATTGAATATCGAACCAGCTCGACGTTCGACATTCATAAAAGATAGTCCGAATGTAGTTCTGAGGTTGAATATCGAACCAGTTCGACGTTCGACATTCATTACTAATAGTCTGAATGTAGTTCTGAGGTTGAATATCGAACCAGCTCGACGTTCGACATTCATTAATAATAGTCCGAATGTAGTTCTGAGGTTGAATATCGAACCAGCTCGACGTTCGACATTCATTAATAATACTAATGCGAATGTAGTTCTGAGGTTGAATATCGAACCAGTTCGACGTTCGACATTCATTAATAATAGTCCGAATGTAGTTTTGAGGTTGAATATCGAACCAGTTCGACGTTCGACATTCATTAATAATAGTCCGAATGTAGTTCTAAGGTTGAATATCGAACCAGTTCGACGTTCGACATTCATTAATAATAGTCCGAATGTAGTTCTAAGGTTGAATATCGAACCAGTTCGACGTTCGACATTCATTAATCATAATGATGCGAATGTAGTTCGAGATTGAATATCGAACCAGCTCGACGTTCGACATTCATAAAAGATAGTCCGAATGTAGTTCTGAGGTTGAATATCGAACCAGTTCGACGTTCGACATTCATTAATAATAGTCCGAATGTAGTTCTGAGGTTGAATATCGAACCAGCTCGACGTTCGACATTCATTAATAAAAGTCTGAATGTAGTTCTGAAGTTGAATATCGAACCAGCTCGACGTTCGACATTCATTAATAATAGTCCGAATGTAGTTCTGTGGTTGAATATCGAACCAGTCTGACGTTCGGACGACTTGTTTCAGCGGGGATACCTCGATTGGGCCCTTGGCCGCGCTTGAATCAGTGGAGCACGGCCTGTTTCTGCGGGGAAAACCTCGGCTTGGCCCTGGGCGGCGCTGGAATCAGCGGCATGCGGCTTGGATCAGCGGGGGAACCTCGGCTGGGCACTCGGACGGGGCTTCAACTGGCTCTATGGGGTCTGTGGGCCTTCTACCGGGGTCTACGCGGCCTGCCGCTAATACCTGCCTGGTTGGCTTGATTTTAGCGGAGGCAAGCAAGGGACACCAGGGTTTACCTCGGCTGCAAGCCAGGCGCGCTTGTATCAGCGGCGGACGGCTTGATTCGGCGGGGAAACATCGGCTGGGCCAAGGGTCGCACTTGAATCAGCGGAGCACGGCTTGTTTCAGCGGGGAATGCCCGGCTAGATCTTCGGCCGCGCTTGAATCAGCGGCGGACGGCTTGTTTCAGCGGGGAAACCTCGGCTGGACCCTTGGCCGCGCTTGAATCAGCGGAGCACGGCCTGTTTCAGCGGGGGAACCTCGGCTGGGCCCTGGGCGGCGGTGGAATCAGCGGCAGGCGACTTGGATCAGCGGGGAATCTCGGCTGGGCTCTGCTCGACGTTGATGCGAATGTAGTTCTGAGGTTGAATATCGAACCAGCTCGACGTTCGACATTCATTAATAATAGTCCGAATGTAGTTCTGAGGTTGAATATCGAACCAGCTCGACATGTGACATTCATTAATAATAGTCCGAATGTAGTTCTGAGGTTGAATATCGAACCAGCTCGACGTTCGACATTCATTAATAATAGTCCGAATGTAGTTCTGAGGTTGTATATCGAACCAGCTCGACGTTCGACATTCATTCATTATAGTCCGAATGTAGTTCTGAAGTTGAATATCGAACCAGCTCGACGTTCGACATTCATTAATAATAGTCCGAATCTAGTTTTGAGGTTGAATATCGAACCAGCTCGACGTTCGACATTCATTAATAATAGTCCGAATGTAGTTCTGAAGTTGAATATCGAACCAGCTCGACGTTCGACATTCATTAATAATAATCCGATTGTAGTTCT
This sequence comes from Mactra quadrangularis, assembly GCA_025267735.1. Taxonomy (NCBI): domain Eukaryota; kingdom Metazoa; phylum Mollusca; class Bivalvia; order Venerida; family Mactridae; genus Mactra; species Mactra quadrangularis. Next base: position 44,688,268 of record CM046304.1, on the reverse strand, counting down.
GAGATTGAATATCGAACCAGCTCGACGTTCGACATTCATTAATAATAGTCCGAATTTAGTTCTGAAGTTGAATATCGAACCAGCTCGACGTTCGAAATTCATTAATAATACTCCGAATGTAGTTCTGAAGTTGAATATCGAACCAGCTCGACGTTTGACATTCATTATTAATGATAATGAGAATGTAGTTCTGAGGTTGAATATCGAACCAGTTCGACGTTCGACATTCATTCATGATAGTCCGAATGTAGTTCTAAGGTTCAATATCGAACCAGCTCGATATTTGACATTCGTTAATAATATTAGACGTATGTATTTTTTTCAATATTTAGCACATTGGTTGTTGACTTAATTTCTTTGGATCGAAGTACTTTTATTCATGCAATATTTGTTTTTAATATTTTTGTTGACACAATATTAAGACATCTAGCTAACAAATTATATAGTCAATCACATGAATAGACTATATCCGGAATTCAAATTTTTGGGGTTTTATTGTCCGTTTTTTCTCAACTGCCATAGCTTGAATAATTTCACGGTGACTGAATGCATTGTTTTTGTACTGGCGGCCTAATTGTTATTAAAAATATCTAAAGACTAAAACATATCATACGGCATAAACAGCTTAACTTGATCATAATACACGCTTTCGGAAACTCATGGATGTTTTACAACAATGATTTTAATAAACGCATTCACCGTGAAATTATTCATGTTCTGACAGTTGACAAAAAAACGAACAATACTTGTGGTACAAACAAATTTTTGTGTTAGTTGCGTGTTTGTTTTGTTTGATTGAACGCCGCAGCAACACATTGTATAGGCCATATCATGGCAGTCAGTCAACCTACTCACCGTTCCTGGAAAGCCTAAATCTCTGGATTTAGCTGTTAACCAGTTACTAGGCGCTACTTCCGTCAGTGACTGACAACTGCCGTACATGATTTTGAATCAGTGGTAGAAGGGAGAATGACAATAGAAATTATTTCATGACCACGCTTCACGACAGTATGCCCCGCCCATGAATCGACACTCACGACACCTCGATCAGAAGACTTGTTCGCTACCGACTGAGCTAGCCGGGCGGGCGAACTAACTTTTATCATTACAATGAAAGTATGTACAGAGAACAATTGGATTTATTCCGATTTTGTACCGCCTGTGCACGAAACCAATAATTTGGAGTTCCGAAAAAAGCCTATTTATATGAAGCGTCGCTGTGCTGCACGAGAGCGATCATCAATCGTGCAACAATGGTGTAAATAAAAGAACAATGAATAATTAACTGCACTTTTTTAGTCGCCGAAACGGGTTGCGACCAACAGAGGAGGTATATTCGGTGTCCCGTGCTTAACCCCGCTTAAATCAAGCGAGCCAGGCCGATATCAGCGACAATCCGCGTAGACCCCAGTAACGGACCCGCAAAGCCCGATGAAGCCCCGGCCGAGTACCCAGCCGATGTTCCCCCGTTGATCCAAGCCGCCTGCCGCTGGTTCAAGCGCGGTCAAGGGCCCAGCCGAGGTTTACCCGCTGAAAGAGGCCGTGCTCCGCTGATTCAAGCGCGGCCAAGGGCCCAGCCGATGTTTCCCCGCTGAAACAAGCCGTCTGATGCTGATTCAAGCGCCCCTGGCTTGCAGCCGAGGTAAACCCTGGTGTCCCGTCCTTGCCTCCGCTGAAATCAAACGCGCCAGACCGATATCGGAAGCAGGCCGGATAGACCCTCGTTAAAGGCCCGCGGAGCCCGATAAAGCCCCGGCAGAGTGCCCAGCCGAGGTTTCCCCGCTGATCGAAGCCGCCTGCCTTTGATTTAAGCACGGCCAAGGGCCCATCCGAGGTTTCCCCGCTGGAATAAGCCGTCCGCCGCGGATTCAAGAGCGCCTGGCGCTGATTCAACGCGGCCAAGGGCCCAGCCGAGCTTTCCCCGCTGATCCAAGCCGGTCCGCCGCTGATTCAATCGCTGCCAAGGGACAAGCTGGGCTTTCCCCGCTGAAACAAGCCGTGGTCCGCTGATTCAAGCGCGGCCAAGGATCCAGCCGAGGTATCCCCGCTGAAACAAGCCATCCGCCGCTGATTCAAGCGCGGCCGAATGCCCAGCCGGGCTTTCCCCGCTGAAACAAGCCATGCTCCGCTGATTCAAGCGCGACCAAGGCCCCAGCCGATGTTTCCCCGCCAAATCAAGCCGTCCGCCGCTGATTCAAGCGCGCCTGGCTTGCAGCCGAGGTAAACCCCGGTGTCCCTTGCTTGCCTCTGCTGAAATCAAGCCAGACAGGCGCGTATCATCGGCAGGCCGCGTAGACCCCGGTAGAAGCCCGAAGAGCCCGCTGAAGCCCCGACCGGGTGCCCAGCCGAGGTTCCCCCGCTTATCCAAGCCGCCTGCCGCTGATTCTAGCGCCGCCCAGGGCACAGCCGAGGTTTCCTCGCTGAAACAAGCCGTGCTCCGCTGATTCATGCGCGGCCTAGTGCCCAGTATAGGCTTCGCATCATTATTGTTAATGAATGTCGAACGTCGAACTGGTTCGATATTCAACTTCAGAACTACATTCGGACTATAATTAATGAATGTCGAACGTCGAGCTGGTTCGATATTCAACCTCAGAACTACATTCGGACTATTATTAATGAATGTCGAACGTCGAGCTGGTTCGATATTCAAACTCAAAACTACATTCGGACTATCTTTTATGAATGTCGAACGTCGAGCTGGTTCGATATTCAACCTCAGAACTACATTCGGACTATTATTAATGAATGTCGAACGTCGAACTGGTTCGATATTCAACCTCAGAACTACATTCGGACTATCTTTTATGAATGTCGAACGTCGAGCTGGTTCGATATTCAATCTCGAACTACATTCGCATCATTATCATTAATGAATGTCGAACGTCGAACTGGTTCGATATTCAACCTCAGAACTACATTCGGACTATTATTAATGAATGTCGAACGTCGAACTGGTTCGATATTCAACCTTAGAACTACATTCGGACTATTATTTATGAATGTCGAACGTCGAACTGGTTCGATATTCAACCTCAAAACTACATTCGGACTATTATTAATGAATGTCGAACGTTGAACTGGTTCGATATTCAACCTCAGAACTACATTCGCATTAGTATTATTAATGAATGTCGAACGTCGAGCTGGTTCGATATTCAACCTTAGAACTACATTCGGACTATTATTAATGAATGTCGAACGTCGAGCTGGTTCGATATTCAACCTCAAAACTACATTCGGACTATTATTTTTGAATGTCGAACGTCGAACTGGTTCGATATTCAACCTCAGAACTACATTCGGACTATTATTAATGAATGTCGAACGTCGAGCTGGTTCGATATTCAACCTCAGAACTACATTCAGACTATTATTAATGAATGTCGAACGTCGAGCTGGTTCGATATTAAAACCTCAGAACTACATTCGGAGTATTATTAATGAATGTCGAACGTCGAGCTGGTTCGATATTCAACCTCAGAACTACATTCGGACTATTATTAATGAATGTCGAACGTCGAGCTGGTTCGATATTCAACCACAGATCTACATTCTGGCTATTATTAATGAATGTCGAACGTCGAGCTGGTTCGATATTCAACCACAGAACTACATTCGTGCTATTATTTATGAATGTCGAACGTCGAGCTGGTTCGATATTCAACCTCAGTCCTACATTCGGGCTATTATGAATGAATGTCGAACGTCGAGCTGGTTCGATATTCAACCTCAGAACTACATTCGGACTATTATTAATGAATGTCGAACGTCGAGCTGGTTCGATATTCAACCTCAGAACTACATTCGGGCTAATGAATGTCGAACGTCGAGCTGGTTCGATATTCAACCACAGAACTACATTCGGGCTATTATTAATGAATGTCGAACGTCGAGCTGGTTCGATATTCAACCACAGAACTACATTCGGGCTATTATTAATGAATGTCGAACGTCGAGCTGGTTCGATATTCAACCTCAGAACTATATTCGGACTATTATTAATGAATGTCGAACGTCGATCTGGTTCGATATTCAACCTCAGAACTACATTCTGGCTATTATGAATGAATGTCGAACGTCGATCTGGTTCGATATTCAACCACAGAACTACATTCGCATTATTGTTATTAATGAATGTCGAACGTCGAACTGGTTCGATATTCAAACACAGAACTACATTCGGGCTATTAATAATGAATGTCGAACGTCGAGCTGGTTCGATATTCAACCTCAGAACTTCATTCAGACTATTATTAATGAATGTCGAACGTCGAGCTGGTTCGATATTCAACCTCAGTCCTACATTCGGGCTATTATGAATGAATGTCGAACGTCGAGCTGGGACGATATTCAACCTCAGAACTACATTCGTGCTATTATTAATGAATGTCGAACGTCGAGCTGGTTCGATATTCAACCACAGAACTACATTCGGGCTATTATTAATGAATGTCGAACGTCGAGCTGGTTCGATATTCAACCACAGAACTACATTCGGGCTATTATTTATGAATGTCGAACGTCGAGCTGGTTCGATATTCAACCTCAGAACTACATTCGGGCTATTATTAATGAATGTCGAACGTCGAGCTGGTTCGATATTCAACCTCAGTCCTACATTCGGGCTATTATGAATGAATGTCGAACGTCGAGCTGGTTCGATATTCAACCTCAGAACTACATTCGGACTATTATTAATGAATGTCGAACGTCGAGCTGGTTCGATATTCAACCTCAGAACTACATTCGGGCTAGTGAATGTCGAACGTCGAGCTGGTTCAATATTCAACCACAGAACTACATTCGGGCTATTATTAATGAATGTCGAACGTCGAGCTGGTTCGATATTCAACCACGGAACTACATTCGGGCTATTATTAATGAATGTCGAACGTCGAGCTGGTTCGATATTCAACCTCAGAACTATATTCGGACTATTATTAATGAATGTCGAACGTCGAGCTGGTTCGATATTCAACCTCAGAACTACATTCGGGCTATTATGAATGAATGTCGAACGTCGATCTGGTTCGATATTCAACCACAGAACTACATTCGCATTATTGTTATTAATGAATGTCGAACGTCGAGCTGGTTCGATATTCAAACACAGAACTACATTCTGGCTATTATTAATGAATGTCGAACGTCGAGCTGGTTCGATATTCAACCTCAGAACTACATTCAGACTATTATTAATGAATGTCGAACGTCGAACTGGTTCGATATTCAACCACAGAACGACATTCGCATTATTGTTAATAATGAATGTCGAACGTCGAGCAGGTTCGATATTCAACCTCAGAACTACATTCGGACTATTATTAATGAATGTCGAACGTCGAGCTGGTTCGATATTCAACCACAGATCTACATTCTGGCTATTATTAATGAATGTCGAACGTCGAGCTGGTTCGATATTCAACCACGGAACTACATTCGGGCTATTATTAATGAATGTCGAACGTCGAGCTGGTTCGATATTCAACCTCAGAACTATATTCGGACTATTATTAATGAATGTCGAACGTCGAGCTGGTTCGATATTCAACCTCAGAACTACATTCGGGCTATTATGAATGAATGTCGAACGTCGATCTGGTTCGATATTCAACCACAGAACTACATTCGCATTATTGTTATTAATGAATGTCGAACGTCGAGCTGGTTCGATATTCAAACACAGAACTACATTCTGGCTATTATTAATGAATGTCGAACGTCGAGCTGGTTCGATATTCAACCTCAGAACTACATTCAGACTATTATTAATGAATGTCGAACGTCGAACTGGTTCGATATTCAACCACAGAACGACATTCGCATTATTGTTAATAATGAATGTCGAACGTCGAGCAGGTTCGATATTCAACCTCAGTACTACATTCGGGCTATTATAAATGAATGTCGAACGTCGAAATGGTTCGATATTCCATTTCATTTCGATATTCGAATGTCGAACGTCGAGCTGGTTCGATATTCAATCTCAGTTCGATATTTGGATAATTTTGGCGAATGTCGAACGTCGAGCTGGTACGATATTCAATTTCAGTTCGATATTCGCACATTATGCTAATGTCGAACGTCGAACTGGTTCGATGTTCGATATTGAATATCGAATATCGAACATCGAATGTTGTGCCAAGTTATTGGACCTACATTTATCTGTATACTGCGGAAGGTACGAGATAAGCTCCAATAACTTAGCACAACATTCGACGTTCGATATTCGATATTCAATATCGAATATCGAACCAGTTCGACGTTCGACTTTTGCATAATGTGCCAATATCGAACAGAAGTTGAATATCGAACCAGCTCGACGTTCGGCATTCATTAATAATAGTCCGAATGTAGTTCTGAGGTTGAATATCGAACCAGCTCGACGTTCGACATTCATTAATAATACTAATGCGAATGTAGTTCTAAGGTTGAATATCGAACCAGTTCGACGTTCGACATTCATTAATAATAGTCCGAATGTAGTTTTGAGGTTGAATATCGAACCAGTTCGACGTTCGACATTCATTAATAATAGTCCGAATGTAGTTCTAAGGTTGAATATCGAACCAGTTCGACGTTCGACATTCATTAATGATAATGATGCGAATGTAGTTCTGAGATTGAATATCGAACCAGCTCGACGTTCGACATTCATAAAAGATAGTCAGAATGTAGTTCTGAGGTTGAATATCGAACCAGTTCGACGTTCGACATTCATTAATAATAGTCCGAATGTAGTTCTGAGGTTGAATATCGAACCAGCTCGACGTTCGGCATTCATTAATAAAAGTCTGAATGTAGTTCTGAAGTTGAATATCGAACCAGCTCGACGTTCGACATTCATTAATAATAGTCCGAATGTAGTCCTGAGGTTGAATATCGAACCAGCTCGACGTTCGACATTCATTAAAAATACTAATGCGAATGTAGTTCTGAGGTTGAATATCGAACCAGTTCGACGTTCGACATTCATTAATAATAGTCCGAATGTAGTTTTGAGGTTGAATATCGAACCAGCTCGACGTTCGACATTCATTAATAATAGTCCGAATGTAGTTCTGAGGTTGAATATCGAACCAGCTCGACGTTCGACATTCATTAATAATAGTCCGAATGTAGTTCTGAAGTTGAATATCGAACCAGCTCGACGTTCGACATTCATTAATAATAGTCCGAATGTAGTTCTGAGGTTGAATATCGAACCAGCTCGACGTTCGACATTCATTAATAATAGTCCGAATGTAGTTCTGAAGTTGAATATCGAACCAGCTCGACGTTCGACATTCATTTATAATAGTCCGAATGTAGTTCTGAGGTTGAATATCGAACCAGTTCGACGTTCGACATTCATTCATGATAATAGTCCGAATGTAGTTCTGAGGTTGAATATCGAACCAGTTCGACGTTCGACATTCATTAATAATAGTCCGAATGTAGTTCTGATGTTGAATATCGAACCAGCTCGACGTTCGATATTCATTGATAATAATCCTAATTTTGTTCTGCGGTTGAATATCGAACCAGCTCGACGTTCGACATTCATTAATAATAATCAGAAAGTAGTTCTGAAGTTCAATATCGAACCAGCTTGATGTTCGACATGCATTAATTATAGTCCGAATATAGTTCTGAGGTTGAATATCGAACCAGTTCGACGTTCAACATTCATTAACAATAATGATGCGAAGCCTATACTGGGCACTAGGCCTCGCTTGACTCAGCGGAGCACGGCTTGTTTCAGCGGGGAAACCTCGGCTGTGCCCTGGGCGGCGCTAGAATCAGCGGCAGGCGGCTTGGATAAGCGGGGGAACCACGGCTGGGCACCCGGTCGGGGCTTCAGCGGGCTCTGCGGGCTTCTACCGGGGTCTACGCGGCCTGCCGATGATACCCGCCTGTCTGGTTTGAGTTCAGCAGAGGCAAGCAAGGGACACCGAGGTTTACCTCGTCTGCAAGCCAGGCGCGCTTGAATCAGCGGCGGACGGCTTGATTCGGCGAGGAAACATCGGCTGGGGCCTTGGTCGCGCTTGAATCAGCGGAGCACGGCTTGTTTCAGCGGGGAAAGCCCGGCTGGGCCTTCGGCCGCGCTTGAATCAGCGGCGGACGGCTTGTTTCAGCGGGGATACCTCGGCTGGATCCTTGGCCGCGCTTGAATCAGCGGAGCACGGCTTGTTTCAGCGGGGAAAGCCCAGCTTGGCCCTTGGCAGCGCTTGAATCAGCGGCGGACGGCTTGGATCAGCGGGGAAACCTCGGCTGGGCCCTTGGCCGCGCTTGAATCAGCACCAGGCGCTCTTGAATCCGCGGCGGACGGCTTATTCCAGCGGGGAAACCTCGGATGAGCCCTTAGCCGTGCTTAAATCAAAGGCAGGCGGCTTCGATCAGCGGGGAAACCTCGGCTGGGCACTCTGCCGGGGCTTTATCGGGCTCCGCGGGCCTTTAACGAGGGTCTATGCGGCCTGCCACCGATATCGGTCTGGCGCGCTTGATTTCAGCGGAGGCAAGGACGGGACACCAGGGTTTACCTCGGCTGCAAGCCAGGGGCGCTTGAATCAGCATCAGACGGCTTGTTTCAGCGGGGAAACATCGGCTGGGCCCTTGGCCGCGCTTGAATCAGCGGAGCACGGCCTGTTTCAGCGGGGAAACCTCGGCTGGGCCCTTGGCCGCGCTTGAACCAGCGGCAGGCGGCTTGGATCAGCGGGGGAACATCGGCTGGGTACTCGGCCGGGGCTTCATCGGGCTTTGCGGGTCTGTTACTGGGGTCTACGCGGACTGTCGCTGATATCGGCCTGGCTCGCTTGATTTAAGCGGGGTTAAGCACGGGACACCGAATATACCTCCTCTGTTGGTCGCAACCCGTTTCGGCGACTAAAAAAGTGCAGTTAATTATTCATTGTTCTTTTATTCACACCATTGATGCACGATTGATGATCGCTCTCGTGCAGCACAGCGACGCTTCATATAAATAGGCTTTTTTCGGAACTACAAATTATGGGTTTCGTGCACAGGCGGTACAAAATCGGAATAAATCATATTGTTCTCTGTACATACTTTCACTGTAACGATAAAAGTTAGTTCGCCCGCCCGGCTAGCTCAGTCGGTAGCGAACAAGTCTTCTGATCGAGGTGTCATGAGTTCGATTCATGGGCGGGGCATACTGTCGTGAACCTTGGTCATGAAATAATTTCTATTGTCATTCTCCCTTCTACCACTGATTCAAAATCATGTACGGCAGTTGTCAGGCACTAACGGAAGTAGCGCCTAGTAACTGGTTAACAGCTAAATCCAGAGATTTAGGCTTTCCAGGAACGGTGAGTAGGTTGACTGACTGCCATGATATGACCTATACAATGTGTTGCTGCGGCGTTTAATCCAACAAAACAAACACGCAACTAACACAAAAGTTTGTTTGTACCACAGGTAAAACCCCAAAAATTTGAATTCCGGATATAGTCTATTTATGTGATTGACTATATAATTTGTTAGCTAGATGTCTTAATATTGTGTCAACAAAAATATTATAAACAAATATTGCATGAATAAAAGTACTTAGATCCAAAGAAATTATGTCAACAACCAATGTGCTAAATATTGAAAAAAATACATACAACTAATATTATTAACGAATGTCAAATATCGAGCTGGTTCGATATTGAACCTTAGAACTACATTCGGACTATCATGAATGAATGTCGAACGTCGAACTGGTTCGATATTCAACCTCAGAACTATATTCTCATTATTATTATTAATGAATGTCAAACGTCGAGCTGGTTCGATATTCAACTTCAGAACTACATTCGGACTATTATTAATGAATGTCGAACGTCGAGCTGGTTCGATATTCAACTTCAGAAATACATTCGGACTATCTTTTATGAATGTCGAACGTCGAGCTAGTTCGATATTCAACTTCAGAACTACATTCGCATCAACGTCGAGCAGAGCCCAGCCGAGGTTCCCCGCTGATCCAAGCCGCCTGCCGCTGATTCCAGCGCCGCCCAGGGCCCAGCCGAGGTTCCCCCGCTGAAACAGGCCGTGCTCCGCTGATTCAAGCGCGGCCAAGGGTCCAGCCGAGGTTTCCCCGCTGAAACAAGCCGTCCGCCGCTGATTCAAGCGCGGCCGAAGGTCTAGCCGGGCTTTCCCCGCTGAAACAAGCCGTGCTCCGCTGATTCAAGTGCGACCAAGGGCCCAGCCGATGTTTCCCCGCCGAATCAAGCCGTCCGCCGCTGATACAAGCGCGCCTGGCTTGCAGCCGAGGTAAACCCCGGTGTCCCTTGCTTGCCTACGCTAAAATCAAGCCAACCAGGCAGATATTAGCGGCAGGCCGCGTAGACCCCGGTAGAAGGCCCACAGAGCCCACAGAGCCAGCTGAAGCCCCGTCCGAGTGCCCAGCCGAGGTTCCCCCGCTGATCCAAGCCGCATGCCGCAGATTCCAGCGCCGCCCAGGGCCAAGCCGAGGTTTTCCCCACAGAAACAGGCCGTGCTCCACTGATTCAAGCGCGGCCAAGGGCCCAATCGAGGTATGCCCGCTGAAACAAGTCGTCCGAACGTCGAACTGGTTCGATATTCAACCACAGAACTACATTCGGACTATTATCAATGAATGTCGAACGTCGAGCTGGTTCGATATTCAACCTCAGAACTACATTCAGACTATTTTTAATGAATGTTGAACGTCGAACTGGTTCGATATTCAATTTTAGAACTACATTCGCATCATTATTGCTAATGAATGTCGAACTTAGAGCTGGTTCGATATTCAACCTCAGAACTACATTCGGACTATTATTAATGAATGTCGAACGTCGAGCTGGTTCGATATTCAACCTCAGAGCTACATTCGGACTACTATTTATGAATGTCGAACATCGAGCTGGTTCGATATTCAACCTCAGAACTACATTCGGACTATTATTAATGAATGTCGAACACGGGTTCGATATTCAACCTCAGAACTACATTCGCATCATTATTATTAGTGAATGGCGAACGTCGAGCTGGTTCGATATTCAACTTAAGAACTACATTCGCATCATTATTATTATGAAAGTCGAATGTCGAGCTAGTTTGATATTCAACCTCAGAACTACTGTCGGACTATTATCAATGAATGTCGAACGTCGAGCCGGTTCGATATTCAACTTCAAAACTACATTCAGACTTTTATTAATGAATGTCGAACGTCGAGCAGGTTCGATATTCAACTTCAGAACTACATTCGGACTATTATTAATGAATGTCGAACGTCGAGCTGGTTCGATATTCAATCACAGAACTACATTCGCATCATTATCATTAATGAATGTCGAACGTCGAACTGGTTCGATATTCAACCTTAGAACTACATTCGGACTATTATTAATGAATGTCGAACGTCGAGCTGGGTCGATATTCAACCTCAAAACTACATTCGGACTATTATTAATGAATGTCGAACGTCGAACTGGTTCGATATTCAACCTCAGAACTACATTCGGACTATTATTAATGAATGTCGAACACGGGTTCGATATTCAACCTCAGAACTACATTCGCATCATTATTATTATGAAAGTCGAATGTCGAGCTAGTTTGATATTCAACCTCAGAATTACAGTCGGACTATTATCAATGAATGTCGAACGTCGAGCTGGTTCGATATTCAACTTCAAAACTACATTCAGACTTTTATTAATGAATGTCGAACGTCGAGCAGGTTCGATATTCAACTTCAGAACTACATTCGGACTATTATTAATGAATGTCGAACGTCGAGCTGGTTCGATATTCAATCACAGAACTACATTCGCATCATTATCATTAATGAATGTCGAACGTCGAACTGGTTCGATATTCAACCTTAGAACTACAATCGGACTATTATTAATGAATGTCGAACGTCGAGCTGGGTCGATATTCAACCTCAAAACTACATTCGGACTATTATTAATGAATGTCGAATGTGGAACTGGTTTGATATTCAACCTCAGAACTACATTCGCATTAGTATTATAAATGAATGTCGAACGTCGAGCTGGTTCGATATTCAACATCAGAACTACATTCGGACTATTATTAATGAATGTCGAACGTCGAGCTCGTTCGATATTCAACTTCAGAACTACATTCAGACTTTTATTAATGAATGTCGAACGTCGAGCTGGTTCGATATTCAACCTCAGAACTACATTCGGACTATTATTAATGAATGTCGAACGTCGAACTGGTTCGATATTCAACCTAAGAACTACATTCTGACTATCTTTTATGAATGTCGAACGTCGAGCTGGTTCGATATTCAATCTCAGAACTGCATTCGCATCATTATCATTAATGAATGTCGAACGTCGAACTGGTTCGATATTCTACCTTAGAACTACATTCGGACTATTACTAATGAATGTCGAACGTTGAACTGGTTCGATATTCAACCTCAGAACTACATTCGCATTAGTATTATTAATGAATGTCGAACGTCGAGCTGGTTCGATATTCAACCTCAGAACCACATTCGGACTATTATTAATGAATGTCGAACGTCGAGCTGGTTCGATATTCAACTTCAGAACTATATTCGCATCAACGTCGAGCAGAGCCCAGCCGAGGTTCCCCGCTGATCCAAGCCACCTGCCGCTGATTCCAGCGCCGCCCAGAGCCCAGCCGAGGTTCACCCGTTGAAACAGGCCGTGCTCTGCTGATTCAAGCGCGGCCAAGGGTCCAGCCGAGGTTTCCCCGCTGAAACAAGCCGTCCGCCGCTGATTCAAGCGCGGCCGAAGGTCTAGCCGGGCTTTCCCCGCTGAAACAAGCCGTGCTCCGCTGATTCAAGTGCGACTAAGGGCCCAGCCGATGTTTACCCGCCGAATCAAGCCGTCCGCCGCTGATACAAGCGCGCCTGGCTTGCAGCCGAGGTAAACCCCGGTGTCCCTTGCTTGCCTCCGCTAAAATCAAGCCAACCAGGCAGGTATTAGCGGCAGGCCGCGTAGACCCCGGTAGAAGGCCCACAGAGCCCACAGAGCCAGCTGAAGCCCCGTCCGAGTGCCCAGCCGAGGTTCCCCCGCTGATCCAAGCCGCATGCCGCAGATTCCAGCGCCGCCCAGGGCCAAGCCGAGGTTTTCCCCGCAGAAACAGGCCGTGCTCCACTGATTCAAGCGCGGCCAAGGGCCCAATCGAGGTATCCCCGCTGAAACAAGTCGTCCGAACGTCGAACTGGTTCGATATTCAACCACATAACTACATTCGGACTATTATTAATGAATGTCGAACGTCGAGCTGGTTCGATATTCAACCTCAGAACTACATTCAGACTATTTTTCATGAATGTCGAACGTCGAACTGGTTCGATATTCAATTTTAGAACTACATTCGCATCATTATTGCTAATGAATGTCGAACTTAGAGCTGGTTCGATATTCAACCTCAGAACTACATTCGGACTATTATTAATGAATGTCGAACGTCGAGCTGGTTCGATATTCAACCTCAGAGCTACATTCGGACTATTATTTATGAATGTCGAACATTGAGCTGGTTCGATATTCAACCTCAGAACTACATTCGGACTATTATTAATGAATGTCGAACACGGGTTCGATATTCAACCTCAGAACTACGTTCGCATCATTGTTATTAATGAATGTCGAACGTCGAGCTGGTTCGATATTCAACTTCAGAACTACATTCGCATCATTATTATTATGAAAGTCGAACGTCGAGCTGGTTCGATATTCAACTTCAAAACTACATTCAGTCTTTTATAAATGAATGTCAAACGTCGAGCAGGTTCGATATTCAACTTCAGAACTACATTCGGACTATTATTAATGAATGTCGAACGTCGAGCCGGTTCGATATTCAACCTCAGAACTACATTCGGACTATTATTAATGAATGTCGAACGTCGAGCTGGTTCGATATTCAATCTCAGAACTACATTCGCATCATTATCATTAATGAATGTCGAACGTCGAACTGGTTCGATATTCAACCTTAGAACTACATTCGGACTATTATTAATGAATGTCGAACGTCGAGCTGGTTCGATATTCAACCTCAAAACTACATTCGGACTATTATTAATGAATGTCGAACGTCGAACTGGTTCGATATTCAACCTCAGAACTGCATTCGCATTAGTATTATTAATGAATGTCGAACGTCGAACTGGTTCGATATTCAACATCAGAACTACATTCGGACTATTGTTAATGAATGTCGAACGTCGAGCTGGTTCGATATTCAACTTCAGAACTACATTCAGACTTTTATTAATGAATGTCGAACGTCGAGCTGGTTCGATATTCAACCTCAGAACTACATTCCGACTATTATTAATGAATGTCGAACGTCGAACTGGTTCGATATTCAACCTCAGAGCTACATTCGGACTATCTTTTATGAATGTCGAACGTCGAGCTGGTTCGATACTCAATCTCAGAACTACATTCGCATCATTATCATTAATGAATATCGAACGTCGAACTGGTTCGATATTCAACCTTAGAACTACATTCGGACTATTATTAATGAATGTCGAACGTCGAACTGGTTCGATATTCAACCTTAGAACTACATTCGGACTATTATTAATGAATGTCGAACGTCGAACTGGTTCGATATTCAACCTCAAAACTACATTCGGACTATTATTAATGAATGTCGAACGTCGAACTGGTTCGATATTCAACCTCAGAACTACATTCGCATTAGTATTATTAATGAATGTCGAACGTCGAGCTGGTTCGATATTCAACCTCAGAACTACATTCGGACTATTATTAATGAATGTCGAACGTCGAGCTGGTTCGATATTCAACTTCTGTTCGATATTGGCACATTATGCAAATGGCGAACGTCGAACTGGTTTGATATTCGATATTGAATATCGAATATCGAACGTCGAATGTTTTGCTAAGTTATAGGAGCTTACGAGATACCTTAAGTATAATGTTCAATATATAAAAATTATCCTAAATCTTTTCTATATGTTTCGTATATTTTCTATAAAACCAATCAATTATCTATAGGAAATGTCGCATGCCTACATTATAGGTAAAAATGCAGAGCAAACAGTCAGCTAAATTATATCTCATAAATACCTTTTCACCGCAATATTCTTAATGTAGTTCAGACTAATTGCTAAAGTACAGAATGCGTTCTTTGTTATTTTATGAATGGTCTTTTCCCAAATAGTTTATTGCTTGAGCTGTGATAGAAATCGTCTTTTATCTGTTTGCCATTACAACTGCTCTTCCAAATTTGGTAAAAGAAATGTTCATTTATCTTAAACGACGATACACAGATATGTAGGTAAAGTTTTTATACATTTTGTGATATAATAAATTAGTAGAAATTATTGGAATATATTTATACTTAGGAACTTAATCAAACCATGTGGATATGGCAGTCCTATCAATTCAGTATTAATCAGTGACCATAATGTCATTTACTTGAAAAATATTTTCTTCGCTTGGAAGTATTTGAGTTGACTTTGAGTTTAATTTCTAATTCGGACATACGTTGTACCAAGGTACGCTTTTTAAAATTGTTTTAAAATATTTATTAACTTTATTAATGTTATTTTGATTTTTACATTTTCAATTTTTGTTTTTGTTTCCATGAATCTATGAAATATAGCGTTAATTTTAAAATTATTACTCAAAGTTTTTCATGTCAGACTTCATATTCTTAAACCACTGATAAATTCTTATACAATGTATTTTTCTTAACACGGTTAACCAGGGTCAAAAGCGCAGTTGTAATGGCGAATGAATTTCGAATTTAGTTTCTCGAAGGGGGTACCGGTCAAATTCACTCCTAGAGGCTATTCTCTTTCTTCAAAAACTTGACAAAAACGTATTTTTTCCTCCATTGATAAGGCATATATGTTATCTGCCTTGTGGAAGGGTAGGTGAGCACTGGTTATAGACTCATGTCTCGGAAAGCTAAGTTAAGTGCACCGACCGTCGCAAAGTGACCATATTTGTGTTGACATGGTTTCAAACCGTGTGAACTAGTTACCATGGAAACTGATGACGTTCAATTATATCTTTGAAATAAATCAAATTAATCTGCAGTTATCAAAACACCGACGACGACGGAGACATAAAGCTAGCATTAACTATCATTAACTTTGAACTTACCAATGGCCTTGAATCCTTCTACTGATAACCTTAGTTATTGTAATATATGTTCTTGGTTGCTTAGCAAAGCGTGTTTGGAACTCTTCTATCTTACAATGGTATTGAAATATTCCACATACATATACGTACATGATTATGAAGTTTAGTAGAAATATTATGATTTTATTATTTTTAAACTTAGTCAGTTTACGTATTACGAGTAAAAGCATTTTGTACTCAAACAAGCTCTCGTGGTTCCCCTAATTCTAGTCCAATGGGGAAAACACGATTCCCTTGTGTACGAAGATGGTCCTAACTTTTATTTTGATATCACACTTGTCATATTTGCCTAACTATACACAACATATTTTGACCAAGGAATTCTAGTATTAGAATAGTAAAATATGAAACCCTACACGTCTTTCTAGAATGTCCAGTTTTTGTTCTCTGTCCTGTTTATACGGAATGTTCTCATTGACAGAGTTAAACATCATATCAACACGAATTATGATCATTTTAAGGTGACCAATTCACCTAACCTACATGTGGCTTACATGGACCTCTGTCTATATCCAGTACTAACCTACACTTCCACAAGGCCGTCAACTTCCTCGTATACATGTCACATTAATTAATGTGCAACAATTGAAATTTTGACACATGATAATTCGGTCTCTACATAAATTAAAGTTTTCATTAGTAGTGCGACTCGTTTTCAGTAATAATTAAGCTGGAAATGTTCTTCATTTTTTTCCAAAAATAGATCGCAGTCCGAAGATTTCGGACATGACGAATAAATATTCGTACTCGATTTTCTGGTCGAGATCGCGAATACCCGAGTACTCGGATACTCGCCACATTCCTAGTACAAATTTACCTTATTAATGGAAGAAAACGACACTATTTTCGAATATTTGTGTAAGGGCATAACCAGCCCCAGTAAAGATCGAATCAACAACCCCTTTGCGACTCCAGACTAGAATTTCTAAGCATAACAAACTGCGCCAAGGATTTGGGTTAAAATACATATAACAAGACCGTTTAGACATACATGTAACTTCTCGTAATAAGTCAGAAATGCCGTCCAGGACATGAATTATTAGCACGTAAATATAAAATCTACAATGTAATAATTTCAATTGATTTTATAAACTGTTATAACGAATTCTAAGCTGAAGTTGTTTTGTAAATTTACATAAAGATTGTGTCAACTTTAAATCAAACCAATTTCAGTTAATAAACTCGTTCAAATATAAATGTTTTAAAAACGCCAGTCTGACACTAAAAAGGTTCTTCGTGTGCTTTATTTAACTTTAGGATATAAAAGGTAAAGTTTAAAGTCAAACTATGAATGTCTTACATGACCATGGTCACTAATTACATGACTTATACGGATTTTTAACTTGTATGTTTTGTTCATTTTGACCTGAGACAGTTTAATACATATGTAAATGGTAGATCTGTAAATGCACTGTCACTTACTAATCTGATTCTTTGTCACAAGTCAATGTGAACAATCTATATAGTATTGAAACTGTATTTCCTGATTAGGTATTGAAAAAACAAACATTTAATTTGACCTAAGCAGCAGCCAGTTAGCAACTGGGTCATGTTTTGAAATGGATTACTGGGGATGAGACACAAACATAAACAATAGGAAGAGTTGATGTCATTTACTTTGACATCACAGTACCAAAACTGTGATTTTTAACAGAATTTAATGTTTATATTTAAACAATATTTAAAACTTAAATACACTAAGTTCAAATTAAGGGTAATTCTGGCCAAGTCCGGTTTTCGGAAGTAAATTTACATTGAAATTGAAGAAAATTCTGTAAAAGTTGTCCGGTATCCGGAATTCATAGGTATCCGGTTTATAGGGGTAAAATATAGGGAAGAAATGCGGACCAGACGATTTGTCCGTTTTGGAGAGGGATCCGGTTTAGAGAGGGACTGGTTTGGGGAGGTTCAACTATATCGTAAAAAGCAGTTGAGAAATGTTTAAAGAACAATTTCTAATGGTCAATGCTTCTTTTATAAGATACAAAATGTACCATGAAATTGGTAAAATATTAAAATGTTATGTATATAAAAAACAATTTAATCGTTCATATTATATATTATAGCCCTGACTGATCACAATATGTCGCGTGATATAGAAACCTTGGGTTACAAATATATACATAAATGTTTCATTTTTATAGGTTTCTTAAAGTGTGAACATTTACCATATTAAAGTTCTAATACACTCAATGAACGGTTATAAATCATTATAAAAATTTATAATCTGTATCTTATCATTTTGATCTACTGTAATATTACACTTTAAACAGTCTCGATATTATAAAAACATTTAATTTTCATAATTCCTTGATATTTTAGAACTTTAATTGATTAGCTAATATACTGCTGTACTTTGATAATACCGTTAACATGTACAGTGTAACCTCGGGCATTCATACACCTTTGATACAAACTGATTTTATTTTACTGGTTTTCGATTTTCTCAAATTTTATGCAATCAAATATCCAAAGTCAGAGCGGGAAAATTGTTCCGACACTGTCGCTCATGGCAAAATATCTGTAGTGTTTCCCAGGTTCCTATCAAAATTGCACGCTACCGGACCCCGACCCGGCAGTGCATGATCCGGCGGTCCCACTTAGTTTAAATATTCGCCGGAGCAAACATTCTAGGTTAAACATAAAATGACACAAATAAATAATTTCAGTAATACATTTTGTAATAATATATTTAATTCTATTTTTGTCTATGTTAAAAAGGGAAATTACAATAAAAGTCCATGCTAATTTATTTTAGTAAAACATGGTCTTACACCTTAGATTTATCGCTTTCGAGTCCGCTTCCTGGTCCCCCAGCACTGAGCTAGTAGAATAAAGTTTCTTGCTCAAGGAAACAACGGGCACAGGAGCTTGACATTCTGTATCGTTATATATCGAAAAATTCCCTCATTCTCATAGTTTTTATTATAAGAAGGAGGGAATTTTTCAAACTACGAAACAGGATGTCAAGCTCCTGTGCTACGGGGTATGTTTTTGATGGGATTCGAACCAAGGCGGAGCCGGCTATCCAATTTGTACGACTCCTATATACGTCGTAACCGCTCGGCCTCGTAAAACAAAATGGATGGTCTTTATAACGGAATGGTCTTAATATAGGGATATTTACCTTCTCAAATTAGTCATTTAAGACTTTACATAGCATGCTTTTTTGCAATAATTAAGGTGGCCTTTACGTTGTTCTGTATAAAATGCAATGTTTTATGCGATTGTACGGATGTAGGAAGGAAACAGCGTTTTAACCGGTACCAATATGTGGGTAGAAACTACGCCACATGTGCCTGACATTTTGGGTTCATATTTCTAAGGTTTCACTGTATTTACACCTGTCTTTTAATTGATTATGTCCTCGAGTTGTTTAAATGATTCATATATCAATATCCTAGCATGAAACAGTTTCATAAATGGATTACAGCACGCCCGTTTTTTGTCATTTTTTGCAAACTTTTTACAATATTCCCGACTGGCGTCTTTTGAAATGAATCACTTCAAATACTGAAAGTATGGATACTCTTCTATCAATGTGCACTCAATAATGACAAAAGTTAATTGCTATTTAATTATTAATCTTTAAAGTTTTCGACCTCTATAAGACAGTGAGGCCAAACCATTGTTAAGTCTTACAATTTCATTATATTTATGTATTTTAACAACTCGGAACTTCCTCGATAATCTCTTAGATTTAACTGATAGGCTTATATGTAGACTTTGAACAAAAACACAAAAAACTCAACAGATAGATTCCTTTATTTCCTCCTTATCTGGAGAGTAGTACTCAACTCTACATTTTTCTAAAAGTCTTATTTTATATAATGTAAGGGTTTTCTCCCTTGATTTTGTAAGGATTATATCTTTTATTTTATACTTATCTCCCTTCAGAATCGGCTTGTTCACGGATTTCAAAATCAACTTTTTTAAATATTCAGGATTGTATGGAAACAATTTGAAAGCATTAGAGGATTGATCTGTTAATGACAATTTTGGTGCAAATTGACATATACATGTAACTGTGAAAATACAAAAACATACTATATTAATTACAACTGCGTTTCGTGACTTGGATTTATAACAATCTATAGGACAGTTTGTCTTAAAATATTTGGAATTTATTCTCCTAACACAGTTACTAACGCTATCAGTTAATTTTTCCAAACATCAAAACATTAAACCAAATCAAGGATGTGGACTTTAAAAACCCGTTCTGGCATATACGTTTGTATCACATTCTGAGACCATTACGACAACCACGCATTTTTATTAATACGGCCTAAGTATAACACATTCAAGTCAATAATTTTATCAAAATTAATATAAAAGTTAATTTTCATATTGATTTTAATCTTTGAATGATGTGGACTCTCTGATCTGTATCTATAGTATTATATGCTATATCTAATCAAGGTATGGTGTGGACTCTCTGATCTGTATCTAGTATAATAGTGTTACATCTAATCAAGGTTTATAATAAGTCTCATACAGGAGAAATAATTGAATCTTTCTGCTTCATATGTTTTATTAATGACTTTTAATATTGGCTCACAGTTTGAACAATGATGTCAATCAATGTCTCTATATACAGTACAGAATTATGACAGAAAATATTAAGTTACATCAACTCTATAGTTAGAGGACATCGAGGTATATTTGCGGTTTTATAGCCCACTCCTAAACGGCAACCCACCTGCATCTATTAAGATAGTCTTTAGTTACAGTAATCTTATATACTAATTTATTTTTCTTTACCTCGATTGTGAATCAAGTTCTTACAACTTATATTAATCATTTTTAAGTCCGCTTCCTGGCCCCCCAGTATTGAGCTAGTAGGATAAAGTTTCTTGCTCAAGGATACAACGGGGTAGGTTTTGGATGGGATTCGAACCAATGCGGAGCTGTCTATCCAATGATTACCAGTCCAACGTCGTAACCATTCGGGCACGCCCGCTCCAGTAAAACTACTTATGGTATTCATGATAAAAAAAAATTTCCAAATTTTTATATGTTCGAGAACTTTTTGAACAAATATGTTGTAAATCATTGGTAAAATTAAATGTAATTGTAGTTTAACTGATAACATGATAATTTGCATTGCACATTTTATAAGGTTATTAGTTATCATTTTATGACATGTTTTATGTCAAATAAACGACCAATCTTTCAAAAAAATACAAATATTTCAACTTAATAAATTCTACACCGACACTAAGAAATTATTCACACAATGAATGCAATGACAATTTAGTCAGATTATCATTATTAAAATATGTTTTGGTTGTCTCCCTTTGACTTAAACGTTATACATTTTATAAAATCGCATGTGTACATAGTAAAATATTTCCTTTATGTAGATATCTACGGAGCCACTAAAGTGACATTTTTAAGTACATTTTTATCTTCACATTTATTTTGTTTACTTCGTAATATATAAACGAAATTATTGTGTTAAAACGAAATAATATTTCAAAATGTCACTTCAAAGCTTCGTAGAAATCCCCTTATGCCAATTTATAATTACTAATATTATAAAATCTTCTATTCGGTAAACATATTTTTTTGCATATACACGATTTTGAATTCTTACATTTTACATTCTTCCTGGTAATTGTTTGTTATTTTGTGTTCATGTAGAAATAAATCTCTGGAATCAGGTACTCAGAACCGTTCTGAGAAACATTAAAATCGTACGGTATATTTATTTGGGCTGTCGATTTTGATTCTTTGGATAGTAGAACTTTTGTAACTTTTGTAAAAAAAAAAACGGAATAAAACAGAAATAATGAACAAAACGTTGTTGTTATTTTTCAGAAACAGAAGTCAAACTATCACCTAAAAGCAGTGTAATAAGACTTTCTTGCTGAAACATGGGTAGAAGGAAGAAATTGATAGGACGTCGGTCACATGATCGTCATGTCCAATCAGATTACAGCATGTCACGTGACCATGGTCTAACTTATGATGGAACATATTTATCACCTTCAGAAATAACATTCCTGACATTACGAGAACCTTCATTGTTGGTGAGTAGATTTCATAGATTTAATATATATGGTACAATAGTTACTGTTCTAAAGCTTCAAATCGTGTCCCCTTCCAGATCCCTTATAACAACTGTATGTTTATACAATTTCATTGAAAAGCGTGGTGTTATATCCTGCCACATTTGTCCTCTCCCCACCATCAAGTTCTGTAAAAATAATTATTATTTGGCAACATTAATATGCACTTCATAATTATCCGTATCTATTTACGGCATAGTTCGTACACATTCGTCAAGTTTCGCCGCTTCAATGTGTGACACTGTAAGGTATTTATGGAAAAGTAACGATTTTATTATAACAAACGGTTTGTAGTGCAAAGATTAAGTACTGACTCATCAATCGAAATACTCCGGGTTCGATTCCCCCACAGGTTGTTATTTTTGTAACACCAGTAACATATTAGCTACACAATGACTTATTTCTTACATTTTACAAATCTAATATTACATGCCTTTTCGTGTCGTAGTACTAAACCTTAAACTAATTTATTCGTAAATTTACGGAGATTTCATACGGAAATTCACGACTATGCACGAGTGCATGTTTAATGTTGTCAAATACAACTAAGCTAATGTCAACAAAAAATCAACTTCACAAAAATAATCACAGAGCTTTGAATATAATTCTGAATATCAATAATATCAAAAGACATCCGCATGTTGATTACAATTTCAGAGTATAGAAGATAATTAGTCCATAAACATTGATTTCTGTGAAAATATACATGCCTTAATTTACACAGGGGTCCCACGAGACTGTACTGTACCGTATCGTGTCTATTTTTGTGATTAAGCCATTAAAAAATGATAAAATACTCTGATTTCATTCCATCAATATTAAGTAGCGATTACATATTTAGATGCACGGTGTACGACACGCACGCGCTTTGAACTAGACGCAAAGTTTATTATTGTTTTAATGATTTGAAAGTTTTGGAAATTGATAAAGTTCACATTAAGTTATGGGTTTGTGAATTATTCGATAATTTTGACTTCTGACTTTGATTGTTACATTGAATTAAATCATATTTGTACAGTAGTTCAGTAGCTTACCAAATACATATTACTCGCTTACAGATCAGCCCTTTTAATAAATATACGATACATATATAGAATTATACGCTTTCATCAGAAAAAATGGCTGTCATTTTGCACTGTTGTGTTGCCCAGATGACAATTTTGTTTTATCATAATAGGGGCGGATCCAGTATTTTTTTCTAGGGGGGTCCGAACTTTTTCTAGGGAGGGGGGTTCAAACTTTCGAATCACAACCACATTATAAACTTTCTGCAGAATAATGCAACATACTAATAATAAAAACTACATAACCATTATATCTATGTTAAGCATCGTGAAAGATAGTTATGTGCTACTTAAAATGACTTAAAGTGAAGAAATACACTTATGGACAGGTACATTTTGGAAATTCCGGGGGTGGGGTCCGGACACCCTTAAACCCCCCCCCCGCTAGAACCGCACATGTTATACCAATTCCTATAAATGTAAAATGTAGATATATGAGATAGCTTTTCCGAGTGAAAACACTATAAACTTTTGAAAACTTGTTGGTTATAACAAAACAGAATTGTCATCTGGCTCCATATATCCCTCCTCGAGTAGATCTACAAGTGCATTGTCATTTTTTCATTTCAAATTTTTAACAAAATCATCATATTTCACAAATACTTTTTAAATGTTATAAAAAGTTAAAATTTATGGATCATTTATATTTTATATACAAATTTTATCATTGTATGTGAGACGAGTATTCGTGAAACCTACTTTTATACTTCATTATAACTTTTACAAATCTAATTTTAACAAAACCTTTCTAAATCTCGAGATTATTTGATAATACTTTTATAACAAAAAACATTTTATATAAATAGAATCTACCTTTGAAATTATTCTTTATGAAAGTAATTGAAATTTTGTTTTTGAAATCAAGTTACAAATAAAGTTTTATGTTTATGAGACAGTATTGAATGTCTAAGTAAAAGTTTCACTATTCATACTTTGCTTTTTTTCAATTGAAGATTTTTCATCTAATTCAATGAATAAAATTTACCATTATCGTGACTTTACGTAATGTTTCGGCCTTTTCCGTAGCCATGGCAAATCTAAATTATGATTATGAAGAAATATTGCGTTACTCATAATGAGTTAAGCTACTTGAAAGCCACATGGCTATTTTAGTCGGTTGCCAAGTCTACTGATACAGGAGTCGCAGGTTTGATTCACTGACAGGGCATACTTTCATGAAGCTTGGTCATAAAATAATTTTTACGGATATTCTCCTACCTACCACTGATTCTAATTCATGAAGTACATTTGTCATTCACCGACAGAATTTTGTGCCTAGTAAGTAGTTAACAGCTAAATGATTTATCCTTTCTATGAACAGTGAATAGGTTGACTGACCGCCGTTATATGACTTATATATACAATGTGTTGCAACGGCATTTAGCCCAACAACAATGCTATTTGATTCTGTTGTCTTCTTAAATTATTTCAGCTTGTTTCTTACAAACATGGGCAAAATACATTAATCTCTTTTTTCGTACATCACGAAATTTGTCGAATATTGTCGAATCTTAACGAAGTGTTTTAAGATTGGATGTTTGAAAATGATTAATCGTATAGTATAATTTCATGCTAAGCATTTAAAAACCCTAAAATATTGTTCTTAGTGTCATTTTGTTGGGACAATCTTTTTATAAATAGACACTGATAGTCAATCTGTTTGAAAAATGAGTCTAATCAATACAATGATGAATAGTGAATGAATGGTGAGAGTCAAATATGTTTTAGTCAATGTATTAAAAAATACAATACTTTTAAAATAAATGTAGATTTTTGTAATCTCACATTTATAATGTCAGACTTGTGTAAAAGAATACAAATGACATTCCGTACTACGATGTCCGGATAGGGACATCTCTTCAAGCGGTGTTTAAAATTCAGTGAGTATGAAGTATGAGAAATTGGATTATTAGATGCGATAGTGCAAGGTTTACAATGCCAATCAGTGGGTAAAGCGACCTTAGGTTGCAAAGTAACAATTTTAGAATGTATACAAAACTAAGATACGGTCACAGTGATACTTTAAAGCGAAGAAACGATGTGATATCTGACGCCCATATGTGGTGCATTGTTTTACAAAATATTGCGTCGAAACGTTGCAGCGATTTTAATGACGACGATCTAAGTTTAAATTATGCAACGGAATTTTACTTAAGTCGAAAGAACAACGAAAAAATGTCTTTAACTGTACACCATATGATACAAAATATGTTTTATACTCTTCCTAAATGAACTCGGACAATCATTAAATCACTTCAGGTGTCCTAGACTATCAGTTAGATGATAAAAAAATATAAATACTTATATAACGTATTGAACCAGTAATAAATTGATAATACAATCACTTGACAGTTTATATTTACTATTTTAACGACACGTGACTTGTTTAAATTGAACAAATACTTCAAATATACACTGACAGAGGTTACTTTGTCAACAAGACAATATTTTACATCTTAGAAGAAAATACTCAATAAATACTGCACGGAACGTTTCACGCATCTTTAACATTATACTATACAAAATTTTATTTACAGACTTAATTCATTCGCCTGTATGAATTATTCGATCTCATAATTAGAGAACTCCTCAATGTTTTGATGGAAGGCTATTGGTTATGTTTCGAATGTCAATATACATTTAGACTTCTGCCACATAATGATTTAATGCGAACAGGACAACATTTCAAACTGAAAGATTGAAGGCAGAACCGTACCTATAGTTGGGAGGAGTTCCGAATTTTGAACAAAAACTAATACCTATAATTAGTTTAGAATATGCTTGTATAAAATCAACGCGTGTTTACTTTAATCAAATTTGTATATGCGGATCACTTTGGACTTGTTTGTAGTGATATAAACAATGGTTAACATTAAATAAAGACATTGAAGTTTAAGTGATTGGTGATATTTAACATTTTGATTTTTTTAAAAATGGATGATTTTCCATGGTACGTGAAAGCTAGAGGAAAATGTCACGTGGTAGCGTTTATTTTAAAACAGCTGGATGCTGAAGACGAGCGAAGAAAACAACGTGAAGGCGTAAGTAAATGATTTTATGGTAAAGTTGTTAAGCTAAAACTAAAAGAATAAAAGAACAACATTTAAGCATATGTAACGTTTTTAAAGTTAGGATTTTATCGAACAATCTAACATAACCGTGCATTATACAATTTTAATATGCAAATACTTTTATGTATTGTATTATAAATTTGCTATATTTTTTTTAATTCTATTAACTGTAGTCTGTCATAAACTGTTGACAATTTGATCGATTTGTTCCCGGATTGAAAATTAAGCATTTGAGACAACTCGTTCTATTCAAAACAAACTAGAAAAAATCATGCTGGAAGTATCAAATAGCTCAAAATGGGAGCTTGGCAACTCTCGCTTGCATATTAGAATGAATAAATAAGCCAACTGGGTTGTAAAATGGACCATTTTGTAGCCTATTTGAAGTCAGTGAACGTTAATACGACGTACATTCGAAGTCGCATTTATAATGTTCCATTCAACA
The DNA here is from genome assembly GCA_025267735.1 of Mactra quadrangularis. NCBI lineage: Eukaryota > Metazoa > Mollusca > Bivalvia > Venerida > Mactridae > Mactra > Mactra quadrangularis. Next base: position 44,661,457 of record CM046304.1, on the reverse strand, counting down.
TTCAAACCAACCAAATTAGTTTCGCGTGAAATAAAATGCAAAGAATACCTTTAAAGCTCTTTACATTTGATAATTTTTCATTTCATATTTATACCTCATTAATAATTCAAGAAATTTAAATGTCTCTTTAAAACAGTTATATAATCGAATACTTAGCAGGTGTTCCCTATATTAAATACATTTTATGCATGTGTCCTCATAAAGTAAGAGACTAATTGACTGTAGATTATTTGAATCAATCTAATCTATATTTCTGTGAATGTTCCATATTTAGCTTCATGTTATAAATACATGGTTGTAACCAATCTGATTAAAATTCGATCTAAATTTTCCGCTCGCCTACTCGCTAATTTAGATCTGGCCTTTTTCAAACGAGGGTCACGTTCAAGTGACCTTTTTCTCATCATAATATTAATGACGAAATTGTTATGATAGGTAACTTGTTTACATCGTCTACGTCACGCAATTTGGAATGAGCCGTCCAATCGCAGACTGTGAATAATACCGCTGTTAAATTAGCTTGCAAACATTGGTAAAAAAAATAGAAATTACGAAATCAAAATGTTATTAATAGTGTTTCGTCTAGATAAAAGCTACGCATTGATTAGTCGACAGAAAGGTCAAGTCGACGTAGCCCTTCATTTAGAAAGTAGAGATCTTGTACGACAGCAGTCTACAGGATATCTGTTTACAGAGATTGAGTTCTAACAAACTATCATATACATGTCCTGTTCTAACATAGCTTGCTAAAGTTTTAATACCCATAAAAACGCCATACATTACGTACTTACACATTTTGTGGCCATTTTGGACGCCATATTGAATTATTGATTCAACCAATAGTCTAACGTACCGTACTGGTATTCAAACTCCTGGTAGCGGTTACTTCCCCTGATTGTAAAGAAATAAATGAGTAGCGGGACGTAACTAGTGATAGTATTTCAACTGATTATGTGCAATAGTGAGTACTATATGGCTTAACTATGGTCAAAAAGAGACGAGTAGAACACATGTATGTGTAATTTTGACATTTCCGTTACTGGCCGCCATTTTGGACGCCATGTTGAATAATTGGTTTGCTAAAGGATTGCACAATAAAATCAGCTCGAAAACTTACAATACCGTTACATAATAGGACATTGCAAAAACGATTCAAGATATCGGCTTCCTGTATATATTACACTAAAAGAGTAGTCACAACGGTTTCCATTCTCATTTTTTCTGATATCACTGTTTTCACTCCAATCTCTTGCAATGTGGCCGAGTTGTTACGATGTTGGTTATCATTGGATAGCAAGCTTCAGCTCCACTCTTGCTCAAATCACATTTAGAACATGTATCGCTATGCGAAAACATCTTCGCTCCATTATTGCTCAGTACTGAGCGACCAGGAAGCGTACTCGAGAGTGATTAATTAAAGTAGCGAGAGCATGTTTTACCATCGAGCAATTATAAATCAGTATAAAATAAATTTAATTGGAACAAATGTACAAACATGTTATTCTGCAATATACATGGCTATAATTGTGAATGCCTTCTAGTGGTATGTTTGATTAGTTGTTAGTATAAAGAACATCATCGGTATTTAAAGTTAATGGAAAATGCAGTGCACCATTGCTAGTCACAAGTTTTCATGAGTTTTGAACATCGGCTCTGAATATTGAGGAATACAAAAATGCCAATCAAAGGGGAATAACTCATAAATACATCATGCCAATCCTATACATATTAAACATACAAGATAAGTTATAAAAACTGGATTGATTTCACTAAAACATGTTGATAACAAGTACTTGAGACTAAGTTAAGATCGAGCTATTAAAAATGACAGGTCGTTGTTTTACCTCCAATTGCCTCTTGACATGCCACGTGTTATTTATATTTAGTGTACGGTTAAGTCATCTAATATTTTCATGAAGTGTTTAATCAAGAAATTAACATTTACAAAGTTTACATATTTTCAAATGTCTTCTATTAGAGGACTGACATAACTCATTATAGAAGAAGTGATGGTTTAAGCTTCAAATGTCCACAAAAACGAGTACAAAAGCATTTTGTAAAAACTTAAAAGCGCTTCAAGGGCATTCGGAACATCTCGGGGAGCTACGCAGATATACCTCGTACGTCATAAGAAGTGCATTCTCGTATCCCGAGGTTATCAAGGTTCTCGATCTAACTAGTATCAAGAATCTTACTAGGCTCTGACAACGAGAATAAAGAAGGGTGGGTTGTTCTAACATGTGCTCCATAGAACTCATGAATTTAATGTAAATAGCGAAGAGCTCTGTAATGATCCAATTGCGGTTTTTTTGTGGAAGGGTTAGCGAACACTGGTAAAGTAGAGGTCAGAAAGCTGGTTGGGTGAGCTTTTACCGTACATGTTGTAATCCTTGACCATGGTGAGGATGTATATAGACATTAAATGCCGGTTATCTGATCCAAAGTTTGTAATAAAATATGTGTATTATGTCGCCATACATAGTCGTTTAGATACAGTTAAAAAGACGACAACCAAAAACACAGACAGACATAAAAGTATAGTATACATTATTGAAGCTGAACAATATTAAAGTAGACGTACATAATGTTATTAACATATCTAAAACAAAATTGATAGCGTTTTATTTGTTTTGTTTTAGTAAAATCACCTACATTGTATCAGTACTATTAGTACACAATTTGACATTTTTGTGGAATTATATGAACAGTATTTATAAGAAACCACGATCTATTTTTTTGGTTAGAAGAACGTTAATGGCATTTTTTTGTTGAGCATCGTGTGCGACGTTATATTCATTCATATATCAAATATAAAGGGGACTTCACCCTTAGACCACAAAAGCACCTACTACAGTCTACAAGTGTTTGAACTGATTGTTTTATCTCTATTTATCAGTTATCACACATAAACTTAGTTTTTAAACCGAGATTGCCCCTCATGCTCGGATTATATCAGCGAATATTTCGCCATATCTTAGAATTATATCCCTTTGACAATCACATAAAAGACCCGGATGTGAGACATTTTAAAATGGCCGCTATTGGCAATGATTTAATATTCTTTTTTTATTTATTTTAATCATACATTTTCCTGACTCGTCTCTATGTTGACATTCAGATTTTATACCGTTGTTATGTTTTGTAAACCTACACAATAAAAGTCATCCGAAAGTCAAATATAACTTTTGGTTCAATTGTTTACATTGGGTTCGACTAATACTTGTATATTGAATATTTAATGAGATTGACAAATAGTTGTCATATTAACATAACTATCCATTAAAGGTAATACAATAAGATCGGTTCAATCCATGTTACATGTTAAAGCATTAATGGGGGAAAGCAAAGAGATTAAAGTCCTATAATAAACTCATCTGATAATAAATTCTTTTTTTGTGGTTGATGTTATTTCCCTTTATCTATATTTTTTTACCTTTTTCAATATTTGTTAAAACCCACTTGTGTCTGTAATTTTACGACATTATATAATTCATTCATTTTTTAACTATTGATATAAAATGATTAATATGCAGTCATGTACATGGTAAATGAGAAAATTCTACGACATGTCTGATCCAATGTTTATGTGGCCAGATCCAACGGTCATAATTTTTATTTATGCTATCGTAAGATTTTGATGATATGCTTTCCTGATCCAGTGAAAGGTTCGAGTTGAAATTAACTGTTCCCATGTCGAGTTCTACAATCTGCGACATACATGTATAACTCTATCAAGATCCCACATAGGTCTAATTAGTAGTTATACAATATTTACTTGTATATCGTTATAAGCGGCTTAACGTGTGGAAGTTGTCTACATCAGCCTGTGAAGTATACTAGTTGTATTACCCAGGCTGTGTCACATCAAATGTCGCTTATTCACTATCAGTTATTGCTTACTTGCTTATAATCAGCTGGAATCTGATTTGAATTATACTTGTTTTTTAGCCGCACAGAGTTATGTTTATGCTCTGTATAATGTTTAAGAAGAATACAAAAAACGTGTCTTGCACCAGTGGTTCAAATAAAAAAGAAAGGATTTTGCTTGAACTAATATTTGATGAATAGTAACAAAATTACTTATCTTAAAAATTAACATTAAAATTACTTATAAAACGCGAGCCAAGAACCATTTTATGATTCCTAGCTCATGTTTTTTAAACATGATTTATAAAAAAAATATTTTGTCTTGTATGTAGATCAAATTCTACCCTCGTGTATAATTGATACATGTTTATTGTATATTTTCTATAATTACTATTTGTTAGTAATCTTTTTGCATATTCTAAATTTCTTCTTAAACAATTCTCAAACAAATAGATTCTATTGTTTTTACAGACTAAGACATGTGTTCATGCAATATGAACTATATAATTTGACCGATTGATAACCTGACTGGATTCAAACTATACATTAACTATTTGCTATGAAATATAAGATGGTTTTGTTCTTGTATCTGATAGTATTAAACACAACTCTGTAGTTGTATGATTTTATCAACTAAACATGGACAGACGGTTCATCAAATATGTGACATTGAACAATCAGTCGCTAAATTAATGTTTTATGACAAAAATAACTCTAGGCATGATATGCAGTATTTGTGTCCTACTATACTACTGTGAAGTCTTTAACCACAGGGTTTTGAATATACTCGTAGTTTCAACCCAGCACAGGAAAATAGTATACTACTATTTGTCCAATTGTAAAATAATGGTTGAACAAGTGTCTAATTTGAAAACGCTCTGCAGTACAATATGGGAAACTGTAGGTAGGGTCGGATCCAGGATTTTTTCTGGGGGGATCCAAACTTTTTCTAGGGGGTCCAAACTTTTGCACCACAACCATATTCATTCTCGTTCCCAGAGCCTAGTTAGATTCTAGATCGAGAATCTTGATAACCCCGGGGTACGAGAATTAACCATATCATACACTGCTTGCAGAAAATGTAACGTATTGATAATAAAAACTATATATCTATTAGATCTATGTTAAGCACACAGGCAAGCGAAGTGAGTCTGAAAAAAATTGGGCCATGCTACCTAAAAATGGCTTACAGTTAAAAATACAGTCATGGACGGATTCATTTTGGAATTTTCAGGGGGGGGGGTCCGGACCCCCCTTACCCACGCTAGATCCGCCTGTGTGTAGATGCGGCTTCACTTGTAGACGTTTTATTAATTACAAAGTGGTGACATAAATTATGTTAACGGGGCCAATATCACATGATTTTTGTAATCAGTGTTGGTTAAAATATGACAACAAACGGACAACAAATCAAGGCAGGGTTTTCTTTAATAAAATGGCGTGATATTTTGACTCGCTGATATGGTCGTTAAGGATAACTTGAGACAAATTTTATCAGAATTCTATGTAAACAATATCTCGTGTTATCCGTAATGAGTTATATCAAGAAGTGCCAGTACTTTTAGGGACTGAAAGCATATATATCTAGTTTTTAGTATGTTCAATCTTGCTGCAAATGCTTTTCTTCAAAGCTTACATTTAATCCATGAGAAATGCCTATGCTTCATGTGGTTTACTTGAATTTATTACATTTCAGTTGTGGTGTAGCCACCCAAATATATTTCCATTAAAATCATTATTCGTTATTTCCATGTTGGGTCAAACGAACATTTAGCTAAGCAGACAAATAACCTGCTAGTAATTGATTATCTACACTATTTAATTTTAACATTATTAGATAAATGCAACTAAGCCCAAATTTGAAAGCGCTTAACTTCAGCGCTTTTAGCGCTTTGATTACTATTTGCGCTATTTTTCTGCTTTTAGTGTGCCGATTTTTTTATTTTGCAAAAAGGTCATTTTAAGACAACTTGCAAGTTTTAGCAGTTTTTGATGGGCCATAAACACGTACAAACACGAAATTTACCAATAAATGATTAATACAAATGATTAAAGCAATTGTAGTTATATTCTCCTGTGGTATATTTCAGTGTTTACAATGTTTCAACTACGTCATTCTGATAGTATTACTGCATTGTCGCCAAAATATTGATTGTCGCCATAATATTGTTAACATCTAATTGTATACATGTTTTCATTGTTTTCAAGTTAAATTTACAATATATTTAACTATACAGATACATTTGCATTGATGTAAACTCATTCATCCTTAAAATGTACGAAAGTGTGTGAGCAACAAAACTAAAACTAGCATTTTATTAAATGATCTGTATAATACTGGGTTCGTCGTGGTTGTATGGATATTGACCACTCTGTCAGCATTCTATTTTAGTAAGGACCATAGTAAGAACTTCTAGAGCTCTCACAATGCCAGTTAAATGTCACCTAAGTTTGTAAGACAATGTTATAGACCAACCCGTTTAGCTCTGTCGATATTTGTCTGACTACAAACTCATGGGGGTCGTAGGTGTGCTTTCTCGGGCGGGTCCTATATACATAGGGCATACATACCTTCGTGGAGTTAGTTCATGAAAGATTGTCTATAACCATTTTCCTTACTACATGTACCTCTGTATAAAGTGCCCATTTCTTTCTAGAAAAAGGTGTTTACGTATATATTATATCTGTTATTATCTGTAAGATATTAAGTAACTGGAAAATAAACATTGGAACACCTTGGCGTCTGTATGTCGACTATGGTTGGCCATTCTAGTAAGGTCATTTAGTATGGTGTGAAATTGTGGTTAATTTCTGTTTTACCATACAAAACAGTCCATCTCTGATTATATTAAAGGTACTCATTCACAGATTTCAACTTAATTATCAACTTTTTCCAAACTATCAAAATTGTTTGGAAACATTTTTCGAAGCTGCAAAGTAGTGTTCTGATAATAACATTTTTAGTGCAAATTGAAATACAACTACAACTGATGGTGTTTCATGTAATAAATATCTACCCCGTATGTCACGGTATAGACACTTTTAGATCATTTGGGGACTTTTATTGTATATATAGGTCAGTTTGTCTTAAAATAATAAGAATTTATTCTTTTGATACAATTACAGACACTGAATGGTATTTTGAAAATATAGCAAAATGAAACCAAATCTGTGAACTATTACCTTTAAATAAGTAAGACCTGGGTATCTGATGAGCACAAATATTTTATTATATGTTGTCATCATGAGAAAGTTTTATTCAACTTATAGAAGTATATGTTTACTTACTTCATGACTAATTATAAGGATTTTTATTCTTAATATGTCATCAGAAATTGTATTTATAATTCAACCAGATTTTATGTAAATTTACATAGCCACCCTAATTCTTCCATAATACTAGATAAATATTTATACATTAATATCATCTATTCATTTTTGAATCCATAATTCAACAAGAAGTCAGTTAGTTAGTAGATGTACAAATACATATCTTGACCGTCTTTTCACCGTCTGTTGATGTCTGGCTCCACGTGCTTTAAGCTGTGGTCATAGTCTGGCGCCTTGCTGCTCGTGGTGCCAGGTAGGAGCGTCATGTCAGCTCAGATATAAGTGAACACTTAGACATTGGAATAAAGTGTGAAATCTATACTGTGAAGTGAGTGTTTTTCTGTGGAATAATTATTTATTTGGATGTAAAAAAAAGTTCTGGTTGATAATATAGGGGACAAGGGGTTTGCGAGAAATCTGTTTTAATTGGGCGTTGCTTCTTAATGTCTCAGATCGAAATGACAAGTAGGTTTAAAATAGTAGGTTTTTGTTGACAATTCTTAGTCAAGTTAACGAAACGAAACTAGAAAGTTGTATTTCCGGACCCTGTAAATGTGCACCGTACATGTATAAATATTTTTTTCATAGTATGACTACTCACAAAAGTTCAAGTGCTTTGCTTCTGTTTTAAACGGATTGGTGGTGCATTTTTGTATCTTAAAAGTTCAAGCGCTTCGCCTCTGTTTGTAACGGAGTAGTGGTGCATTTTTGCGTTTGACTCTCACGAGTTGAACTTCCGTTTCTCTGGGTAAGAAATTGCTTAGAGAGATAGTTCTTGGTTACTTAAAGTTCACTGTGTTTGTATTTTGTCTAATTTGAACTGAAGATATCGAGTGTTGGTCTTGTTATATTTAAAAATTATTAATTTTCTTGTTGAACCAGCGGAGTTCAATTTTGAAAGCATTTCGATTTTCTGATGTTTAACTCATAATATACATTAACTTGTATTACTAATTATAGTGATTTATGGGCCAGTAAAACAATATTGACTTATACAATGGTACAGTTTCCAGAAATGATTACCTATCATTTAATGTATCAAATATCAGTGGATTTGTTGTATTTCATATTCTTAATTTCTTCTCACAATCATTGGTAGATTAAACATTTTATTGATTTCGTCCTATCAGTAATGTGACGTTTTACACATCAACTAATTTCTAAAAAAACAACGTGGGGGTTCATTGATCTTTTGATGATAATTACGATTTTACAAATACTCGATTACTCGAATTCCTTGAAAGACAATGATTCTAGGTGTTTGAGTTATTCTATACAATCTGACTGGAAAAACTTGAATTCGTATTCGTAACTATTTTTCTGATTTGACGATTTACCAAAACCTTTTCACTTGATAAAGAATTTTTCAATCTGAACTTTGATCGTGTCATTTGGAACTCCACGACCAGTCTTCCATTCAATGCTCGATGTTTGTCCTGTTGTTAAGAACCATTAGAACGGACAACTTTCTCTTAGTATCAATGACAGACTATGACTGGAAAACATTTAAGGTTACCGAAAAATCGAGTTGTTACGTTTTTGTATTTTTTAAGACCTCGTCGATCTCCTGCGCAGAAATTGCACGAAAGTCCCGTGTGTGATTTTGCATTTTGCTCGTCGATGCTTACGAAAAGCTTTAATTCTAAGTAAGTATCTTAAGTTTCAAATGGAATCAAAAGGTGAACACATTAACCCTGAGTAAATATTTACATGAAATCGTCTGAATGTGGAATAAAAGCGTTTACTTAGCATTTGCATGGCACAATTGGGAAACATTTTTGTTTTATAGAAGTATACTAAAAGCTTTTATTCCAAGTAAGAATTTAAAGTAACTTAGACATTCGTATGAAAATCAAATGGCGAACGCTTAAAACCTCATTGATATCCAAAAAATGTCAAAGCTAATCACTAAATAGAAATCTGGAATACTGAAAGTTGCATTTCTATACATGAAAGAAAAAACATTTCACTGATAATTGTACTTTATTGTTAGAACAGAACGTTCTGTACTTTCAAGTTATTGTTAATAAATGTTTTACATACATTTAATAGACATTTTGTATTCATTCCTGAAACCAGAATAGGGCTTATCTATGTGAGTACTTAATGACATTGTTTAACCCTCATTATATTTTTATTGTCTCGAAGATTTACTATCATCTAAAGTGTCAACAGTTAATTGATTATAATATTCAAACAATAGGAAGTGACTCAAAATCGTTAATAGTCAATTTAGTCAAATAAAAGAGTCAAAAGCTTACAGAGTGGTTGAGATTATAAATCAGTGCAAACCGTTCTGGTTAAGTATAAAAGTCATTCTTACGGGCAACGCACTTCGCCCGGTATGGAGTGTTTTAATAATTTACGATTATGGTTTTTAAAATGTTTCATTTTAGAATGACGCCAATCTTTTATATGGGGAAATATTTTTCTTAACTTTTGAAATTTAGTTTGAATAAGAGAAAAACAGAAAGTTTGACTGACTATTGAATTTAAAAGATTAAAAAGTGTGAAAAAAGACAATGGCATCACGAAAACAATCTAGACAATTAAGTGTAGTTGGATTAAGATCTCGTGAAGGAAGCACAGTAAGCTTCAAACAAGATTCTGTTTTATTCTATGAGAAAGATCTGAACAGATACAAAACCGTTGCATCACAGCTGTATGACTCGTATACGATAAAACCCGGCTTTCTGGACGGTTTAACTGAACAAGAATGGGAGGAGTGGTTAAAACTCACATCGGAACCGTACCAACGGAAACGACGAACCACATTGTCAATGGTAAATACATAATTATTTTTTGTTGGATTTTGCGCCGTAGCAACACATTTTATTGGTTATGTAACGGCGGTCAGTCTACCTACTCACTGGTCTTGGAAAGGCTAAATTTTGGATTTAGCTGTTGACCAACTACTATGCGCATACTTTCGTCAGTGACTGACAACTGACCTACATAATTAAGAATCATTGGTAGGAGGAGGGAGAATGGCTGTAGATATAATTGCATGACCACGCTTCTCGAAAGTATGCACGCTCAGGAATCGAACACACAACCTCTCGTTCAGTAGATTTGCGTGCTACCAAGTCTCTCTAAGATGTATACTTGCACATGTATATCCATGTCTTTTAAATAGAGAAATTCAATGAGCTATAAGTATTGTTTGTTGCTAGAGTTCTTATTATATACGCGATGACCACGTCAGTAATATTGCATCACTGTGTCAAAATATCAAATGGAGCATTATTTGTTATAAGTTTGGTCAAACACTTTACATAGCGTCTTGAAAATCTTAGGCATCTGGTAGCACACAAATTTCCGATATAAATAGTATTTCATAATTATGATTCTACTGTTGTACCAAGACCACTGGTATGTTCTCAAACCACCAAAGACGCTGTTGAAGGTTCGGTCACATTTAGTGTTGTCAATTATTGCATCTCGGACTAAAGCTTTCAGGGCAATATATTTATACTACATGTAGCTATAGTGTATTATTAACTAAACTCTGACTTTGTTGTTTACTATTTGAAAATTACTTGAATATTTAAATAATTACAAACATTATATTTGAACAGTTTACAATGTATTGTATATAGACTACAATGATCTATGTATATTTGTACCTGGATAATCCTACAAATATATTAACACAACAAATTAACAATATAACTATGTATACAGTATGGACATCTCAGTTGTGTCTTAAAGACATTCATGAAATACTTATGCTGTCTATGGCGAATGGTGACATGAAGCCATACGAGTGAAGTTTTCACACCTAGTTTCTGAAATTCTTGAATATTTGAAAAGTATCAAAATAACTATGCCATATTTGAGAGGTGCATTGTATAATCCTTATTAGGGTACTAAACTACCGGTAAAGCATTCTATGCAATGTTATATGCAATACATGTACATTTGAGGTCAATCCTGTTATAGTTGACGTCGATGCGACAATAATTTGTTATTGATGCTAAGAGATTAATACATGTACAGTCAATGAAATTAATTGGTACCCAAATGCCCAGGACAACCAATTTCAAGTTCGGGCACCAAAAATTTCTTTTGGGCAGCACATTCTACAAACGAGATTTAGTGCTAGCTGTTAAAATGACCTCGGGCAATTATTTTCATATCCTAATTTGGTAGACTGTTAATAGTACCTCTCGTAAGAAGATGGTCCTATTTGGATATACATTGTAGTCTACATACCGTGATGTAGGGAACCAGAATCCAGAAAATAAAAGTGTATGTAGCAACATTTACATTTACGTGTATACATGAATTTCATTACATTGGATGTTGTTCTCCGAAGTTGGTTATCAATCACACTGAATACATTGTAATAATTTTATATTGAATAATTTATTGACTTGACTTGACTATTAAACTATTATTGTATTAAACTGTTAAATATCTTTTGCTCCTTTCTTGGTATTCGAAATTAGTAGCGGGTTTGACCGAGTGGTTACAATGTTAGACTAGAAATGTTCGAATATCTAGCTCCGCGATGGTGCAAATCACATTGATACATGATCCAGCTCGTTGCTTGAGCACGAAACTTTGTCCTACTGTCCTACCATCTCATAGCACTCTAGCACTGGGGAGACCTGGAACATACTTGAGAATGATTGATTTAAGTTGTTGGAGCTTCAAAATTGAGCTAAAATGAATTAGTGTAAAATTGAATGATTATGACGATGCAATTTTGAGTTGATGAACTTCATAGTGAATAAATCTCATTTAGACGTATTATAGTTATATCTTTAATGTGCTTAGGTTATATATTTGTATTTCATATTTTACATTTTCATATATTGATATTTTTTAAATACAAAGTATATTAATGCATAGAAACTGTCAATAGTGAATCTTTCGTAATTTGGCTGGGTTCAGGAAGAGTTTTCACAATTTGTTTGAAAATAAGTTATTTCAATAAATTCAAAGGTTAAAATGTTAAATCGAAGATTAAGTCTAGCTTTAATGATGTTAAAGATTTCTTTGACATGATTTATAAAAGTAAATCTATGTAAGTTATTTAGCTACAGAGTTTTATTCAAGCGCATGAATACACTATTCAATATTTTCAATTGATACTTATGTACGAAAAAGCTGTCTTGCAATATGTATGAAAGATTAAGAAAACATGGGTGCTTGATTATTTTTATATAAATCTAGGGTATTTAACCCCTTCTTTCAAAGTTTTGTATTGAACGATGCTTGAGGATTTACTTTTTATACGCCTTAAAAATTAGTTTCAACTTTTAGGAATCTTTAAAAATAAACCCAAGTACGAAGCAATTATACTACTTTATATATTAATAAGTTGAAATAAATCGCAGACGACAGTTTTCTGTTAAATTGGCTTACACTAATGATGTTGTTTGGAACATAAATTATTTGTACTAAGGTTTGAGATATTTATAGTATGTATTAAAAAAAACTGACAATGTATGAATAACCTCCCTTTAAAGAAGCTAATTACCTCCCTTTTTGACAGCTAATTTCCTTCCCTTAGACAGGACAGTTAAAACAATATTTCTCTTCTTTTTGAATTGATTAATATCAACGTTTGCTAATTATGATTGATAAATATTGACTCGTCTGTCGTCTTTTCAAGTCTTGGTCCATATTAGAGGAATGAACGATACGAACATCCATTAATCGTATCGATCGAACGTTTTAATCTTTGAATGCGTCTTAGCTCCGTTTCATCAACTCAATATTGATGTCAGTTCTTTGATTCTTTCAAAGAGAAAATCGTTATGGAATTTATATACATGACTTATAATCAGGGGAATTGAATCATGATATCATTGATGAGAGTAAATCCTCTGTGTTTAGTAAATAGAAATGTTGGACTTTTAGTTAACTAACATGTACATTGAGTTTTAATCTAAATAGAATATCATCCGTTAGTGATTTCTGGATTTTCATTGTTTAAATTGAATGTTTTACCCGATAAAGTTAAACTTTGTGGTGAAATGATGAATGCATATGTTTGTTGTACTTTTATTTCTTGATAGTTGGTGCATATAAACTGTTCTTGGAATTGAGAACTTGAACAAGTTACGTAAAGTCTAAATTAAATTTGGACTGCAGACTAAAACTAATTACGTTAAGTGGAAATTCATGAATATGATGAGGGCCATTTCAACGTGAATTCATGAAGTTGAAATCGTGAATTCATAAAGCTGAAAGCGTGAATTCGTGAATTCCGTATGTTGAAAACGTAAATTCACGAAGTTAAAAATGTGAATTCTTGAAGATGAAGTCGGGAAATCATGAAGTTGAAATGGCACTACCGGTCTTCGTAATTTGGAGTCGTTGTGTTCAATCGTAAAAAAAATTTAATTTTCTGGAAATAATGGTAAATTTATTAGACGCAAAGGTAAATGAAATCGATCCTATTACCGTGTACATCTATGTTTACTTTCTGTGAATAATTCAGGATTGTTTATTGTTTAGTTCTGAGAATATTTGACTTAATTAAAAGCACGCAGTATTAGTCTTAATTGAATATCGTGTAAATCAAATATGCAATACAAATATGTACCGTACATTGTATATGAAGTTACTTGCATAGTCTTGTTTTAATATAGTTTAGTAGTAGTTTAGTAGTGGACTCATGGGCGGATCCAGCAGGGGGTTAGGGGGGTCAGGGGGTCCGGACCCTCCCTAGAATTTGGAAAATGTACCTGTCTATTTGTGTATTTCTAGCCTGTAAGTCATTTTTAAGTAGCATGAAGCATTTTTTGTGCTAATCATAGATTAAATGGTTGTGTAGTTTTTTTGGATTCTTATTTTTGTTATTTGTTATTTTGTGCGTCCTGTTTATAATAAGCAGTGTTGGAGCAGTGGTCCAGTGGTAGGACGCCCGCTTAGGGATCGAGAGGTCCTGGGTACGAATCTCACCAGGGGCACTGCTAATTTCCTTGAGCAAGAAATTTACCTGCGATTGCTTAACTCCATCCAGGTGTAAATGGGTACCTGCGAGGGTGGTATAATTCCGTTGCGCCAATTTGTCGGCTGTACTTATAAGCGGAGTAAAAAGACTCCACAGGGAGATTGATAGATAGATACCAGTAGCCCAATGACCAGGGGTAATAGCTGTAAAGTCGGTGAACGTGCGTAAGCATGAAACTTAGACTATTAAATACAATTACTTTACTTTATAATAAAAGTTTAAAACTCTAAAGTCTCTCTCTGTGGCTGTGTGGAAGGTCTGTGTTGTTTTTACTGTTGCTGATCCTGATATGTTTTTAGACATGAAATGTAATTATAATTATAGTTATCACTTCTATACAAATCGTCTGCTGCGTCAAAATGTAATTGTTTCAAACAACTGTCCAAATTATATGTTTTATCTTTTATTCTCTCATCAGTCAATTGAATCAAATTAAATCACGGTACATTTATATATACCAAACAATGCATTAATTGTATTACATTGATTTTAAGTTTCAAGCTTTTTATTTATAAATTATGACTGCTGTTATTAGTATATGCAATTTTGTGTATCTATATTTGTTACATGATGTTGTTAATTCAGGTGTAATGTCCGTGACACTTCTGTAATTATTAAGACTTTACCGCAGTTTGATTTCTGCAACTGTTACTTCCATTAAGACCCCCCTCCGCACACCTTTAATCCCCTTTACATAAACCCATGCCGTTTCATTGTTTAAGAATGGAAAATTTTGAAATTTTGTATCATCGATCATAGAACATTGGTGAGTGATTTAAGAAAGTTACATTTAATTCTAATGCGAAATACTCGTAATAAAGCAGGTGTCTACGAACTTTCCGGACGACCCTCGTATTCAGAAGTTTCTTTACAAGTTGTACTCTGTCAGATTGCCACTACTTGTTGTTTCATAATGCTCAGAGATCAATCTTAATTTTTTAAGCAAAATGAGAATATTCTTTGACATTTTTGTCTGATAAATGACTGTACTACCCGGTAATTAAAGTAAATATCTAAAATAGTTATCATCGACTATGATAGGGACAACAGAACAAACTATGTTAAATTACCATTTGATGACAAGGTACGTTTAGAATGGTATATGCTTGTCAACAAAACAGTCATGAAATATTTGTATTTTGAAAATATATCAGAATATAATTATAAATTTCAATGCGTTTTTTAACAACAAAGTGCAAGTGTTTTGAAGGTAAACTTATCGTCCAGTTTTATGTCATTTTAATTGCATATTATTTAATCTAATGCTGGGCGTTTTTACGTGGAGATAAAAAGGTTTTTGCGTCTCATCACATTGTACACTCTTTTAACGTGGAAAACTGTTGCATTTATTTTGCAGAGACAGGTGGCATTTTAAACGTACACATAGAGATATAGTTAGACTACTACTGCGGTGGGTTTACCCTCAGTTATGACATTTTTGTTATGTTCCTGTATTGGTCAAGACAAATAAGTCATGTTACAACAGTTACATAGTGACTTCCCAAAGTTTCATCCAATTAAAAACATTATTATGCAATCAAACTTAAAGCCTGTCTCTTTTTTAAAGTACGATGCCGAAATTAATGTAGATTGAACCTAACGCTTTGTAGACCTAGATATTGCAATCCATTAAATAGGCCTACCTACCAATAGAAGATGGTTAATTTGTTTGTGAATCCATGCCAACAGAGGTACAGTGTACACAGGCAGAGAATTTTAATGAAATGTCTACTAAATGACAGCCTGTTGTACATAAATGTCAAATGTTATCATTTACAACATTCATTATAAATATTAATATGACTAAATATATTATATATACAATAGTATAGAATGTATCAAATATTTGAACACATTGTAAGTTACATAATACATTAAATATATAGAATATAGTATATATAATAATTTATAATAATATATAATAAAACATATGCTAGGTATTCATACTTCAACAAATGTTAGGACCACTAAGGTCACAATGTATTGAAATTAGAAGTAAAAACGTCATTCAGAAGTGTTAAAGGAAGAACCATAACTCAATGTCACTCAATGGTAAAATATTGAAAAACTCTGTTATTGGAACCTTCCATTATGTTTAGTTTTGTTACAAAAGAATGCTTTCTTTCTACACTTAAAAGATAAATACACTTTTATTTGATATTGGCATTTGAAGCGATTTTTTTTACTATACGGTATGTGTAGGCTACGAATCCAATCTGTAGTGACAAAAATAGTTTTTTTTTCATTTCTAAAATTATATGAATAATTAGTTTAAACGATCAAATTTATACAGGACGGTTCAATCTATGTTTTAGTTGAACATTGTTATGTAAAATTCACCAGAAATTTGAGATATTGTTTGTACTCGAACATCAATAATTTACAAAACGTTTGAATAAATAAAAACTGGACTGAGGGACTTAAGAGAGGGCATGCTGATTTCATTAACGAAACACAGAAGTTGAATAATAGATCGTATGGTATATTTGTATTTTTACTTGAATTACGACGTTTATTATTTGATCGTAGTACATTGTAAATATCTATTGAAAGGTTTTGAATAACTAATTCGATTGTGCTAGTTTAGTGAGTAAAAATTAAACCACAACAATGTGAAAAATGTTGGCATTTGAATAATGTGTCGCCTGGATGCTGCGTCTCTGACTGCAGCAAACTGTGCCTTGTTAATTATCTTGGTACATATTGGATTAAAAAGTTGTAAATGAAAATGGATGGAATTTTATAGTTCTTGAAATACAGCGTTGTTTGTGATTACTTTTAGAAAATGGAAGTATAACGATATGTGTTGTGTTTGTGTATTTTATTGCTTGTGTGAACAATTAGTATTAGCACGTACGTAAAGTTGATGTTGAGCCATAATCAAATGGTGCTAAGATTTCTTACTTACATTTCCTGTCCTGGAGGCTTAGGTACGTCTGTGTATTATTGGCGGTTGCTGTTTGCTTAGACTTTTTTATAATCACAGTAGTGTCTGTGCTGTGTGACAGCTGTAAAAGGTCTACCCGTACTTTCCATTAATGCTGTTATCTTTTCATTTCTGAGAAACAGTATTTTACATTCAAAGTCCACAGTCTTTCCTATCTCACCCTGCTTGTGCGCTGTGAGGAAGGTCTGTGCTGTAAAAAACAACATAGTAGCAGTATTTTGGCTAAAATCTAGGTCAACTCTCATAATTTGTCGATTCTATTTGGAGACTGTAGAGGGTTGGTAAATATGAAACACTAAACCAGAACAAGTAATCTATTGTTTAAAATGAAATACAAAAACATAAGTTAAACAGTAAACATAGATGTGCATGATGTACAATATTATATTTGTATTGATTACATGTAATATAGTTTGATGTTAGATCCACCTAAGTGTGGGCTGTTAGAACAACTAAACACGGATGTGATTTATCCCAGATAAATACAGATTTGAGGAGTGGTTGTTGAAACAGTGTTTTCAGTCTATTTGATTTACTGTGCACAGTTGCGTGAGGTTGGGGATACATTGATACTATATTCGCACTTAACTGGAACATTCATGGTTGATGTGTACGATGGTTTATTGTTTTACTTTGAACAACAAATATTGAACAAATATACTCACGTGTGATAGTGATAATATATGGATTGATGAGGTAGCTGATACTGAATTGTTTAAGACATATATGGAAATGTTTCTACTTAAGGAAAACGTTTTTTAGAATTTTTGGATCAAGTGTTTCATTTAGTAAAAATTTAAAACATGTAACCATTAAATGACAGCGTTACTGGAATGTTTATTAAAACGTTCCTCAGGAACTGTAACTCTTGTATGTATGTGAGTTGTCTGATATGAACCGTGCTATCGTTATGGAGTTAAAACCAGGAGTGCTGGAAGGTCTGACAGAAGATGAAAGATATCGCTGGGTATCACTGCTGACGTCATCACCAACTGGTTTCCATGGTTCTACATTCTCGTCGTTACAGGTATTAGAATGTTTGTTGTTGTTATTTTGTTGTTGTTGTCATTTCAGTCGTATGTTATATTTTATGTATTGACCAACTATGAAAATTCACAGATAGGGTTTAACTTGTAGGGATGAGGAATAACTCAAATACAAATTTTGATTGATTGTTAGGGCATTTATTTTAAAATGCTTTAGGAATACAAAGAAATTGATCCAACAGTGACTAGACTATTTTAGTCGGTTAGTCTTCGTAGTATAATATTTTAACGTAGTGAAGGTTGAATGACCTCCAGACTAGAAGAAGCTGTATAACTTCTAATGAAGAAAGTTTAGATCGATGACAATTGTCACCTATATAAATATATAATAGACTATTGGTAATAGATACAATTGTCATATTGTTGTATATTTGTACTAGAGTTTCTTATACAAGAAATATTGTATTCATTATTGACTTGGATATCTCTGTAAACTTATTGTGTTTTTTTATTGTACGTAACTCATAGTGTGCACTGTTATAATACATGAGTGCTGGTGTACACGCAAGACAATAGAGGCTTCGTTTGTTGTTTTGTTGTTGGGTTTAACGCCGTAGCAACACATTGTAAAGGTTATATCACGGCGGTCAGTCCATCTGCACACTGCTCCTGGAAAGTCTAAATCTCTGGATTTAGCTCATAACCAACTACTAGGCGTATACTTCCGTCAGTGACTGACTACTGCCCTACATGATTTAGAATAAGTGGTAGGAGGGAGAATGGCCGTAGAAAATTATTTCATGACCAAGCTCCACGATCCCTCGATCAGTAGACTTGTGTGCTGCCGACTTAGCTAGCCGGGTGGGCATGGAGGCTTCGTACTGAGAAAGTACATTTACTTAAAAACTGATGTACACTCAATATTACCAGTGAACATATCAATAGGGTGATCTTATGTGTAAATTGGTTAAATCATTTTATTTATTGCCCTCACAAGTCCTGTGAATCAATGACGCGAATGCAATATCTAACCCTAAGTCCCCAAACCACTATCCCTAACGCCTAACCCTAACCCTAAACAAGTCCTGTGAATTAATGATGTGAGTGTCTTTTCTAACCCTAAGTCCCCCTAACCCCTAACCCTAACCCTAAACAAGTCCTGTGAATTAATGATGTGAGTGTCTTTTCTAACCCTAAGTCCCCCTAACCCCTAACCCTAACCTTACACAAGTCCTGTGAATTAATGATAAGAGTGCCTTTTTCTATATCACACTTGAATTAATATTACATGTACTCGTATGTTGTGTGTTAAATTGGGTCGTAGATATTGTCCATGAGAACTGACCATTCAATGAAACATCTTTGAATCACTGTCTAGTGCCAGACCAATGCTGAAAAGTTCATCTGTTTTACAATCTAGGTTATACTTGCACACTATCAGTGATTATCAAATCTCAGTATGATCCAGTAATTCATGTAACTATGTATACTCCCAAAGGATTGCTTACTTTCTCAATGGTATACACTCTAAACCTTAAAAATTTCACTTAAACATTGGAAACATTTTTAAGCAGAAAATTAGTGATTTGATAATGACAATTTTAGTGCAAATTGACGTACAAATAATGGTGTTTCAAGTAGTAAAATCTACCCAGTATGTCACGGTATAGACATTTTAGTGCATTTTTGCGGCTTTTATTGTATATTTCTTGCAAACTATTGGTCAGTTTATCCTAAAATATTAAGACTTAATTTTTAACACAATTTCATGCACTGAATGGTACATGCATTTTGAAAATATTGAAAAATCTTAAACAAACCTGTGAACTAGTATCTTTAAAACCAGCTTTTAGGATAAATATAATTGTTTCTATAAAGTTTTTGACGACTCCAGCTGCTCTGATTATATTTATGCTTCATGCAAGTCACGTGCTGTCTCTGTCTGTAGCATTTAAGATCATTTAGAATTGTCATACTTAACAATATGGTGATTATTTGAATCATTGATAAACAGTTTTGATAAATCTGATACGTTACATTATTGACAATAACAGTTTGTTATAATCTATTCAAAGAAACCAGTCTTGGTAGCTACACATAACTAATTTATTATCATTTAATATATCATATAAAATCATTTATATGTTAGTATAATGCAATTGTAAATAATGTAAATCCGTTGTTTTTATTCCCCACACGCATTGACAATAATTCACTGCTCTCCGAAGTTCAATTATAAATGATGTTTTCAAGACAAAAGGTTGATTAATGATTTTTAACAGGGGTTCATAATATTTATGTGCAGTATAACCTCTATAGAATAACACCCACAACCCGGGTCGATAGTGCAGTTGGTAGCGCGCCGGGATTTGGGATCTCGTGCCCGAGGGGTGCGGTTTCAAATCCCACCCGGGGAGGTTATACCCTTCCATGAAAATTTGATAATAATGTCGATTTTCCTCCATTGATTAGATAATATGGAGATGTTTCCGGCCTTGTGGAAGGGTAGGTGAGTACTGGTTATAGACAAAGGTCCAGGAAAGCTAGGTTAGGTGCGCTGGACGCCGTAAAATGACCTAATTTGTGTTGACACGGCGTTAACTCCAATAGATAAATAAGAACAACACCCACTGGGAGGGGCTAAAATGTGTTGCCGTATAGAGGTTGTTGCTCTGCAGATGTTATATTCAATTAAAACTCACGCCTAAGGAAAATATCAAAAGCTGTTTTTGTGTCGAGAATTTGTTCTGTTGAGGGCAGCTCTGCAGAGGTTATACTGTACTTTGTATAGAAAGCTTCATATCTCTGATTAATATGAACAGAATAGAGCAGAATAAATCATAATACTCGAATATGAATTGTGGTTTGTATCACATTATGTTTGAATTTTATTATTTGCGAATAGATGTAAAGAATCACAAACTATCATTATGTTAATAGCAATAAAGATGGCTATTATCAGAAATATATAAGATTATGACAAGAATGTATCTAGTTCTACTATTGTAATGTATCTTTTAAATGATTTAAGTTGAAATACAACAAAAATGAATAAATTGGGAATTTTACAAGTATGTCTGTCCGACATTAACATAATTTTTACAATACCAACAATGACGTACGTGGCGTTTATTTAACTACAATGTATGTATCTAAGCACTGCTGTCGGACGTCATGATTTATTTCCATGCCTTATTTTAAAACATTAAATTTGCATACTTACAATATGTTTCTTTACTCAAACTTGTGTATCTCAATATATTCAATTTTCTGAATATATTTGGTCCAGTGCATTTTTTGTATTTTAATATTCCAACTTATCCGCAAACTGGTTGTAAAGGAATATAGAGCTTCCCAACATTTGTTAAAGAAAGCTATCAGCTATCGAGTCAATTTTACTAGTAAAACAGTGTTCACTACAAATGAGTTATGCAATTTCCCTGATTCCTCTAGTGATACAAGATACAAAAAAAATATTTCAAGTCGAATAAGAGGTATACAAGTTAAGAAAATAACATTAGCTTTAGTAAGCTATTGTCCGACAAAGAGACAGCATGTTTGTGGTGTATGCAAGGACCTAATAGTACACGCACTACGGTTTGTGCAGTTTTGCCGTCTATAAAAAATCAGAAACTTCATTTTCTTCATCTTTGTATGTTTCATACAAGCAGACAGAAAAGAAACAAATATCGCGAATGTGTTTAAAATGAAAAGGGAAGTAATCTAGTAGGTAAAACAAGTTGACGTTCTGTATTGTAGTTACCTCCCTTTAAACAGTAAAACCCTGTTATTTGTTGAAAAGCTGAACTTTCGTTTAACTTGAAATGATTTGCATTACATAGGGTGTGTCAATGTCGCTACAAACCTGGGTCAATACAATGTATGCATTCTGTTCTAGACTCTTTGATCACAACATTTATGATAATGTTAAACAATAATCAAATGTCCCATCTATGATTTTAAGTATAAAATCGTGTTCTACAATATTTGAACTGATAGTTCAGTACATGGTCAGCATACATTATAAATGTATATAAATATATATTAGACACATAAACGAGACATTTGACTATTTTGAATATATTTTAAAGAATATCATATTGAAGGATTATCGACGAGAATTTCATAAAGTTTCGTATTTGTTTATATACATTGTGGCTATCTTATGCCATAAAGACGGACTACAATTCGGTTAAATTAGAGATTTCTGTATCCAAACTATTTTAACCAATATAATACAACTACATTGTCTCTCTAAAGCACGTTTGTTATTTCAGTTTTCTTGTTCCGTACATAACCTATCACTCTTTTGTCCAAGTATTTACATTTGTCAGCCTGTAACACCCACATGCATACACCCTGCAATTTTAAGGCGTGGTTCTATGACAGACACTCTATTCATACTTGCACACAATGAACAATAATGTAGACTTTTACAACATATTTAAACACTGTAATTACTTTTATTACAGATACCAATTACAAGATTGGGTACTCTCATTTTTGTACTCATACATTCTCTTACAGAAATACAGTAAAGTCCCGCTATTAGGACCACCAAAAGTCTGAGTTGTTTCATTAAGAATATGTTGTATTTTTGTTTTACGCCGTAGCAACATATAGTTTAGGTATCACGGCAGTCAAGTCAACCTACTCACCGTTCCTTTCCTGGAAAGGCTAAATCACTTGATTAATCTGTTAACCAGCTACTAGGCGCATGTTTCCGTCAGTGACTGACCACTGTCCTACATGATTTAGAATCATGGATTAAGTGAATAGAAACCAAGTAAACAAGCCTTATACATGGATTGACTTTACTTTTGAGTCTAGACGGGATATATCCGATCACGTGCTTTTTATAGATTTTAACTTCATAATTGTATTTTAATTGGAACAACCAGAATTAGTCAAGATTTTTTATTTGTTATTAAACCTTGTAAATACAGAAATCTATTATCTATACATCATATTTCAATTGCCAATAGTAGAAAGTGAATGATAACAATTAGTTGACTACATATTTTATTGTAACATTCACAATAGATTGAAAATTTCTGTCAGTTTCAACAATACGTTTGCCACTTAAAGTTGATTTGTTCAAATATGAAATAAACGAGTCTACATTGTTACAAAATTAATAAATATCGAAGCTTTTGTTGAATGATTGATTTTCTACTGTCATGTGTCAGAACTGAACAGAAAACTGTCAAACATGAATAACATGAATGATTAATTGGAAAGAATCACGCATAAAATATTTCATGAAATTAAAAATGTAAATGTCTCTCCATGGGAAGATAATATTGCGATGATATCGAGTTTAACTTTTTTTAAAGATTTTTTATGTAATGCTTGGATACCGATAAACGCTGTAGGTTTTGTATACATAGCAACATATAGTTATTACAGTTCCAGTCATCGTCAGCAACCACAGTACTTTCTTCCGTTACACTTCATATGTACCGTGGGCAATTAACTAGCAAAATGTGGTTTTCATGAATATGAATGAGGCAGGGGTAACCAATCTTCTTCCAATGAAATCGTATGTTACAGTAAAATACTCATTGATAATAATGACACCCTACTGGGACTTTCTTTACTTAAAATAGAAACTAACGCACATGTTTATTTTCTCAAAATGATTACATAATTTCATTGGCTAGTTTTCCGTAGAGGTTTCCTTGCGGAACCAAAGAAACTGCCTCATTAATTATTCATGATTACGAGATTTCTTAACTAAATGGCACACGGCACTAGCAATACTCATACCTGAACTAAATGGTTATGCCTTTTAACCTGTGCATGTTCATGAAATGTTCCTTCTAATTTCATTATAACCAGTGACGCTAGTAATACCAAGTGACAAAAAATTGCGATCGTCATGAAAAATCGCGGAATCACTGTTAATTTTACAACAATTTTTTTTATTAACCATTATGGTCACTTAATCAACCACTGATGTTTAGTATTCATCAGTATTCATTCTATTAAAATTTTTTTATTCTTTAAAATATTTCTTAACCATTTTATCATATGCTCATAAATTATGCATATAATTGTAAAGCGCTCAGTTTTCAGAACATATTTTCAATATGAAAAGAGCGCTATATAAATGTGGTATATAATAATAATGATAATAATTTCGAGGGCACAATATTATGTATATACAATGTACTGACATACAAACTATATAGAACTATGCACTAGTTTTCAATCGTTGTCTATTCATTATACTATTGCCTCTTTAATAGTAATTCACTGTATGCATGGACAAATTTAAAGGAATCCTATTAAGCCTCATTAAAATTCTACCTATCATTTTTGATGTATTTAAAACCAAATTTAAACCATATTTCACATATTATAGTATATTTTATATACCCGATACGCAACTAGAATATATGGTGGCATATTTCTGCCATCAGGTGACCACATTACTAACGCATAGATTAAGTGGTTAATAAGTTACGTAACAAGTTATTTTTTAAATAAATACTACACCATAAAAAGAATAAATACAAGTTAGTGCCTGCAACTGCTGTTGTTTATTTCACCAGCTTAATAGTACGAGGTTAACTAGTTTCGTAACTAGTTAATATGTGAAATAACAAGTCGCATTTATATTGATATTTAATTTGTTCACATGTCTTTACCGTGTA
The DNA here is from genome assembly GCA_025267735.1 of Mactra quadrangularis. Classification (NCBI taxonomy): domain Eukaryota; kingdom Metazoa; phylum Mollusca; class Bivalvia; order Venerida; family Mactridae; genus Mactra; species Mactra quadrangularis. The sequence continues at coordinate 44,636,698 of CM046304.1, read as the reverse complement.
AACTGTGACAAAAAAAGATATGTTCTGTTCTGTTCAGTCCAAAGTTGATTAGTTAACTACATGTACTTACTACCAGCTGGCGTTAGTTTGGATGTGTAGTAAGTGGTTAACTAGCTTCGTAACTAGTTAACCACTGAATTAACTTGTTAGTTTTGTTAGTTATCTGGTGGCAGATAGTTGCCACCTTAAGAATATTTAGTTATTGGGAGATTTAAGTCTTATATGAGTGGAATATCCGATCTCTATTATAGACCATTAAATAATATTGAACTAAAGTGTTAAATGATGTATTTATCTTTCTCCTTAATACATAAACATGGTCCTTAAAGATAGCATATGGCAGGAAAGTATAAGTTTTAGAATATTTCTGAAGTACGTGAAAAAATGAAAATTACCTTCAGTCTATTTCGTCTTGTAAGGACGGGGCACTTGATTCGGCATTAAGTTTATACAAAAGTTCAACTCAATGAAAACACTGACATTTGTATTAATTATGTTTAAGGTACGACTGGAAACCCTTTGAATGATATTGGCAATTTTTTTGTGGATACTTGGTACATTTGAGTAGTATATAATAATTTCTGTATGCATATAAGTTTGCATTTACACTTTATCTACTTCTCATTTCTGCACAAAAAACCCCAACTTGACCTTTTGATTCTGGTTGCTAACTCTTACTCCACCGCACAAAATTGAGTTAAGTGAAAAAAGAATGATAATTGCCCAGTCTGATATTAAGTTTGATATTGAATTTCTAAGTTCAAAGTCCGCCCGGCTAGCGCAGTCGGTAGCGCACAAGTCTACCAATCGAGGGTCGTAGGTTCGATTCTCGAGCGGGACATACTTTCGTGGAGCGTGGTCATAAAATAATTTTCTATGACCATTCTCCCTCCTACCACTGATTCTAAATCATGTGGGGCAGTAGTCAGTCACTGACGGACGTATGCACTTAGTAGTTGGTTGACAGCTAAATCCAGAGATTTAGCCTTTCCAGAAGCAGTGAGTAGGTGGACTGATTGCCATGATATAACCCATACAATGTGTTGCAACGGCGTTTAATCCAACCAAAAAAACTAAAGCTCAATATCTAAAATCAATTTAACTTCTTACACGTTTTAATCTCTATTACCTTTTTGATAGATAATATTGACAGTCAAATTACTGCGCCACATGAAACTCTCGTGTATGCGTGCCATTCAATCAAATAATCAGAACAACTTAAACATGTCCTTTATAAGCTATCTAATTCATCCAATATTGAGTTGACAATACAAGTTTTACACCTTGATAGATTTTTATGTTATCGTTATGTCACCTAGCAACCAATGTCCAAATACCGATCGTAGAGTCATAGATTAGTTGGACGTTCATTTTTGTAGCCAATAAACATGTAATTTTTGTAATAAAGCGCCGTAAAAAAGGGTTGTTCAAAGAATAAACAAACATTTTACAGAGACTTTGGTAAATAAAGATAGTAAATGTATATGATAAATACTGGTATCCGCTGGACAAATGACTTAAAAGTATTTCCCTATTTGCTGGAATACATTCTGTAATTAATGCTTTAACTTTAAGCTGATTTTCACAGGATCGCCTAATTAATATAAGAACGGGTACTGTCATTGTAATTGAAAAGTACTTTGTAGGCATTTTCAGCGGGTACACGTGACAACATCCGCTGAAAAATGCCCTCAAAGTACTTTTCTAGAACTTGTTCGGAAATCAGCTAATTGATAATTTGGACTGTATTTCATGCATCACTTGGAGACATTGAACTAAGTACACGAATTAGAAATTCCAGTTTAATTAAAACACTATTAATGATAAGATTATACGGACATGTGCATACAATACAAATCACATTTAGTTATAAACATTAGATCTATGCTGGGATGGACTAGACATATTGAATTTATTGTTGTGCCATGAATCAATGAAAGATTCTAGTGATAATTGGCTTTTAATTGCATTATCCTGTTATAAAATGATTTAAACAATGTGCAAGAACGATTGACAGACACAGTGAAAGCAATGAAACACGACACTGTCAAATTACAACATGTGGTGTAAACGGAAGAATGTTATATGATATTTAGATTGATGAATTGATGTCCTCGTATTTCACTTGCTATGATAAATTGATACTGTCGATTTATAATCCATATTGTTTAACATTTATTGATTCTAAAGTAGACAGTAAAGCATTGTGTTGTGAGAGGTCTTTGTTTCTTTAAGCCGAGGAAAAGGAAGAATGAAAATTGCCAATCATATGCACAGTGGCACCAGTTTTTACATGTGATGGACTGCAGCAGACTGTTCAGACTAAAGGAGATTTCTTGACTCACCTCTCTTTTGACATGGTCGAATATAGTCGGCCAACACGGTTCCATGTAAAATATTCCCCAGTTTTTTTTACCTAAGTTCAATTAGTTGCCGGTTTCTCCATTATAAATTGTTCTGTTTCTCACTTGGCTAGACTTTGCTCTATCTAATGGCACCAATATCATTTGCATTATGCCTAATTATAAATTCGTAGACCCGATTACATATCTAATGATCTTGACAGAATTGTTTACTCGACACTATATCCTGCAGTGTATTTATATTCTGTTTTTTTTGTATTTGTGTTTTTTATCTAACAATTATTGTTTTAATTTGATAAGTTCTGAAACTTGAAGGAAACAATAGAATATGTATTTAACTCTTCGTTGACTTGAATATTCATACTGGGCAATCTATTTAACATCTTTTATTTTTGTACAGACTATTTCAACCCTTTCTAAATAATAGAACTAAACACACGCACTGACCACAAACGTCTGTTTTAATACGTAGCTTGTTGCTTTAATTTATCTTACAAAAAGCAAGAGAAATACATACCCTTGATGTCCACTGAACAAAACCGAGACAATTATTGATAAGTCAGCAATAAATACGAAAAGAAACATTATCTTTTGTTAAAGAAAAATCCATATTTACTACATACAATACATGAGAACAATTTTTACTGTAATTATCCTAACAACAAGTGCCTGGCAATTACATTAATTTCCTTTTAAGACGACAATCACGATATTTGATACCATCAACGTACGAGTTGTATCAGGGACGAATCCTGGTTTTTATTTAAGAGTGCCAGAGATTTTGCAAGCATTTCTTGTTAAATATTAAAATGGTTCATTTCTAATTATTCTTTAAATTGCCTTTGGTTGGGTTTTGACCATTCTCGTTCCAAGAGTCTAGTAAGATTCCCGATACTAGGTACGAGAATGGGTTTTGACGTAATGTCTACACAAGTTATTGACATTTTATGACAACGAGATAACTTAATCTAGTTTTTCTGGACCCCTTGTCCATAACCACTATTCACCTCTCCTTCCACGAGAACGGAAACTTCTCCATTTACCTAATTAATAGAGGAAAGTGACATTTTACACAGGTTTTATTGTGTTTGATCACGTATATACATAGGTCTATATTTCCCCGTTTAACACTTGAATCTAAGAGCATCAAAATCTACTTGAACAAAATGGAAAGTAGACTTATATGTCAATAAAAAATTTCAAGTTGAACCACAGGAGTGTTAAACGCTTGTTTAAATTGTAATGTTTTATAAATTTAAGTTTTCAAATTGAAGATATATGGTTTTATGATTTTAAACTAAAATGAATTCGTACTCTTCATTTTGAGGTCATGTCATGAACTATCAGTATATACCATACCTTTGTAAGCAAACAAATTGAAGCTTGCTTGTATCTAAGTGTTCCGATGACATAGCTGAATTCCTGAATGAGAACGTTAGTTAGTAAGTAAGGTTTTTTTAATTTAAAAGTGACATACATGTATGATATAATACATAAACACGAAAAAAACAAGATAATATATCGAGAGTTGACTGCAAGGCTGTAGTAAGTACATTGCATTAAAGAGCGAGTTACTACAGTCTTGCGGGCAACCCTCGATATATGGTGAATACAAAATACGCCGGCCCTTACTCTCGCCTCGCAGCTCAGTGAATATACTACATTCAAGAAAGTGAACGAGTGAAACATTCGAAAGATGCAAAGGAGAGTAACCGGTCCTATGGTCCTTGTATAAGTGATATGGTGAATACATGTATGTTTCACCAATTTCAATCACAATCGATATGTGTTACAATAATTTAAAACAATAATAGAATGTATTTTGCGCGCTGCATGACCAATATGTGTCGACACACTTTAAACAACATGAAACATGTTAGACAAGATGCTTTATTATGATTAATTAATATACCAGACTAGTTGTCAGTGGGAACCAGTTTCATTAACATATACTAAAGTGTGATAACAGAAATAACCAAAATAAATGCATAAAACTTCTTTGATATGCCACAGTGTACAAATATGCTCATTGAGGTCGATATACCCGACAAATGTAGATTTTATCCGCCATTTTGTCCGCCATCTTGGATTGTGAGTACCAAAATTGCACCAAATAACTTCCAAGATAACGTTAAACCATTTTAGCTCTTTAAATGATCGGACTGTGATAAAACTGGATTTATTATACATTAATCAGCTCTCATCCGCCATTTTGTCCGCCATCTTGAATTTTGGGAGTTGCCCAAGAGTGCCGAAGTAGCATCATCCAGTTATGTAAACTGCAGTGTGTTAGCTTCAAGAAAATGCAAAAAACCCATTTTCTACATCCTTTCATGCACGGTTCTGTAGATTTTTGTAGTTTATATTTCGGACTATAATGAGGACATGAAGATAGTTATTGCAACTTAGATGTTTTATTTAATCTTCGCAACTCATAACAGTTTTGTAAGACATGACTTGAAATTTAACTATATTAGACTTTAATGACGTGTACATGTATGAAGGGTGCTATGTGATATTTACTAACGTATATGGTACAGTATTCTGGATCAAAACTATTAAAAAACTCAATTCGATAGATTGATCTCATTTCATAGTGAGAGATTATAGGTTTTTCGAGTCACGTGATAGACTGGTATTCAAAAATTCATCATATTTAAATAAAATGAAAAGTGAGACGAAATTTTTGTGAAGGATAAAAGGATATTGACATATCGTATAAGAAGGTATACGATGTCGTATAAAGACAGACTCGTAATTTTTATGTAAATGTTTGGTGAATAATTGAATATACACCTTATTGATAACTAATCACTGAATTTTATTAAACTGTTTGAAATATTTTGAATTTAAATAAGTGAAATAATTTTCTATTAGAGATTTCACTACCTGGCACACAATGGGTGTTTAACACTTCAACAATGCGGTGATAGGATATTTGAAGAACATTTTGTGGAACTTTTGAAGAGCTTGTTAGAAAGTTAAATAAACAAATCTAAAAAGCCTTGCATGTGGGATTATACAATACTAACTAAATGTGAACGTACTTTGATTTCAAAAATTGGTTCATGATAAAGTCGAGCTTAGAAGTGGTTGTGGCTAAAAAACATTTTTACGTACCGCTTAATTTTACTTAAATGCGTGTTTGATTGTTATTTATACTTGATTCAATATTATTTTGGAATTTAATCGAGCGAGAATGAACAAGTTTGTTGGAATAATTAAGTCGCATGATGTTTATTGCGCGAATATTTGTGTTATAAAGTGTTAATTTTTATTTGATAAATTGTTGGAAAATATAAATGTATATGTATATCCTTTCTTAAAAAAGGGGAAATAAAATGTATATATCAGTATGTCAACTTTAGCTATTAGAATGCCTCACGAAATCAGATCGTTTGGTTCTCATGGCAACGGTCGTCATGGACACGATGTTACCATAAAAGGGAAACCAAGACTTAAACCTCTTCCTGCAACAGCTAATAAAAGAAAAAAGTTAAAACGTCTTCAACTAAATGAAACAAATTCAAGGATTTTAACTTTATTAAAGGTATGTGGTTTTAGTCTAATCAGTTGATTACGTTTGTGATTTATATGAAGGGAAGCTATGAAAAGTAGCTCACCGTAATAACAGTAACTGTTGTCCATGGTTTTTTGCGACGACTTTAACTTCGTATAATAATCTTAAATATTATTTCTCATCAAAATATGCGAGCATGTAATACTTATACGAAACTGTATTATCTGAAAGTACGTACTGAGAAACATTGTTCTTTTAAGCTTTTTTTGCGAAATACAGATACTCATGGTTCGTTTCTTTCATCTGCTAATTAAATATGTATTGAGGACACACTTTGAACATGGCTACCCTTGATACATTCTCTTTGTAAAATCACATGATTAATTACCAACAATTAGATTAATAGTTTAAAAACTTCAAACGAATGTTAGTTTCTTTATGGTAAAATAAGTAAAATATATCATTAACTCTGGTCAAATAAATCTGACCATAGATCACAGTTATTGTTATAATTATAAAGTCCATTTTGAGCACAAATGATTTTTATCTTTTCGGACATGATGACATTATATTATATAGTAAATCACCATCATTTATATAAGTTGATTAAAACATTTAATGGAAAGTGAATCCCTTTAGTAATCTAAAATGGTAGAACAGTTTTTAGATACATGACTGTGTTGCTATGAGACTATTTTTCAACATGTCACTGGGATACATTTCTGTGTTAAGAATTATATGCTAGCTAGGACAGGGTACCAAAAGCTGAAAGTTGCTGTTAAGTAAGGACTATCTCATGCGCAGAGCCTATACCATATCGTACCCGCCCTAACTTTTCTGTTCTGTTCAACGATACCAAATGTAGTGTAACTAGAGTATGTCGTATAGTGAGTGTTTGGGAGAAATATTGATATTGTCATCTTAAATCATGATACACCGGATCTAAGAAACTTAACAGTTGGCCTTTCACATCCTTATTATTAGCCGCGTGTTCAGTAACGACTGTTAGCGAACGTTACAGGTACGGGACAACTCAACCTGTAGACAACTCAACCCATGGATAACTCTACCCAAAGTTGGGAAAACTCAAACCGTTAGTAAGGTATTGAGTTTTCTTGTGTTGAGTTGTCTTTGGGTTGAGTTGTCCCGACCCTAACGTTACGGAACGTTTTGGAACGTCCGGGGTAATTGAACACGCTGCAGATTTCATACAACAAATTCATATAGCATAGTTCAGGTTACAGAACTAATGGTATGGTTTTTCCTATGTTGAGACAACTTGAAGCAAAGGCCGTAGGCATGGTTTAGATTCATTAAAAATATGTACTTGTACGTATACAATATATAGCCTATTTGATGGACCGTGCCAACTGCCTTTGTTTTAAACCATGAACACTCTCTCTGTGATTATCATAGTCTGAGGTCAGGTGGTACACGCACTAGGAAATTTTGTCGAAACTCTTAAAAGGTTTAGAGTTTGTTTACGTCAAAACAATGTTTATACACTTTTATTACGTATGACAAATTCTCGTATGATGATCCTATCCCATTATGTTAATATAAAGGTTCAAATCACAATGGTTGTGTCATATGTCATATATTATTTGTGACAAGCTATTTAGTGAAGTGATTTGGCTCTCTTTGGGTGTAATAAAAGTACATCGGGCTGTAAACTACGTACGATGAAATAAATTGTATATGACTTAATATGACTTTAAAAGATCGTGTCACCAATGAATTATAACTTGTGTTTAAATAAGAGACATTTTGTTATGTAAATATTATTTTACGCCATAAATATTGAAATTACCTCTTATTTTTGAAGTTGTGAAACGATGAAAATATTAATTTGAACTGTACTGTTGGGTTCGCATGTTCGTCCAGCGATCAAGAAAGGCACTAGTCTTTGCTCCTTTGTTAAGTCCCTTTTAACAAGCACAGTAGCCAAGCATTGATATAGTATGCACGAATGACTTAAAAAAGGTTCAGACAGTTGTGACTTTGGGATAAAAGTATATGCACTTCTTGTTCGTTTCTTTTTCAAGAATAAATGCAGTAGTGGGACTAAAAGCATCATAAAGATTTTGATTGGCAATTGTTTCGTCATGCGGATAAATTTCAATTAGTTGAAATTTTGCGTAAGGTACAATTGATTTTGTATACGTACAATTTTGGCATTGTGACTCAGAGAACAAAACTCTATTAGACATTCAATGTGTGTCTGTTTCCAAAACTTTTTTATTTGAAGATAAACTTAGAAATGTGAAACCATTGGGTAAGGTTGACCCATTCGTTGAGAGCCGTAATCGATCCACTAAATGAAGAAGATTACTTTCCATCCCTTTCAAAATGAGGATTATTTTGCCATCAGAACACATCAATTTTCTGAAGCTGCCCCAAGTCACTATTTGCGGAATCCGTTGACGGCGATGTTTCGATTGATAAAATTCCGTAGGGTATACATCAATCTCCGTAAACAGAGATCCTGTTCTACTCGCGTTGTCGTACTGGATCTCTACTTAGTCAATGCAAGGTCACGTCGAGATGAACTTTGTGTCGACCAATCAATGCGTAGCTTTCATCTAGACGAAAACACTATTAATCACATTTTGATTTCGTAATTTCTATTTTTAGACCAAGGTTTGCATGCAAATTTAACAGCGGTATTATTCCCAGTCTGCGATTGGGTTGCTCATTTCAAATTGCGTGACGTAGACGATGTAAACAAGTTACGTATCATAACAATTTCGTCATGAATATTATGATGAGAAAAAGTCACCTGAACGTTACCTTCGTTTGGAAAAGGCCAGATCTAAATTAGCGAGTATGCGAGCGGTAAAATTTTAGATCGGGTTTTAATCAGATTGGGTATACATGTACTATATTGAATATCGGTCGTGTTTTGCCCATGTGGATCATCATATTGATACTTAAATCATTCGATTGTACTCAATTTAACCTCGATCGATTGTTTTTATTTCACATTTTATTTGAAATTTATTGTCAAACTTATTACTTCACGGATATTAACATGCAGTTTTATAGATAAAGCCTCGTAAATAGGAAGGTTTATACTTCGTTACATTTAGTTTATATACAAAGTCAATACTAAGTGTAAAATACCATAGTGTTATAAATACAAGTATAAATATACTAATAAAATAAATATACAATACAATATTGTGATAAATAATCGCTTTATATTAGTGAAATAATCATTTTTATTGTTGTTAGGAAATAAAATAGTATTTAGAATAGATAAGTCTTGTCACATGTTTTAACCTTCTAAAACTTTAATGTGTTTAGTACGACGTATCAACTCTGTCGTTATTTGTTTAAAATATTTATTTCCATTTCGTTATGAAACTTCTGATGTCTCCTCATTTCTCTAAAAAAGCTTTCGATGAAAATTTGATATGCAATGTACATATGAGTTAAGGTGGGTCGGTACCGACCCACCTTAACAACACGACTTCATTAGATCATACTAATCTACTTAACTTCGATTGTAAAACAAGTTCTTGCCACTTAGATTGATCACTTTCGAGATCGCTTCCTGGTCCCCCAGTACTGAGCTTTTAGATAAAAATCGTTGCTTAAGGAAACAATGGGATATGTTTTGGATGGGGTTCTAACCCACTACGAGCTGACTATCCAATGATTACCAGTCTAACATCAATAGTACTCAGCCATGACCGCTCCTTGATTACTTTATATAGTTTGTATGTATGTTTATTTTCATATATTATTATATTTGTACATTATATTGCGGTATGTAGAGTGTAATGATATATAACCTCATATTTACAAAGACATGGGGAACTATTATGAACACTCGATATATATGATACAATCTTTTCCTTATAACATTCATGGCGTGTTTGGTTGCCATAGAGATTCGTGTTCATTCTGACCCGGATTCGAAATTAATCTTTATAGCAACTAGTATCGAATCCTTTCATGATTTGTCACAATGACTTCATATTTTACAATAATAAACTATATGCTCACCTCATTCAAACTTTTCAATGTTCAAACATTACGCCTCTCTCTCCAAATTTTCTGTATATAATATAACGTATATAGTTTTATATACAAACCGATCAATAGATAGATATATACATTTATATTAAAAATGTAATTGTGTTTTATCATTTATATACATTGTGTTAATGTTTGTTTGTTGTATAAATCAGAGATCAAATGTTCTTTAATGACCATTAATAGACATGTATACTAGGACTGAGAACAAACCAAAATGAAAGGTGTTCACTAATAAAACTCCCAGGAGGTCGCCACTATAGATCGAGTGTCTGTAATAGATCGGTACTGTGCTGGTGTGTGTCTAACTAAACAGAGGCACCTTCTCAAGAGAAAGTTTCATTAATTTCATAACTTTTTTTAAAGATACGTGTAAATACGTATTCTCGGCCTCTTTATTCCAAAGTAAGCACTTTCAGCAATAATTCTCCCCCAAATTCGACAGGATTATGACATCTTCCGATTAAAAAGAGAGAAAATGCTTTGAATTGTAATTTTTACCCTAAAATTTAATCGTACTTATCTACATGTATATACAATGTATTAACCCTGGATTTGTTGTCAAATGATTCCGTTCAGACCGTGTAGTCTAGGTTTTATCCACAACCTTTCGTCGTCTTTCTAATAGATTGGTAATAACATATTTTTACACATTTAAAATTATCCACGTTTTGTTATTATCGATGAATACATTAAATCGATGACGTCATGACAACTAACGAAACAGACGTGACTTCAGCGAGATATCAAAGTGTTAATTTTCAAAATCGCTTTTTTAATCGATATGGGTTAATTGATTAATTAATATTCATTTCATGCTTCATTCTTATATCTGTTGTATAGAACTTTTTGAATGTTTATTAATTGATGTATATGTAAAATTAAATCAATGATCCGATAAAACAGTGTTTTTAACACCGATATACAGTGGCATCCAAAATTATTTTACACTTGTTAAGAAATGTTTTTATTAATACAATTAAATCTTTAATTAGATATACATGTATTTGTGCATTACGATAGTTAAAATATACATTTGTACTATTAATTACCAAGTGGGTTGTTCATTTTGCTTGCAATATAAACTCATATCTGATTACAAACACCGGTGTTTCCATTCAGATAAAAATAGTTCATTCTATTCTGCTATGTTCTGATACATGTACTTTAAAATTTTAATGTATAATTCACATTACTGGAAACATAATGGCAATTGTATACATAAACAAACAATGTAAACAATTACAATAATTAGTAATAATATATAGATGACATGTAACATTTAATTATGATAATTGAACTTGAATTATTTAATTAATAATTTAAAATTTATTATCAATAAATATTTATTACCAAACATTCAGCCTTCACGTCAAAAGTATGAATCAATACAGGGACGATGTCTATCTCTATTTATATTATTTGGTTTTAATTATGATTTCATCAACAAGTGTCAATATTTGATCGTCATGTTCACATTTATGTATAATAGCAAATACAGTGCCCTCTAAAAGTTAAGGCAAAGGGATTTTTGAAGAAAGCTACATATAAAGCTATGTATATACTTCACGTAACTATACTATAATTAAAGCTTATTTAAGTAACCTAGTTTGAGTTGTATGTTGAAAACAACTTGATACTGATTTTTTAATTTGTTCAGATGACTTTTGGTTGCTTTTACAGGTAACTGTGTATCTGTTTGTCCTAAAAATAGAATTTTATTTATTAACTTTTGAATGGCACTGCATTTATAAATAGTTTGATAAAACTGGCTGTATATATTTGGTATTTCTATATTTTGTACGGAAGTTCGTATTCTTAGTTATATTACTTGTACCTATATACATTAATTTGTATATAGACATAGTTAGCTAGTTTAAGATTTCAAATAAGTATATACAATATTTTCAGTTATTTTTACAAAAGGAACAAATTGTTAGATAAGTTTACACATATTATTTCGTACGATAATATTTACATTGTTAATTCGCGTTTATTTGAATAATAAATAATGCAATTTAAAAACATTTGCAAATTTGTTTTACTTGGCATCGCTTGGTTAGATATCATTATTGTATTTAAAATTGATTAAGCGTACGTTGTCCTGTCTCTGCCTGTTGTATCCATCCAAACGCAATTGTTTTAAAACCCACTAACTTTCTTATGAAGGTCAGACAGGAGTGGTTGTCCGACTAAAATTTAGTGCCCGTTGGGTCCACCAAAGTAAAAGCGTCAAAATTCCACTACCATACCCTCTTATATAGTTCTGTCAGGAGTGCTTGTCCGACTAAAACTTAGTGCACGTTGTGTCCACCAAAGTAGAAACGTCTAAAAATCCACTACCATACTCTCTCATAAAGGTCAGTTGCTATGTATATAGTAAAAACTTTAAATGTATTATGTACCCAATTACTTATTACTGTAAGTTCAATACAAATTTCTTACAAACCCTTACCACAGTACATTGTTTAGATCTACAGTAAAACCTGTCTGTAACAGTCAATAGTATAACTATATAATAAATTGACTGTTACAGAGAGATGGTCGCTACAGAGCGTTTCTTCTGTATTAGGAATCCATATTAGGACAAGTTTGTGGTGGTTATTAACGAGAACCGGTTGTTATAGGAAGATGATCGTTTTAGGATGGTCCGTTGTACGCCAAGTCTGCACCATATCGTGTTTTAATAAGCTATACTTGGTGTAAAGGCTTTATTTATTGAACAAATATCACCTTGGATTTGCAAATAAAGATTTAAATAATTTTAATTAAGAAGCAAATTTGATCTACGAAAAGTGCTTATAGATTGTTTGTTTAAGACGACCAGAAAGTTCTGCACTGTTTATAACCGATTTAAAAACAAACTTTCTATGTTTATGTGAACTCTTAGTATTTGTTAAGCAAGTTTGCCAGCTATCATAAAGCGTTTCGAAATATTTCCTCCTAAAAATGAATAACTTGACTATTGCGCTTATAGACTTGTTTACATCGTCTAAGTATAGAATAATAAATTGCCTACAAAACTTGTATTGTAAGGTAAAAATGAAGTATTTTACAAATTGTATTTTAAACTACATGCATTACACCATTTTAAATTTCTTTATTGATTTTCAATTTGACGCTTTAATTACAAAAAACCAACGTTATTCATTTAATTGAACGGTATTGTCGCTATAATCGTATTTGTTAGAGCAAAAAAAAATCAAATTTTAATTTGATATCATTGCTTTCCTTTCAGTAGTTATTTGGTCAACTATGGTATACTTGATTAGCAAATTTAGCAAATATCTAACAGATTCACAAAAACACATATAAAGTGCACCAAAAAATGAATGTATTAAACTGGCACATTCGGAACCCCTTGGCGGCGATTTTCTGCGCAAATATAGTAGATCGTCTTGTGTTCCGAATGAAACTGGCACTGAAATTGGGGTCAATAAATGTCATATATTTATAGAATCATGACTCAGCGTATCTAGTTTCTTACCAAATTTAATCATGATCATTTTCTAACGTAAACTAGACTTTGATAAAAGACCTGTCAGGTCATATTACATAATTATTTATAATTGAGAATTTAACAATATTTTTCATTGAATAGAAAAATCATAACTTGAGAGTTTAATTACTGTGTTTGGTAGTTTGTGGTGTATAAAAACTTGATTATATCTTGAATGACTTGATTTATAAAAATCAAAAATAAGTGCAAAATGTGACACATTGACGCCCATGCAGAGTACTTTTATTGTAACACGAGACTTTTTAATATTTTCATTAAATTGAAAATATATAAGCAAGAGTTCAAAACCTAAATTATACGTTAACTCTGCTGATTTAAATGCTTTCATCATCACCTTTTTACTCGCGATTAATTCAATACATGTATATTTGAATCAGCGGAGGTTATGTATGCACCACTGACAGTTGAATGAAATTTAACAATTCATAAGGAAAATATCCTTTAAGGTAAAAACCCCTAACATAAAAACCACTTCTTAAAATCTTTCGTTCACGACATATTACTAATTGTGATAAATATGTTGCCAAGAGAGCAATGCCACCGTTAGGCGTTGCACTCATATAACAGATAATTACTTTCATCGTTCATGTATATACATGTTAACTGACTGTGATTGAAATTACCACAATTCAACTTAGCACACCTAAGATTTTGATAGACTACAATCTTGTACATAAGTTATCACTATCCATAATCATCCTGGTTTAACTATCCAGACCTTTGATGATTTCTTCGGCACATCATCATCATCATCCAGCTTAGTTTTAACAGGTCGTTGATTAATTCTTTGGCAAGGGTGAGGCCTGTCTGTCTCGTCTGGGGTGAAGTCTTCTTCTCCATGATTGGCGGTCTTGAGGGTTATTGTTATACTTTTTCTGTACCAGCCGATCACGCTTAACCAGGTCTTCCCAGGTTAGCTTTGCCCCCGATGGGCAGTAACCTTTAAGTCTCTGACTTGGGAGAGAGATAGCCCATTTTGTACCATTTTAACTTGGTTGTCCATTTGAGTCTTCATCAAGTCTCCCATGCCTGACGATGTTATGACATGGTGTCACCAATATATCTTGCTTCAATGTCTTGTTCTACTAGATCTTTCTGATACAGTTTGATTTTTAAAATTACATAGTCATCATACATGCAGGTTAAGTAAGGCGGTCGCCGCACATAACCGAATAATAAGTGTCAATAAAAGACATAAAGTCCAATTAAAGTAAGCATGTGCTTAATGGACACAGTGTATGAAATATGGTTGTCTTATTTGGAATTCTTCATTTACCATGTACATTTTATAACAGACATTTATCAATATTTCATGTATGATATATTTGTGTATTGCAGGTATCAGAGGATGGAAGAAAACGTGCCTCTACTCTACCACCATTGGAAAGAGAACCAACATTTCATCGTAAACCGAAATATTTTAATCCATATGATGCTAGCAACGAAGATGTAAGTTTTTTCAATATTCTTCTTTATCTGAGTATTGCTTCTTTATGTTTTGTAAGAGGGCGAGTCAATAAATAACCAACCTAACCTTTTTCGAGTTGAGATCTACCTCTTCTTTTTCAATGTAATTTCCCTCTAGGGCTATGCACTTGGACCAACGGTGTTCAAGTGCTTACATCCCTGAAGTGAAGAAGTCAGGGTCCTTTCCATGCTTTCCATGGAACCAATCTTCAACTGCCACCTCGACTTCATCGTCAGACCGGAAATGAAGTCCACGTTAATCCTTTTTTAAATTTGGAAAAAAGAAGAAGTCGCTCAGAGCCAAGTCTGGTGAGAATGGAGGATGCGGTATTATTTCATACCCATTTCTTCCCACAGCATTCATTGCAACTATACTTTCCTCATAACTGTATACATATTTGTATTCTATGATCTAAATTTGGTTTAAATTACTTTATATATCTTCATACAGTAAATTTCCGTCATAAAACCACCTTGGCTATTGCAAAATCATGCAATTTGAAAAAAAATAAGTTCCAAATGCTTAATCTAAACAGAAGAAAATGTACCTATAAGTACCGGTGGGCTATTGATAGCATCGATTTGAATGGTCCTAGTTGGGGAACTTACATGTAACTGTAGAAATACGCCATTACAAAATGACGATACGTTATCACCGATGTTCTGTATGAGGCGAAATGTGTGAGGTCCGACTTTGGTTGTTGGAGTGATTTCGTTTATTTAATTATCAAATGTCAGTAATGTAGTTTCAGGCATTTTTTCTTTTTATCCAGACTAAGAAAGCTTGTATTTTATAATTGTGTCTGCTACTCAAAGAAGTAAATTATAGACGTTGTTCTGATATACAAATTGTCATACGTAACAAAAGTACCAACCGTTATATACGCATGATTTCCTGATAAATCCATTGTCTTTTCCACAGGCTGCCGGCACGTTCTCGAAGCAAACACACGTTATGTAAATAGAGTGTTTTTGCTTCGGGACTGCGCCGGCCGCCTGTGGTCTTTTCTATAACAAACGTTTAGAAATCTAAAAACATCTCCCTCTTTGATTTTTGGCTCTGTGAAAGGTCTATGTCTTTTGTTACCCCAGATAAGTTTGTTTAAACCTTTTTGAAGATATTCTTTATTAACTCATTAAAACTGTTAATGCTCGTTATTTCTTTAATTTACATTACTGTTCACTGCATATATAGAGATATACATACATTATACCTCAGACATTTTCGTTTCATACCAACCAATAGTCGATGTTTTTAAAAGATAAAAAAACTCACATGTATTTGTTGGCGTGGGGCTTTATGAGACTAGACAAACACAATGCACATGTACATGGATGTATAATGGTAATCTCATTTTAATTTCAGGCAGCAGAAAGTCATTGGAAGAAACAATACGAGAGAGTTAGTTTTGAGGTTGATAATAAAGTCAAGAATCATCTAAAGGTACCAGTATAAGTTATCTCCCTTTTATAATAGAAATATCATTTACTTTTAACATATTTAGAGTAAACATCATTTTATGTATTTGACAGAGTGCCATGATTCATGGTCCTGTTCGTTTTCCGTAGAAATAAAGAGATTATGAGCTGTGCAAAATATTTATATCTATACAAAAAATTCATGTCTGTACAAAATATTTATCTTTAATAGGGTATTGCGGAATGATGCCCATTTTTGGTGATTCATAAAATTAAAAAAAATGTATTTCCTATGAGGATTTTTTCTCATTTTTTATTTCTTCTGATACAAGCAGATCATGTGTATAGGTTTGACAGCTAACCTTGCATCGTTATAGAGCTAAAATAATTTTATTCTGTTTTCGAAACAAATTCATAAAAGCAGAGCTTACATACTTATGTAAATTCTATGTTATGCATGCTGATCATTTCAATTCTATACAAAATAGTGTTAAACCATTCCACAGCTCTCATTGATGAGGTATCAATCACAAGTTAAAATGTTAAAATTTCTAGATATCGATCTGTATAGCGTATAATTAAAGTTACGGGTTTGTAGATTTTTATACTAAACCTTTGAGAGAAGTCAACTGTTCATCCTTTCAAAAGTTATATGAAATACTCAAGCTAAAGTTTGAAATGGATTAAGCGATATTTATTTGCCTACACATCACTTTTATATTTAAAAAAGAAAATGACGCGCACGATTAAATTTAATCTTACAATAAATGTTTTAATAAGTTGAATTGACAACCAAGTGTGATTTGGAATGAATTGACAATCAAAAAGGCTATTGCCTGTATATCCGTATCTTTGCAACTTGTTATTTATTTAAGATCAACGTACCCTTCCATGTCCCTGTCGTCGTTAAAGATAAATGATATGATGCCTAATCCATGTCATTCTCTTTCATCTGAAATAAAATCGTTGCTATGCATAATAAACACTGCTTCCTAGTCTGATGTTCATAACACAAGCCATATTTGTTTTGTTTCAAATCATTTACATAGCTTTGTACAGCGTGAATACCATTCTAAGTTTTATGTTAATGGTCTGGACTCGAGAATATACCATGAATTTTATCAATTGAAACCCCACTAGGGTCATTGCTAATTTCGTTGATGAAGAACTTACCAACAGCTGTTCCACTCCACCTAGGTATAAATGGGTACTGTGAGGGATCCCTGTCTGAGGGTGATTTTAATGATTACGTATTATCAAACAAAATTATTAAGTCTGCTGAACATGTATATGGAAACAGTCTGTACATCGCACTTAAAAACCAAAATGGCGACCTATATTTTATGCCGAAATTGAAATCAGTGGGTACATGTATAAGCTTGCCCGGAACAACCATTTTCTAGTTCGGGCAACCAAAAATTTCTTTTGACAACTAAATTTCTACAAACAAGATATAGTGCTTGCTGCTAAATTTTGCTGTTCGGGCAAACACTTACTTATCCTGATTTCGTAGACTGTATGTTATAATCATTGTTTGTTATAGAAACAATTGATGATGAGGTTTGAGAAACGGTTGAAGAAAATGGACGATGGTTTAAATGAAGATGTAACACCTGTTCGTCATGGGAATGATTATAAACCTTGGGAAGGTAAATCGGTGAGTAGATTTTTAAAAATAGAATATTAGAAAACAAATGTAATCGACGATGTAAGGATTTTTTACTGATAAAAAGCAACGGATTGTTAAAACATAATTTTTGACCATTATTACTTGGATATTTACAAACACAAATGTACAACAATAGTGATATAAGTAACAGCTATGATTAAATTGTTTAAATAAAAGTTGCTTAAAGAAGTTTGGCTGTATAAACGATATGTATCGTACACTTAGGCCTATGTATGGTAAAATTCTGCTTTTTAGACTATCTTTCTTATTGAAAAATATGGTTTTTGACTATTTGGGAAAACATGTTTCTATAATAAAATTTTTCCGCTGTAAAGACTATAGTTGTAAATGGTTCTAAAAGTTTAACTTTACTGTTCCACCTGTCGCAATTTTAGTAGGACTTTGGTACTCTAACAATTCTGATTGCATCTGTAGACAGTGTTTGTTTCTGTATCAATCATGAACGTACATGAAATAAATACTATGCATATTACAAATAAGGACATTCGGAACACCTCAACCATTTATTGAACGTATAATCCCTAGAGAATGGCCGAGGTGTTCCGAGTAAAGTCCAGTGTCGCAAAGGTACAGTGTATAATCAGATTACAGATTGTATTGTCGCCTTGATTTCCACATCTACATATCGTCAGAAAAGTTCCACTTGCAGTTTTATCCAATAATATACATACTCTCATATACATCATTTACATTTCAGAAGAAAAAAGCGGACATATTTAGTCAATATACTGAACATGGTGGTAAGCCTGGACAAGAGGCATTTAAACCAACAGAGAGAAAGTTACCAAGCATTCCAAAACATGTAGACAATGGTAAAACTGAAGACCAACCTGATGGCAGCGTTAAGTTCCCGGATATAAAACAAAATGGCGTCAGTAATGGTGACGTCACTTCCGATGAGGAACAATTCTCAGTTAGTCCAATTCAGAAACAAAATAGTATTCAAAAAGGTGATGAAGAAAACGGTGTTCAAAACGACGAGGAACAGTCGCCTGATTTAGAAAGAGAAAATAGTATATTTGTGACAAAAATAAAATCATATAACAATGAGGAAAATTTCCGGAAGTTACAAGTTAGTCCAGTCCCAACACCTCACGTACAACGTCGTCCAATGACACGAGAACAGACGAGACTTAGTTTTGATGATCAGATTAAACGTATAATAAATGGACAAGTACACATCAGCTGTCCTATCAGAGATAAAACACTCAGAATTTATTTGTGCTCAGGATTTTCAGGTAAATTAATAATAACTGGCTTCGTAAGTTACCATTAAGTAAAACAATCGACCTCAAGATAAATGAATATAGAATACCTATTGCCTGGCGGGGTTCTCACAAGTAGGAGTCCGTGACTCACAACCAAAAGTTGGAGTCCCATTATTTTCTGCCCGAGATATAACGAAATTTGTTTTATATTTTCTGGCATATTTATTATTTTTGTAAAATCCAGCCTCCATTTACATAGTTCAGTCTTTTGCATCGACAGAAATCGTTTGCAAAGGTTATTGGTTTTTTTCTATTTTTATTGAACGTCTCTCAAGTTTTGTGAATTCATTTGAGCATTGTTTGGATTGGATACTGAAATATTCATTATTGATCTGGCACTATCATAAACGATATAATAATCTATTATATATTGTATGGTGTCAGCCGGAATAGCTCTGTTGGGAGAGCGTTAGACTGAAGATCTAAAGGTCCCTGGTTCAATCCCGGGTTCCGGTGCGATCGGAACGATCGGCGGCTGTCCATATTTTTATATTTTCCTGGTTATATTGACATACACATAGCTATATGCAATAATTATATTTTATTAAAAAAAAATACATGTCCTTTTAAATATATTTAATATTTCTTTTACTTCAATAATCCTGAGTTCCAAGTTTCCAAGGCCCCAGCTCAATACTGTTACAAACATGTCCGTTTTTAAGAACTACAGCGTATTTAATTTGCTTAACTTATGTAAAACAACTGTTTCTAAAACCCGGTAAGTTCTTGTTTTCCGTTATAAGTTTGTAATATAGTTTTTATAACCAAAAAGTTGAAAAATCTAAAAAAATCTCCCTTTTTGCTTTTGACTGTGAGAGAGGTCTTTATTTGGTTGTTGCTATTGCTGATATGTTTTCGCATTTCTTTTTAACATGTCTAATACTTTCAAATGTTTTAAATTCTGGTACCATTGCATGTATACAAAGCCGAAATTAATCTAGATATACATATCTAATTTCAGATTCGGAAGCAGAACGTTCAATTATCATGGAAAGAATTTATCCTGAGCTTAGGACGATATGTGCTCTTCATGGTAGAGAGTTACAAATGATTGACCCACATTGGGGTCTCAGGGATGCTATCACAGATGACCATTCTATACCAAATATATGTTTGTCTTATCTACAAACTTGTATACGAGATCATTTACAAACCATAAATACAGTGGTAAGAAATTTCAATATGGCCGACATTTGTATTTGTTAAAAACTCATATTCCTGTATATACCATTATAGGCCACTCTAGTATTGTTAGCTTTAAAAACGCGTGTCATAGTCGAGGTTCGACACTAACAGCGTCCCTGATTTCCGAGGATCCCAAAAACTTGGAAGGAATTCCAGTGATTCTTAGCTGGTGAGTCTGTCAGGATCACTGAAAATTGCACTGTTCTTATGTTAATTTTGGTTTCCATTAATTGTTTTCTGTACACTTAACTGGTCCACTTGTCCGTAGTCCGTTGGTCCGCAAAACATACCTACCCAATAGACAAGAACTTGATCTAGTTATAATTTGACTGTATTAACAAATTGCCGAATTTGAATCGCTATATTTGGACACAAACCTTGTTATTTCAGGCAGTGTTGACTGATCGTTATGGCGAGCCATTGCTTCCTACAACACTTCAGATAGAAGATTTTGATCAAGTTTATGGAGCTGTCCGGGCATATACTGACAAGCAGAGAGCACAACTTCATCAACTTATGGCAAACATTGATTCGTCTGCTGCAAACCGTCAGAAACCTGCGCAAGAAAATAGTTCCGTAAACCAAAATGGTGTCGATGACGACAGTGAAAGTGAAAATGCAAGTGATAAACAAACTTCAAAACGGAAACAAAGTGTTAGTAACATGTTATCTAAAAATGAAGGTCAAAAAGAACAAGAATACATTAAATCTTTGAAACATCAAGAGTCTTTGTTACCTGATCCGGAAATATTGACCACGTGGTACAAACTGGATGAAAATTGTGTTCCTGCCGTATACAAACTCCAACCAATTAGGTAAGTCCAGGACCCCAGATGTTTGTAGCAATATAATTACGTTGTACTATTCAGATATTTTTCATCCTTGGTTCTTACTGCGTTCTGGCAATTTTCATTCAAACTTACTATATTAGATCATTTATGTTATGAATTCGTTTGAAAATAAATATTATGAATGCAATGATTCCACTTAAAATATTTTACTGTTAATGGAATATTTAGTATAGAATTGAAAAAGAACTACATAAGTTTTTCGGACATGACATTAAAAATGATTGTATTTATAAAATGGCAGAAAACATCTTGAAGTTTGTCACGTAATGTGAAAAATCATCTAATTGTTGAAGATTTCAAATAATAACTATGTCACATATTAATTAAAATCTAATTTATCTTGTCAATCTCAATACAACATTGACATTTGATAAAGATAACATATAACAAACTTTGATCAGATAAATGTTTACGACCGTATATCACAACAAGCTGTGATGGCCGAGTGGTTAAGGCGTTGGACTTGAAATCCAATGGGATCTTCCCGCGCAGGTTCGAACCCTGCTCGCAGCGAATATTTTTGAAAATAGATAATACATTATCAGTCATTAGATACCTGCATATTATATACTACATGTATATATTATGTAAATAGTCCAGAATTATTGATATAACTTTGTTTGTTTCTTTTAATTATTATATATATTATTATATATAACATTTGTATAGTGCTCTTTTCGTATCGAAAATATGTTCAAAAGCGCTTTGATTACTATAATGTTAAAGACAAATTACGAATTTTAACGAACATGTCATTAACATGTAAAATAAATTTACTAATTTACCAATTTATTTCTAGTTCTGTAATCAAAGATTTTGGTAAAGGTGACTCGGCTAAACGTGAATATGGAAGACAACAATGGTTAGCTATACAGTCTACACTTCTAGAATTACTCAACAAATATGGAAACAAAAAATACAAGACATCATGTATGTACTCTATTAGTTTTATAAATAAGTTATAAAACATTACTTTCTACCCACAGCGGTTATTTCCCATGGTTAACCACTGCCACCACAAGTAAATTCGTCCGACAGTGAGCCAAACGTTTTTGTTATTTAAGTAAATGTAAAAAAAAATGCGTTGCGTAACTTTTGTTAGGAGTTTGAGAACATAAGTGTAATCAAACTGGTAACTCGTGGTTTGATCTTACTTACTTCAATAGTGAACTGGACTTTGTTTCCGGTCGTTTTCTCTCCCTTCTAATGTAAATGCTCACTAAACTATCCTAATTGAGCTTTATATGTGAAGCACTTATTTTAGACGTAATCTGTGTTTGAATGAATGTTTTGTAGATAAATTGGTCACAAAATTTAAGAAATAGAGAAAGTTTGATTTTAAATAACAAACATAGTTACAATCGCTTCTGATACAGTTTTCCGTAACAAATTATATGCCAATTGTGTCAATTGAATTGTTTAAAACTATACTTAAAGATATATCATTTGAAAAAAATGTTCGCATACTGATATGATTATTAGAATTATTTCAAAACGCTAAAATCGAGACTAGCAAATTACTACACACGCCTACTGGGTTCTGCACTTACTGTTTTTACCAGGGATTCGGAAGGAATCCCTAGTCAATTGTTACGATATTTCTTCGTATCGTATCTAATAAATACAAAAACTTCTGATACACATTGTGGTGAACAAACAAGTTAATTAACGTAAGAACACTGAAAGGATTCTGACGAATTCCCTAGCTAAGCATCACCGAGATTTCTCCAACGTTTTGTGGATCATTTGAATCCCGGGACACAAACCTCATCAAGTGTTCTTCGAATTTGTCATATACCATTATTTTATTTGTTATATTTAATTGCAGTATTAGAACAAGAATTGGATCAAGCTTTACAATACGCTGACAGTGAGTTAGAACAATGTATCGTAGTAACAAGAGAGCTAGAAGACATTGAAGATAATCTAAATGATTTAAGAGCTGACGAGTATGCTGACTTAACTTCATCTAAGATACATACATTAGATTGGTCTGTTTATAGACATTTTAAAAAGATAAAAGAGGATGAGATACCACAAAAGGTAAATACAGTCATATAATACAGTCATATAGAATATATTAGGTGCCATCCAAACTTACCTTTTCACTTCTAAAAAAATTAGGATATTTATACCAGAATGTAACATTTGTAAGTGGAGTAATGATGATACAATTGTAATTATCATTGTTATGTACGTGCATGTATCTAAAATGTGTTTCTGAATTATCAAATATCGGTAAAAAATAAAACAAAACAAATCAAACAATGACAAAAGTGTAAATGTAATTATTGATGGCACTAAACATGTTAGCAAACGACAAAAATACATAGATGTTTGAGACTGAAAGACAACTTAAAGTAGTTCGAGTGAAAAAAGTAATGGGTTAAACGCAAATGAAACAGTTTACATGTATACTGTTTATGCATTCCAAGAGAGAAAGATTGACAAAGCATGTTGCTGAGATGTGTGAAATTCAGTTTCTACTTGCTTGATATATGGTAGATTCTTGCTAAAATAATGTAACGTACTCTGCATGTCTTGATTAACTCTTATCAGAAAGAAAAGAAAAAACACCTCACCAGTAATTTTATTAGCATTTATCCAAAATTGGTTTTTACAGAGTCACATATTTTCAAAATGTGTTCCTAAGTATAGATTCATTGTATGTTGTCAATGAATTTCCTACATTGTATGCTACTAGGAGTGTTAAAAGGAGTGCAAAAACATATCAAGAACAGCATCTGTAAAAGCCACATCAATTATAGCCAAACAGCAAAGAAGGTGATGTTTCTTTAAAATTTGAATCTTTATTGTTTGGAAAAAGATCACCACAAACAAATAACGAAACCAAGAATCTAACTAGTTTCTGCCTTGGAACGAACAGTGGCAAAACGATTACTACTGGGGAGTTAAACCAGGTTCTAGAGGACACTAACCTTATCTTGTAAGGTATTAACTATATCATTTTTAAATATATATTATTTATATCTTTCAGGTATCAGATCAGTATATTTTACCATTTCAAACACGATGGGCAACAGGGGGTGTACGTATAGGTGGTGATAGAATGCACCAAACATATCTAGATAGAATGGGAAAACATCTTGGTGACGTCATGAAAAGACGTTTACTTGAAGGTCTAACTGACGATGAAAACAATAAGAAAGTTGAGAAAACAAAACTGTTTGACGAAATAGCTGAACATGTACTTTTCTTCCAAGAAAGGTAATATTTTTACTGTCTTTAGTCTATATGTAGTTTGATTTACTACATTGGTCGTTGTGGAGACTTGTTTGTTTGTTAAACTAACAAAATTTTCATAAAGACGTTATCAGTGTTTATTTGCAACTTAAACAATTCCGGCTGAATACAAATAGTAAAGCTTCGCTATTTAGACCAGATTCCTTATTGCAAAATAATGCGATATTTAGACAATTTGTAAGTACTAAATGAATGCTTGATTTGAGGACAAAAGTCCCTGTATTAAGACATTCCGCTATTAAAACCATAGATTTTGATTGTCATTATATTTTTGAAGTGCTTATGACAAGGTTATGTCGGCCATATAAGAATCAGTCCAGATAGATATGTGTAAAGAATCAAAATTGTCTGCTCTATCCGTTAGCAGTTCGATTACGCACTACATAAATATATCAAATTCACGAGTTTTGGAAAATAATTTGTACATTGTAATTAGCTGTTATCAGTGAAAAACACTTATTCTGTCAAATTATACATGACTTAAGGGTAGACATACTATGCATACATTTGGATAATATCGTAATGAGATACGTTAATTCAATTCAAATATGATTCATTATATATCCCTGTTATAATTTAATACATACTTGTACATGAATGTATTCATGACTAGTCACTTAGCTAATGAATGGGTTTGTATAAATTTTATAATATGTACATGTCTATACAAATTGAATAAAATAATGAATTTATCTACATATTATATTCAGCGCTTTGGCATTTATATATTATCCAGTGTAAGTATTTATAACTATAAAATGGTAACTGCATGTTTCTGTATCAGTTTATTATTTTATGTTACTTATACCCCTCAAATGCATGTACTTATAATGTCAATTTCCCCTTGCATACAAAATGTTTCAAACAATTTCTTTTAACCAATAATTTAAGAGTTTGGAGATAACTTTTTTGGACATAGCTATAAAACTCAATACTGTACGTGTGTTTAACTTCATCTGCAACAAAAAATCTAATTACCAATGTATATACGTAAACTCAAATTAATTCACTACTAATACTTTTCTAAGCTACAAATTACAGGAAGATCTCCAAACTCTAATATGTAATATTTGTCCCAAATTGTAAATACATTTTATACCACGAAATCCTCATTGCACATTTTCAGTTATACATATATTTGTGTGACGCTGGCTAATTAATTTTGCACTAATGTTTAAAATGCTTTATTGTTGCCTTAATTGTATTATGATTATCATCAATGTTGTAAACCGGTTTAACCATTTCCTTAATGATATGTTTTCCCGCCTAATTCAATTCTATCATCAAAATGTTTCCACACATAATAATGTAAAATCTTTGCATACTTGTGATATTGCATATTTTATTTTGAGCATGCCCATGCATATATTTACAACATTTTTATCATTATAATGATGCACTTTTATGTAAAATGATATTAATTCATTTATCAATACCGCAATTCCCAACTATGTATTGCACGTCAGAAATTGCATGGCGATGTATACATTATAACAAACTGTTAACGTATGCAGCTACTTATTTCTTGAAATTTAATTACCTTTAGTCTCGCGGATGGAAGTGATTGTTTCGAACATACCAACAACATAAAAATGTTATTTCTTATTAGCTTATACGCTCCGATAACATAATGATAATGATAATTTACTCCATTAGAAAAAAATTCAATTATGCCTTGTCATTTTAGAAAGGTCTTTACTTTTCTTAATAATTTTCAAAATTCCGGTTTTATACATATTTTTGTTTATAAATTATATATGATATTTAATGGTCTCAAATATTTTATTCAGGTCTTCCCATTTCGAAGGAATGAAAGAAACACTACTAGTTATAAAGTCTTATATACGATCTAAATGTCACTCTGCTCTAGTCGTTCATGGTCGTCCTGGTTCTGGAAAGTCATCTATGTTGGCCAAGGCAGCAAAAGAAACACATAAATGGTTAAAGAAGTGAGTAAAACGTATACATGTATTAGTTTTATTGACATTTTGCTTGTTTGAAATGGTTCTTACCAGAGCTGAGAGAAATATACAATGTAAAACATGTAAGAATGAATACAATGATACAAGTGATTAAAGTAAAATGATTACAGTTCAACTGCACAAAAAGTAACATTATGTGCATTTGATTTGCTTGGCTACATTATCTGTTCAAAATAATTTCATTAGTTTTATTATTAAATCAAAATTAAATCTATTTCAATGTTTTAAGCTCTGAAACTAGTATTTTCTGTGACCCGGGTCGGTAGGGCAGTTGCTAGTGCGCCGGGATTTAGAATCTCGTGTCTCGAAGCGGATACGGATTCGAATCACACCTGGGGAGGTTATACCCTTCCATGAAAATTTGACAATAATGTCAATTGTCCTCCATTGATAAGATATAAGGAGACGTTTCCGCCCGGATGAAATGGTAGTTGAGTAGTGGTTATAGACAAGGGTCCAGGAGAGCTATGTTTGGAGCGCTGGACGCCGTAAATTGACCGAAATTGTGTTGACAC
Organism: Mactra quadrangularis; assembly: GCA_025267735.1. NCBI lineage: Eukaryota > Metazoa > Mollusca > Bivalvia > Venerida > Mactridae > Mactra > Mactra quadrangularis. Next base: position 44,609,613 of record CM046304.1, on the reverse strand, counting down.
GGCGTAAAACCCAATTAAAAAAAGTATTTTTAGTGTTAGATTATAATGCATATTTCTGACTTTGTTTTTATGGATCATAAAAGTACCATTCATGCTGAAATTCTAAGTTTCTTTATACATCTGTTTTCAGCAGTCATGATGTTGCTGTTCTTGTTAGATCTGTTGGTTCAACTAAGGAATCAACAAACATTCGTAATTTACTTTACAACATTTGTGAACAACTTAGCGAAGTTTATGGAGAAAGTGACGAAATACCTGCGGTAAGTAGTTTTGATATATTTGGCAATAGTAGTAAATTGTTTACATTTATTTGGAAATGTAACAGCAAACATGAAACAGTACACGAGACAGATACATGATTTGTAAACTTCTTCTAACACTAATTGGCTTGTTTAGGATCATAGTCGAATGAGTTGTGCTAGTTAATGATGATGTGATGATAAGAAAGTTAAACAAGGACTGTGTAATATTTGTATACTACATGTATTGCATTTTCACGATACTATTGTTAACTTTATTACTACAAATGTCCGTTCTCGTTCCACAGTTATTAAACTACATTGTATATCTACCTTTTAGGGTTGTTTTTATTTTCTTTGAAACTATTCAGTTCGTCGTCATATTTATTTTGTGTGGTTATTCTATCTTTCAGGATTATATTGGATTAATAAATGCATTTGAACAACATTTAGGACTGGCTACACCAGAGAAGCCTCTTGTATTGTTTATTGATGCTGTTGACAGACTAGACGGTAGGTAGAAATCATTTAACTTTAATGGATTTGCAAAAACATTGCACCTACCTTATGATTTAAATTTTACTATATAGGTAACACTAAATGAACAATATCATGGCTACTATTTGCTGTATGTTAGTGGAATTTTGTTTATATTTTATTTTATCAATCTAACCACCGTCCTGTGAAACTTTATAAACTTTCTTACAAATAATCGCGCTTTATTATACCAAGCAATACGTTATACGCTAAGTTGTAAATGTATGCAGTTATGTTTCGACGTACATCCCTTTCTGTAAATGTATTCCTACGAGGGATGATACGAGGTAATATACTTGATAGAAATATACTTTTTATAGCTCTTTATTGCTAAATAAATGCCCTTTCTTGTGATATATATTTTAATATATATATAGTATGTGCTGTAAGTTTGTTGACGCTGCATCAGCAGTCCGGTTATTTCTGGATCATCCCTCGTAGATGTATACAGTTGTTCTTCAATTCTCCACAAAATATCATTTGTAGCATCTTTAATTATAACATAGTTAAACATATCTTTCTTGCACTTCCTGATATGTTTTCAAAATCCTTTTTATTATTTCAGACGATCATCAAGGCAGAAAGATGAGCTGGCTTCCAAAGAGATTGCCTAACAACGTACATGTGATTATATCCACGCTGCCTGATGAATCACTTGACTGTATGCCTAGCATGAAAACTTTGCTTGGTAATGATGCAGATATGTTCCTTGAAATTCCTGAATTGGGAGAATCTGATGCAATGATTATTCTAAACCATTGGTGCAATGTACATAAACATTCGGTTACTCAACAACAATTTGATGTTATATTTAACACGATGAGAAAGTGTCCTTCACCATTGTTTCTTAAACTTTTATTCAATGAATCTTTAAATTGGACTTCACATACTGTAATCCAGGAATCAAAGTTACCTGATAGTGTGAAGAGAATGGCGGCGGTTAAATTTGGACAACTTGAAATGAAATATGGTGAGATGCTAGTTCGTAGAGCCATTGGCTATATTGCTGCCTCTCGGAACGGTGTCACTGATCATGAAATGTTAGATCTTCTTTCATTAGACGACGCTGTGATGTATGAAGTTGCCCCACAGTACAACTTATCACGGAGAAGAATTCCACCATCACTATGGTATCGACTTCGAAATGACTTGTCAATATACGTAAGAGAGACAAAAGCAGATGATGTTAAGACGTTACAATGGGCTCACAAACATTTCTCTGACGCTGCCAATGAAAGGTACCTTAAACAACGGGATAAAGCTCCTTCATACCATAAAGCAATGGCTGAATATTTTGCTGGTACATGGGTAAGCAAACCGAAGCCATACCCTGGGAATGATAAAGGAACTCTCAGATACGTATCAAAGCATCCAATGTTTTGGGAACCGATCGATTCAAAGACAGATGGCTCTAGAAGAGTTTATAATTTGAGAAAAATTAATGAACTACCCTATCATTTGCTATTGTCTCAACAGATGCAACAATACAAGAACGAAACAGTATGCAACTTCGAATGGGTCTTAGCAAAGTTGTGTGGAACATCATTAAGAGGTCTTGTTGAAGAGTACCATATGGGTCTTGAAATGGAACCAAATGATCTTGATTTAAAGCTTATGTCAGATACTCTTCAACTATCGGGAAAAGCCATTCAACGAGATCCTCGTCAACTAGCTGGGCAAATCGTCGGTAGATTACAAGGTATTGTCAACAGAGACGTGCCATCAACGCCTCATGACCCTCCAAAATATCCATACTTGCATGCTATGGTAGCACAAGCTAAATTGACGTCAATTCCAACTTTGGTTCCCTCTATTGGATGTCTTACAGAGCCTGGTGGTATATTGTATGATCTGCTCTCTGGACATACGAAGGCAATAACTGCCGTTACCACGACCACGGATGCACAGAGAGCACTGACTTCTTCTGAAGACAACACGTTAAAAGTATGGGAACTTAAGAGTGGGAAGGTCATATCAACTATAGACAATTTTGGAACAAATATTTCTAAACTTAGAACTGCCTTGAATAACAAATTGGTTATATCAGTTGAGGTTAGTATTATCAAGGTTTGGTCTTTGGAAACTAAGGAATGTTGCCTTGTCGTTGACCAATATCTTGATCCACCTGTGATAACCGTTGCCAGTGAAGGTAAACTTCTTGTTGCTTTCTTTGACGGAGTAAATGCTCTAAAAACATGGGATTTGGATAAAGAATTTAAACACGTATGTGAATCGAAAATAGAAGACGATAGCGTGTTCAGTGATAATGCTGTCGTTCTTGCTCCTCATTCCTTTGGAGACTACGTACTTCATGCATTTCGTGGCGGTAACAAAGCTACCATTCAGCATGCTAGGAATGGTAAAGTACTCCATAAATTAGTATGTCATGATGATTCGTCGTCTATAGTTGCCTTAGCAATAACTAGAGACTATATGATCCTTGCTTGTAGACAACATTACATGAAACTTCATGAAATACACCAACTTGAAATGTTTGATGCCAAGAATGGTAAATATATTAGAAGTATACGGGGTTGCACGCAAGATATCATCAATGAAATTCACATAAATCTTGTTGGGTCACATGCTATCGTGATATGTGCTTCAGAAACTAGCAATGCCTCCAACATAGCAATTTGGAATCTAGAAACCGAAGATCACAAGCATTTAGCAAAACACTCTGGAGTTTCAACTGTCGGTGCATGTGCAGATTTTAGGTATTGTCTAACAGCTCAGAGAGGCGACAGCACTCTAAAGATTTGGAATATTAGCAAATTCATTAACCAACCTATGCCAAAGCTGAAAAAGGCACTTGGCGTTGCAGAAATACATCCTATGATAGATAATCCAAGATACGCAATAGCCAGGCAAGTAAACCATGGACCTATTAGTATATGGAATGTAGCAAAAGCGAAATGTCTTGCTAGTGCAGTCCGAATTGAACGGAACTTATCGGAATCGTCCGATGTGGTGCTTATCAGAAATACAACGGTCTTTATACTGACTGAAAAGGGGCTAAAAGAGTCAAAACCAGTCTTCAAGACAATTTTGATCTATGATTTAAAAGCCAAGAGGTACATCAAGAAGATTACTCAGTGTTTCATCGTGCCATCACCGTCACATGAATATGTCACTCTAGATAACGAGAGATTACTTGGTCCAGCTGAAACAAGAAATCACTTCATTGTATGGAGTTTAACCAATGGAAGGGAGTTGTATAGAATCAGACCTCAATACAGTGATGCTGAAATCAGGGCTACTGCTAAAGAATCTGATGTTCAAAATTCGCTACAGATCAGAGCAAGCACTGCAAAAATGACTCCATGGGATAGAAGAACAGAAAGTTACTCAGCTAAACAGAAAAGGAGAGAAATAGCTAGGGAAGAGGAAAAGAAAGCACTCGAAGAAATACATAGAGAAAAGGCAAATGGGATAGAACAATTTATCATTAGTGGAGACTTGAATGTTATTGTTGCATCATTCTTTGCTCACCATATAGCTGTATTTAATCTTGCAGAAAAAATGCATGTACAAACATTACAAGATGAACATTCTATGCTTTTTCTGCATGTAGCTGCATTGAATTATGATGGTAGTAGTTTAGTACACGCAAATTATGACGAAATGTCGAAGATTAGTTATGTTACCCTCTGGGACACCAACACTGGTCAAGTGAAGAAGCGTCTGAAAAATGAATCCGATGTTTTAGCAATGGCAATAACTGATGATGGTTCTCGTGTAGTGTTTGGTAAAGCTAACAAGGAACTTAGAATTTGGGACGTTAACAAGAGGACTGAAACAGTTCGAAAGATTCAAGCTGGTAGCTTGGAATTTTCAGTAGATAGTAAAATATTTACCTATAATAATGGTAAAAGAGCTTGTGTTTTTGCTGGTGATATTTCAGTCTGGGATTTAGAGGCTGCAATGTTGCTGGCTGTTTTTACTCCAGATACTCGTATAGAGTGTGTCAATGTTGTTATGAATGGACAGTTAATTACAATAGGTGTACATGAATTTCCAGAACTTATAGTATTGAAAATAATGGGTAAAGATATAAAAACCATTGAAGATAAAGAACACGAAGATTTGTTTGGAGAGTCTACAGGAGATACATCTGATGAGGAAGATGATGATGATGATGACATTTAAAACTTTGAGTTCAGTTCTGATACAGTATTTAACTATCACATTTTCTCACTAATTTTGAGTCATATCAGTCGTGGATGTGGCAATTCAATGTGAACCTCAGTGTCTGTCTGGAACTAGAAGGATGTGATAGTATTGGAGAGTATTATGTATGATATTATTAGATCATATAATAGTGTTTTAAACAAGTATTATACTGCCATACTATATGAAACTTTATTTATACATCATGTCTGTTTTCGTCCTAGTTATATAACAAATATATGTGATATAATAAGTCTGTGATAATCAGTGTAGCCGTGATAATACTTTGTCTCATTTAAACACTCAGCTAGGGTATGTTAACCTTGTGAAACATAAAGTGTCAATATGTCCTTAATGTCAAAGATGGGTGTATATGATGTTGCAGAAGTATATATTTATATTCTAAATAACAATTAGAGTAATTGGATGCAGTTTACGTCGTTTGATATCTTTTTATATTTACATAATATTTATCTTATACATTGATGTTCCGTCCATTTTTTCTGTGATATACATTTTGTTTTTGTTGTTGTTCATATTGTTTTTCCTGGAGTTTAGATATACAGTACCCACCAAAAGTTTGGATACATTTTCACTTTGTAGGCCTACTGAATAGCTTATATCTAAAATTTGACAAATGTTTATTTTGACAATGCTTTTTAGTTTTGCTTTATTTTTTTGTCATCATTATAATTATAACTGAGACTTTAGAAACAACATAAAAGCTATGTTATGGAAACTAATTACAATAAACCACAGGGAATTGTCGAGTTACCTCCCTTTGATTTTTCAAACATACCTTTAATATACTTATATACAAGGGGTACAACTGCATTTACTTGACCACTTCATCTTGATATATTATTTTGAGAATCACAAAAAGTTCTTATACCCTAGTGGCACTTTAACGGAACGATTAAATTGATTAAACATAACTCTTCGAGGTATGAATATTAAATGTTTCATAGGGCAGACCGTTAATACGATTAAAGTTTCAAAAACATAAAAAACAGCACAAAAATCTCAACTCGAACAAGTTAGTGCACAGATGAAATCGACATTTCTCGAGGAAAATCGTTTTATTTTCATATTTCAAAATGACATATTTACCCATATAAAAGAAAATATGACAGAAAAACAATATTATTGAATAAAAATGTAATAAATATAACTCTCCACCTTGAGAGAAACACTTGCGAGCCATAAAAAGCGAAATTAACAAACTCTATTCGATAATCAATGTTGTAGCCGGTATCCTTAATTTATTCAAGAAACTTGTAAGAAACTTTTTGATTGGTTAATTTTGTAAACGAAAATCGCCAAGACTTCCGACTAATTGACTGAATCAAATTTGGAAGATTTCGACTTTTTCGTAGTATTTTTGTTGTCTCGTTTGAAAGTAGGAAAAACCCCGTACGGTTCGTCGAATCAGAAATTGTTTAACTAATTAGATTATTATGTGTGTGACGTATTAGTGAAAATGGTTGTGAGAATAATTTTTTAAGGTTAAATCAGATAAAAAGTGTACATATATTCGTTTTGTTTCATGTCTGGTTATAATTGGCACGATGTTTTGTATTTTTATAACTAGTGAAGCGAGAAACACAATCTAACACGGAGTAAATCATGCTTGAATCGACGTTGAAATTTTGTCAATTTTCATTCTGTTCAACTGTGCACTAACTTGTCCGAGTTGAGATTTTTGTACTGTTTTGTATGTTTTTGATAATCTAATCGTATTAATGATCTGCCCTTTGAAACAATAAACATTCATAGTTCGAAGACGTATGTTTAGTCTATTTAATCGTGTGGTTAAAGTGCTACCAGGGTATCAGTATTTTTTGTGAGCCACAAAATAATAAATCTAGATGAATCGGTCTAGTAAACGCAGTTGTACCCCTTGTATATAAGTATATAAAAGGTATGTTTGAAAAATCAAAGGGAGGTAACTTGACAATTCCCTGTGCAATAAACATGGTTTTGGAGGCTTTAGTATGTCAGATGCTGAATCTTATAAATATGCTGCATTCACGTAATTTGTTTTCATTTTATCACCAACTATACTTAAATATATTAAAAATAATGATTCTACAAAAATGATCATCAAAATTCAAGAATTGTAGTCAATTTCTTATGTCTCTAAACTTTTGGTGGGTACTGTATATGTGTTTAAAAGTAATAGTTGTATCGATATACTAAATGGTAGAATTTATCATTTGCACATATGATTAATTCTGAATATACGTATCCATTCCGACATTTTAACCTCTTCGTTTATTTTACAAAATGTGTGCATAGAATAACTGCATAATTAATAATAGTGCAAGAATTGTTCATATTTGTGAACGTACATGCATGTGTATTTTGATTACTCTGCCATTAGTATCAGTATACAATTACAATGTACTGCAATTACTATAGTTGGGAGCATAGTATTTCTTAACTATGACGTTAGACCGTGGGTACTGTTATATTCTATTCAATAGGCGCATACATAAATTCTGATTATTTAAATACTCGTCATCGTACTTCAGTGCGTACGATCGATAAAAAATATCCGATTTATATACGGAGATTATCGAACAACTATCGTGTATTTAAATCAGAGGAGTTAGTGTATCATTCGGAACAACCTCGGCGATCATCTACAAAGATATACATCGGATATCAGACGTAGTAGGAATACAACCAGGTTATTAGGTCCGGAGACTGTCATTTTCATGTCAACATTTACTAATGGCATTGTTACACGCTTAATCACATTATTTCATCAATACAATGTCTAACACTAACACTAACACTAACACAGACTATATTACCACAGAAACCAAATTCCTATAAATCTACTTTTTTACCTTATGATATCCGAGGTTTGTCAGCGTAGAAAATAGCCGAGATAGTTCCGAATGTAAATATATGCGTATCTTTGAAGTTTTACAATAGTATAAGTTTTCATAAACGTATGGATTGCAAAAAACTGTGTACGTGAGAGTGCATTCTTGAATGCTAGATAAAAATGGGGAAGTTTTTATACTGTAAAAACGTGTGTACTATTGTTGCATTTTACTTATGGTGCTTCTAACTAGTTATGTGTAATTTCGTTACGTCTGTGAGAATGCCTTATTAATTAGATACAATTTTTAACATATTTTTTATGTTTCTGATTTTTAAAAGTTTTGCTTTTAAGTGAATTATCTGTACATCATACGTTTTTATATCATTGATTCACACCAAAATCTCATCTTACGCAAATATTTTCTACTTTATCATTTATTTATTTACTTATCGTAGATTTTTTACTTTATACTTTTTTGTATTTATTCAATGAAACTTAATAAATATGTTTTTGTTATCACAAAAAAAATGTGTTTTATATTTATGTGTTCCTTCATTTCTCCTGAAAACTTTCAAATTACTGTAGGCTTCACAGAAATTGTGTGTAAAATTGATTGTGAAACACGTGATTTGCTAGGGTTATGAAGCACGTGCATTTCACGTTTTTTGCCTTGACATTGCTACCAACGAGTAGAATACATACAAATTTATATCTAGTCTGTACGTATAGATACGTTAGAAAAACATTCTACTTTATAACACGATGCTATAGTTATGGCGAGGATGTCAGTAGAAAATATAGGGCGTGCTGTTGGCACATCCGCTAATGAATTCGAAGTTGCAGCAATCACGCCATGACACGAAATCTATGACAAATGCATAAAACACATTCAAAACGATTTAAAATGCTTGCCAATTAATTAAATAAACCAGGCAGTAAATGTAAAAAATAGTTTTTAAAACATTAGTGCATCATAGATATATAATAAGAACAATAACTGTGGAGTTTGAAATGTTGTTAAGTGTACATGAGTATATATACATTGTATAGCTTAATGTATCACTTATAAATCTATTCACATGCCTCTTAGCTAGGTAATTTTATATTTTGATTTGAGTAAAAGATTATCACTCGCAGTCACTAGCAGTGTTGTTTTGTTACAACCAATATGTATTCATGGCAATCAATGTGTTGGGTATTTGTCTTGAACGCTATGGTCTTGGTATCATTGAATGACTCCACTTTAGCAGTGTTCAATTTTACAAAATGAACATGTAGCAAAAAAGTAACCTCACGTAAATAATGAACTCAGCTTCAGTGTGTTTGTATATGGTCAGTTTAATGTTTACAGTCTCTATTGTGTATGAATGACACGTGACTTTTTTGTATATAAATGAAGACTTCAAATACAGGCTTCACATTCCGATTGAGGCAAGTCAAATTCGTTCAATTTAAAATATTGTATATAAATCGCGTTATATCTATACATAAGCATGAATTGCAAAAATCATGCCCGAGGTCTACAATATGCATTAATTAATAGTATAATATGACTTATCATTACCATTATGTTCAACATTAATTCACTGAATCTATTATGTTGATTAACTTATACTAAAACCAATGTCTCTCGACTATGGTTTCAAAATATTGCAAATTGAATACTAACCATTGTTTGATGATAAGGACCATAAAGGTTATGTAAGCATAATACAGTTACATGTATAAAATTCAGTTTCGGCATACCAGGGAAAGCAATTAAAGCTTACATAAGGTAAGTACGTTTGGTTATTTTTAGAGAATTTAGTCGTGGCAACGCGTCTCTATTCTAAATAATTATCGGTGTTAAAAATGTTCTCAATTTATTTAAAAAAGCAGAGTTTACAATTACGATATTACATGACTACCATGCTGATCATAAATTTGCCACTTGAATTTTAACCATTCAAGTTGCTCTTCATTTGAGATTTTCAATCGCTACATCGAACTTTGGTCGCGTTTTTGTTAACAGTCTTGCAAGTAAACATGCAAAGATACCTTACTTTTTGAAATAAGATTTCCTTCACATGTTCACGTGGTAAAAATTGAATATGCAAAATATTCAGAATCGGGGTTTTCTCAACACTTCTCCATCAACATAGACATACATGTACATTATTTACTTCTCAACGGATAAATATATAGTCAGCGTATGTGCATGGCTCCTATGTTTATACAGGGTTCTTGGTATATGTAGCCACTATGTTCCCAGAGGCTATCAAGACTCTCGATACACTAGATGACCTCTGGGTACGAGAATAGTGTAACCATGAGACTTGTTATTATTGGAGCTTCTACATTTTGTAGTTTCTAGACAAGTAATCAAACAAACTTCCACAAGAGATTCATGTTCATGTTGGAAAGCGACGTACATGATTATGTCCCGGCCATCAGCATGTTATGAATTTCGAACTGGCTCTTCTGGTGATGCAGATTTTCATTATTTTTAAACCTGCAAATCATTCATTCCCGAATTGTGTTGTCACTTCATACATAAAAATGTACACAAATAAATAAAGAAAATAAAATGGTAATTGCCATTATATTGCAAACAGACGACAACAGAGCGTTTTGAACAGCTTACAAGTAAATTGTAGCGGTTGTCTCCCTTTAAAGTGTGAACTGCCTTAGTCCTGGCATAACGTTGGGGTTTAGAAAGAATTATTTTATAGTATCAACATGATTGGTGATATCTCAGACGTAGGTGAAATATTCCTAAAACTAAAACTCGTACTTTATGAACATTGGTTAAGATATTACAAAAAAGGGAAGTAATACGGTTTAACTAAAATTCGCATCCTTTCAGTGCACTGAATTCAAAATTCGGATTCATGTGTTATAAGAATTTGTAAATCTTTAAAGCATTGGTTCTTAGTACAATAATGTTTAAATGTCTGTCAGTGAGCTGAAAAAGAAAACATCAGGGAATTAGATATATTATCTATGTCTCTGACTCAGCAGAAAAAATTTGACTCGATTAAACTGCGCACGAAATCATTTAAGTAAGAAGGGTCTCCCTAATTACCGACAAGAAACGTCAAGAACCGTCAAGAAGAGAAATTTATTAAAATAGCAAAATAAAATCATTATAATGTTATTATTTTTATAATATTTGTCAAAACAATGTAATTTGAATGACTTAGATGTTATTTTCATGAGGCAAAATGAATTTATGGCCACCGACAAGAAATTTATATCGACGGCCGAATACGCGAGAAAACCGTCAAGAGGATTTACATACTGAATAGTAGACTCTACTATGAGACAAGTCATTAATGCTTATTATAAGTATGTAATTATTACTTTGTAATAGGTTAAGATACCAAAAATTATCATTTATTTATACTAAATATATTTTAATCATTGTAAATACATAATGATAGAGGCTATTAAGCGTTGATTGCGATTTGCCGTCAAGAAGTCATAGATCGGGAATTACCGACAAGAAACGATTGAGTGGTTAAAATGATATAATGTATATAATGATATAGTGTACAGTGCGTCAAGATATCATACTTTTAATGCGTTTAACACAAGAATCAGTCTATGGAGAATGTTGAGATAATTAGTGATTTTAAGAAAATTAAACCTATTTCGACTCCTCATCGAGTCTTATCAGGTGGTGGCTCATAACTTCATACAAAGAATGAACAGATATCCACACTATAGGTTTTATTTACGCCATTTTTTTAAAACTATGCATAGGTTGAAATTATTTACAAGTAAAAATCAAATTTATGTTGATAACGATACATTTTTATACTTTTTTTAATGATAAATATTTACCAGTATTTTTATTCACGACGCTCCCTTTTGGCAATGGTTGTAGTCTTAGATTGTTTAAATCTTTTTTGTCCAGGTTTTTTAGCAACTGCCGAAATATTTGGTATAATTAATTTGCCGTCAGTTGATTGCAAAAAGTCTACTCTTTTGTTTTGACGCGTAACTTTCACGACTCGAGCTGGCTACCAGTTTTAGGACTCAATCATGGCTTGCTATAAAGCCGTTAGCGTGAAAACCTAGCTTTCACACATTTTAATGCTCAAAGCCTCCACAGATACTACGCGTAATTATCACGGCTTTAATAGTTGGTTAAGTTAATTAAATCATGGCTTTAAATGATTGATTGAATTAGATTAATTAACAATCACACCTTTGGAGTGCACAATTCAAACACGCGTTGTCGTCATATATTTTCATTATGTCAAAAATGTTCAATGTTACTGTGATTGTGGTAAGATTTTGCACAAATTCTGTGATGAATTTACTCGGATTAAACAGGATTACATTTGTATATAGTAAACGGACATACATAAAGTATGATTTAAAAGGTAAGTCATTCTTGTGTTTTCTATTTCTACTCGGTTTCAGGTGTAATTTTTTCATCTGTTGGTAAAATATAATTTGTTGAATTTAAAACCAAGATGAAAGGTGTATTTTTACCAACAGATGTAATAGGTAATAACTTCTTTACCATTTCTTATTTGTTAAATGACTTAGAAAAAATTTCTTGACGGTTTTACGCAATTCTCTTGTCGGTATAAGTCACAGACATTTAACTATTTATGAATAAATACCTGTATAATCTAACCATATTTTATGCAATGTATATATTATTTTTTATTATAATGATTAAATAAGGTTTTAAATTTAAACTAAACATTATAATCCATTAACTGGACTAACATTGCTTATTTCTCGCTCAACGTTTAGGTTACGATTTCTTGACGGTTTTTACACGAATCTCTTGTCGGTAAAGTGGCTTCAGATTTTCCTTGTCGGTATGAGTTTTACTACTTTAAATATGATTTAGAGGAATGTATGAAGCATTTATAAATTATTTATATGGAATATACATTTTAAAATTAATTTAGTTGATTAAAATTGGTATTTTTCTTTCTTGACGGTTTCACATGAATCTCTTGTCGGTATAACTTTTTTAAGTCATCGACATAAAACAGTTAATTATTAAATACCTGTTAAGTGTAATACCAATTAAGGAAATGTATATAATGATTAAAATAAGGTTTTAAACTTAAATCCAACAGTAAAATGCATTAACTAGACTAACATCGCTTATTACTGGGCCCCCTGCTCTTTCTCAGGTACATCAACGATTTACCAGAGAAAGTATCATCAACATCAAGACTATTTGCAGTTTCTTGTACAGGAAGATCAAGACCCTAGAGGACTCAGTCATACTACAAGATGACCTTAACCACCTACAAAAGTGGGAAAAAGACTGGCAAATGTCCTTCAACCCATCAAAATGCGAAGTCATACGCATTACCAGGAAGAGGAATCCAGTCAATGCTACTTACAGCATCCATGGTCACAACCTCGCCATTGTCAAAGGTGGAAAGTACCTTGGAGTGACGATCTTAGACAACATGAGTTGGAATGCCCACATTGATGCCACAGCCAAGAAGGCCAACAACAGCCTATCATTCTTAAGGAGAAATCTCACCAGATGCCCACAAGATATTAAAGCACAGTGCTACACAAGCCTGGTGAGACCAATCTTAGAATATGCATCAGCCGCCTGGGACCCCCACACCACCAAGAACATTCAACAGCTGGAAGCGGTACAGAGACGTGCTGCTAGGTTTGTCACCGGAGATTACAAGACAACTAGCAGCACCAGCAACATGATAAAGGATCTTGGTTAGGAAACCTTACAACAAAGGAGGCAATATACCAGAACAGTGATGATGAACCGTATTATATATGGACTTGTGGATATTGATGCCACCTTTTATCTTCACCCATCATCACTGTCAACAAGAGGACACACTCTTCGATACATGGTGCCCTATTGTAGAACAGACGTCTACAGGCATTCATTTTTCCCAGCATGTATCCGCTATTGGAACAGTCTCCCAGAGCATGTTGCCACAGCCCAGACCTTGGACACTTTCAAGTCTGGGTTGGCTGTCATCCACTAGCTATGTACAGACCCCTGCTTTTATCAGTTTTTATTTGTTTGGGTCGTCAGACCAAACAAATAATGGTAGCGAAATTTCAGACCCGAATGCTGTTAATTGCAAATGCCGAAAGTAGTCCGCTTTTTTTAAGCGGTTACTTCCCTTTACATGGACATTAACGCCGAAAAATTCAGGGGAGATCACTGCGTGAAGATTGTCAAATGGACTGGTCCCCTGCGAACCATAATAGGACAGGGAACCAGATTAATTGTCAAATAACAGGCGCATTAATTTTCAAATCTGCTCAGGGAAGAAAATATAGTTCCCGATTATTCGAAGATTTCTAATATTTTGCAGTTCTTTAACATTTCCGCAAATTACTGGTAATATATTGAAATAATTTTGATTAAACGCACGTCAATTTTGAACTCTTCAATTAAAAGGCGTTCGTCTATGGGTAAGTTTATATAACAAATTCAATTTGTCACGTGATCAAACCACGCTGAAGAGTCAACAGAACAACCCTTGGAGAAGAAAGAAAGAATGTTTGTAAATAAAATTTTATGCAATATTTATTATACATTATCGTTTGTTGGTATTATTTATAAACAAGAACTATATGTTAAGTTGATTTCACATAACAGACCAGTTCGTGACAGTGATAATAATGATTAAACGCATACAGATTCAATTTTATGTAGGTCACAGACACAGGTCCTTTGTTTACTTAAATAGGCCTATCATTATAAAGCGACGCCAAATATTCCGAGACCCAAACAAATTCAGCGCCTTCTGTGCTTTGATTACATGTGCACTTGTCCGCCTCACAACCACCTTGTACATATTTTACATATGCGAGGGATGCGTTTTTTCGTAAACAGTTGATCAAAGTCGACTGGTAAAGATTTTTCGAAATGCAAGTAGTCCGGCATTAAGCTCCGCCTACAACCTGTCTACTTTTTTCAAACATGCATGAACTCTACATGATATAGACAGACATAGCAAAATGATAAAACGTGTATTCGGGTGGTCATTCAGTTAAAGCCGCGGCGGGTCCCTATTTATGTGGTCTTCTAACATCAAGGGACTCAGAGGACCCGACAACTAAATCAAAATCTGTTTTGTTTCGTGAGCAAAGTTGAAATGCATGCAAAAGCTCGATACAAAATCGTACAGACATTGTGTTTGAAAGGACTGCATAAAAAATTAATATCTAACAAAATGTGTTTAATCGTTGGAGTTTTAAGTCTTTCTGGGTCGAAAAAATTGATATGAATGGTACACAGGTATTGAATAAAGTTTTAAGTATAAAATCAGAATAAAGACCCCGACTGCAGTGTATACAAAAACTCTTTACGAACTTGAACGGAAAATTGCAAATCTGCAATAATTTAGTAAAATTGGTAAAGAGTTTTCGTTTGGCATAATATAGAATAATTATGGAACTCAGGTTCTAAAAAAACGATAAATATTAGAATAATGAGCTTGAATAAAGTGTATACAAAAACTCTTTACAAACTTGAACGGAAAATTGCAAATCTGCAATATTTCTAGTAAAATCGGTAAAGAGTTTTCGAATGGCATAAAATGAAATAATTATGGAACCCAGGTACTAAAAGAAAAACTTTCTAGATGAATATCTATACATAATAAGAAACCAAACTAGATGTGTGCATAAATCCAATACAAAATTCAATAAAAATTGCAACCCCTTTAAGGTTAAATCTTAAAGAGTTCTTGTTTGTGTATAAAGTTTTTAGTGGACATTTTTTTTAGTTAAATGTATGGAACACGGGCACTAAAAATGGTTTGTTCATAAAAATCTGAACTTTGAAACCTAATGAAGATGTATAAAAAACTCTTTACCAATTTCAACTGAAATTGCAAAAAAAAACGACCGCTTTAAGGTTAAATCAACAAAGAGTTTTTGTTCATGTCTATATAGTTATTTCAGTAGACAAAAACTTCGTCCTTGCAGGCCTTAAATTATATGTTTTAGACACGGGCACTCAAAAAAGTGGTTTTTACATAAAAATCAGAACAAATGAAGATGTATAAAAATCTCTTTACAAATTTCAACGGAAATTTCAAAAAACGACCGCTTTAAGGTAAAATCTACAAAGAGTTTTTATTCATGTATTAAGTGTTTTTCACTGGGCAAAAAACTTTGGATCAATTGAGTTTAATGTCTTTCTGGACCTAAAATGATGTGTTTGGGACACGGGTACTTTAAGAATTTTATTTAGAAACCTCATGAAGATGTTTAAAAAACTCTTTACAAATTTACACTGAAATTGCCAAAAACTACCACTTTAAAGTTTAATATGTAAATACCCAGCAGGCAAACCGACGTTGAAACAACGTTGTTTCAACGTTGAACCACAACGTTGTTTTTATGTTGGATTTATTTTAGGATTTGAAAGTTGTGCCAACGTTGAAATATCAACGTTGATTCAACGTTGTGTTCAACGTTGATACAAGGTTAATTCAACGTTACTTCAACGCTCATTAGGTTTGTTGATGGTTGGAATCTGGTTGATAATTGGTTGTTATTAGGGTGATTTATAGCCGATTCCATGTTGATCTAAGGTTGGGTTTAGTTGAACTATAGTTGAAGGAAGTTGAATATAAGCTGTATTTAGCCCTTTTTCAGAGGTTGATCTAGATATATATTTGATCTAGATATCTGCCGACTGAAAAACTGTATAACATGGACAAATAAAAAACATGAGAAAAGATCCAATAATTTTACAATTTAATTACTATGTCAATGAGAATGGGTCATTAACCCATACAAATTAGCAAACACTTAACTAAAAACTATATGTATAAAACTATATGTAACAAATATTAAGCTTGGTCTCTTCTGCCCCCACCTCCAGACCTTTCTGGGGCATATTTTAAAAACTTCATTATGGTTCCATTGACTTTGCACTTCATGGCATGAACGTAAAGTTGGCAGACTCAGCAGACACAGCAGACACAGCAGAAGGAACGATCCTTCTGCTGTGTCTGCTGGCAGAAGGATAAATCTACAGCAGAAGGAATGATCCTTCTGCTGTGTCTGCTGACAGAAGGATACATTTACAGCAGAAGGATCAATCTTTCTGCTGGGTCTGCTGGCAGAAGGATTGAATTATAACAGAAAGATGTGTCTGTAGGCAGAAGGATTTTATAATAACACAAAGATGTGTCTGCTGGCAGAAGGATTAACCAACAACAGAATCAATCTTTCTGCTGTGTCTGTTGGCAGAATAATTGAATTATAAGAGAAGGATAAATCCTTCTGCTGGGTTTGTAAGAAGAAATAAAACACATCTCAGCGGTATGGTAATAAGTATAAATGAATACAAGAAATAAATCAACAATAGCAAAATGGCCTGTGTAGAAAGTCGCTTTATTGTCGGATGTCATTTTGCGTTAAAACTGACATCCTTCTGCTGTTAATTAAAGCGTGTTTTCTAATAATTTCACAAATTCATTCACAAAATAAGACAGACAATAGCTAAACATTTCTTTTGGTGTATAAAAGAGTGAATAACTCATCATAATTTGGACAAAATATATATTGATATATCAAGTACGAAAATTCTCAGTGCGGAAGTGAGGTTCGATATTTTCAATAAAAAAGTGCAAATACATGCTATTTTCCGGGTCATATTATTAGCTACAATTATGACAAAACACGTGATATTATGCATCATTTTAAAGCTTATACGTGGGAAAATTTTAGACAGGTCAATTTTGAATTTTCGTAAAAGATAAACAGCAAGACGAGTGTATAAAGTAGCCCTATTTTCGGACGTACATTTCGGTTTGAGTGACATCCTTCTGCTACAAATAAATACACGTATTTTTAATTGATTTAACAACCAAATCACAAAATCAGACTGGCAATAGAATAAGCTTTCTTTTGGTGTATCAATGAGTGAATAACTCGACTTCATTTTGGTTTGCTTTTTTCATTGAAATGTGCGAAAACATGCTAATTACCGAGTCATATTGTAAGCCTCAATTTAGGCAAATTGAGTGATATTATGCATCATTTTAAAGCCGATTATTGTGAAAATGTTTTGACGGGTACATTTTGAACAGTAAATAAATAATAAGGGCCTGGTGAGTAAACAAAACAGGCCCATTTTCGAATATGAATTGTGTGTTCGACTGATATCCTTCTGCTGTTAATAAACACATGTTTTATTAATCATTTCATCTATCTGTTCACAAAATCAAATTTTATATAGAACAAGCTTTAATTTGGTATATAGATGTGCGATAAACTCAATTTAATTGCGACAAATTATATGTTAATATATCGAGTACGAAAATTCTCAGTGCGGAAGTTCGGTTCGATATTTTCAATAAAAAAGTGCGAATACATGCTATTAACCGAGTCTTATTGTAAGCCACAATTCAGATAAAACACGTGATATTATGCATCATTTTAAAGCTTATACATAGAAAAAGGTTTCGACAGGTCGATTTTTGAATTTTCGTAAAAGAATAACAGCAAGACGAGTGTATAAAGTAGCCCTATTTTCGGACGTACATTTCGGTTTGAGTGACATCCTTCTGCTACAAATAAATACACGTATTTTTAATTAATTTAACAACCAAATAACAAAATCAAACTGGCAATAGAATAAGCGTTCTTTTGATGAAGAAAGAAGTGAATAATTCGTCTTAATTTGGACAAAATATATGTTGATATATCAAGTTCGTAAATTCGCCCGTCCACAGTTTGGTTTGATTTTTTCATTGAAATGGGCGAAAACATGCTTATTACCTAGTCTTATTATAAGCCTCAATTTAGACAAAACATGTGATATTATGAGTCTTTATAAAGCTGATTGTTGTGAAAATGTTTTGACGGGTACATTTTGAACAGTAAATAAATAATAAGGGCCTGGTGAGTAAACACGGAACCTACTACATCTAAAGTTTCCCCATCATAGGTCCAAGATTCATCTTTTAATAATTTACCCCTTTTCCTAAAAACCATAACTTTCGTTTTGGATGTATTCACCTTAAGACCCCAAGTGTTGCAGTAAGTATTTAACATGTTTAAATGGTTTTGTAGTTCCAGTGGAGTTTTAGCTAAAAGAGCCATGTCGTCTGCAAATAAAAGAATAATAAGGGCAATATCGTTGAAATGTAACCCCGATTCACTATTATTTTGTAAAAATAACTCCAGATCATTGACAAACAATGAAAATAAAATAGGTGATAAAACTTCACCTTGGCGTAAACCAACAGCATAATTAAAATAATCAGAAAAATCAGAACATGATTTAACACAGGATTTAACTTTTACATACATATCTTTCATAATACGCAGTAATTTACCTTGGATGCCCTGTTTATACAATTTCAACCAAAGTGCATTCCTATATATTGTATCAAAACATTTGGATAAGTCAACAAAAGCTACGTATAATCTTTTGTTACGATTTAGATATGCTTGTACAATAGATGTAAGAATAAAAATTGCATCCACAGTTGAACAGTTTTTACGAAATCCAAATTGAGCATGACTCTATTCGTTTATGTATGACAGTGGTAAATAACTTAGAAAAACAACTGACCAATGTGACCCCCCTATAACAATTTACGTCATTAGAATTCGATTTCTTAGGAATTTGTATAATAATACCCTCAGTCCATTTCTCAGGGAAAACCCCAGATTGTAAAATTGCGTTAAAAATATCACATATATGAGACCCAATAATATCGAAACTATTGATAAAATATTCGTTTAGTAAGCAGTCAGCGCCGAACGCTTTGTTTTTTTTAAGAATGTTCACAGCTTTTTTAATTTCTAACAATGATATCGGCTCGTCAAGTTCCTCAAATCTAGGATTAACAGTATCATTAAAATCATGCTCATGACAGAAAGACTCATCTTCTGCATTATTGCATGGCGTTATACCTTCACTACCATTAGCAAAGAAATCACGAAAACTATTCAAAGAAATATTATTGTTATTGTTTAATCTTTTATTTTTAAAGAACTTCCAAAATTGTTTAGGGTTTGAATTTCTCAAATTTTCGATTTCTCTCATTTTTACGTTATAATATCGACGTTTCTTTTTACGAATTAATTGTTTATAAGATAATTTTGCGTAACAGAAAATACGTCTATTTTCAGAAGAGTTACATTGATTAAGTACACGTAATGACCGTAGGTACTCAAGTCGTGAATTAACGCATTTAAAATCAAACCATTCTTTGTGCTTAATACTTGATGAATCAATAAAACGTGACGAGTTCGAAAACTTTATTTCTTTGCTAAACAAAGGATCCGCAATATTTCGCATAATATCAGTAAACCCGTTAAGAACATTATTTATCGAATCCCTACTCGAAATGTCGATACTAGTGACTAAAGAATTTAACTCGGGTAATCTGGCAAACATTCCAGCTCGAAAATCACGTAAACGAGAATTGTCCCATTTAAATGTAGTATCGATGTTTTCATGTGAATTATTTTCATAGTGATTACAGTATAAAGATAGTATTAACGGACAATGGTCACTCCATTCATTCGGCGCACAGACCATGAAATCTTTAATTAACGTGAAATAGTTCTCATGTGTTAATAAGTAATCTATGGTTGATGCCCCATTATTAGATATATATGTGTAAGAGTTAGAATCACCGATTCTACCGTTGGCGATACGTATACACGATGCCTTACATAATTCAATTAATTTTCTACCGTGAGTATTACATACTGTATCAATAGAGGCCCTGTCGAGGGTCAAATCGGGACAATAATCATCATCGTCTAAATGAACAAAACAGGCCCATTTTCGAATGTGAATTTTGTGTTCGACTGACATCCTTCTGCTGTAAATAAAAACATGTTTTATTAATCATTTTACCAATCTATTCACAAAATCAAATTAAACATAGAAAAAGCTTTAATTTGGTATATAGATGTGCTATGAACTTATTTTAATTGCGACAAAATATATGTTAATATATCAAGTACGAACATTCTCAGTGCAGAAGTTCGGTTCGATATTTTCCATAAAAAAGTGCAAATACATGCTATTTACCGAGCCCTATTTTCGGACGTACATTTCGGTTTGAGTGACATCCTTCTGCTACAAATAAATACACGAATTTTTAATTAATTTAACAACCAAACCACAAAATATTACTGCCAATAGAATAAGCTTTCTTTTGGTATATAAATGAGTGAATAACTCGTCTAAATTTGGACGAAATATATGTTTATATGTCAAGTTCGTAAATTCGCCCGACTACAGTTTGGTTTGATTTTTTCATGGAAATGTGCGAAAACATGCTAATTACTGAGTCTTTTTTTAAGCCACAATTTAGACAAAACATGTGATATTATGCATCATTTTAAAGCTGATTGTTTGCAAAATGTTTTGACGGGTACATTTTGAACAGTAAATAAATAATAAGGGTCTGGTGAGTGAACAAAACAGGCCCATTTTCGAATGTGAATTTTGTGTTCGACTGACATCCTTCTGCTGTTAATAAAAACATGTTTTATTAATCATTTTACCAATCTATTCCCAAATTCAAATTTTGTATAGAACAAGCTTTAATTTGGTATATAGATGTGTGATAAACTCATTTTAATTGCGACAAATTATATGTTAATATATCAAGTACGAAAGTTCTCAGTGCGGAAGTTCGGTTCGATATTTTCAATAAAAAAGTGCAAATACATGCTATTTACCGAGTCTTTTTTTTAACCACAATTTAGTGAAAACGTGCGCTATTATACATCATTTTCGAGCTGATTGTTTGGAAAATGTATGACGCGTAAATGTAGAACTTCAAATAAACAGAACAGAACAGAACATATTCTTTATTATATTAAGCACAGGTTACATTATATAGAGTAACAACATGTGTGATAATTAGGGACTTTAGTCAGTTATCTTTCCCTGATAAAATCTGAAGCAATCCAATTGGTTAGTAGGTCCTTACAGTTGGAATCCTCGGATTTTATCATTGAATTCCTATGTAAGGGAAACAAAATATTTCATCTAATATCTTTCTTGTTCATGAAAATATTAACAGAAGTTATGGAATTTAGATAGTTCTTTACCCTAAAAATAATTAGCTTAAATTTCAAACAAATTAAATGATATACAAAACAGTTATTTAAGATTAAAATTGCCAAATTGACATTAAAATGTAAGGGTAAAATCCGAGTAATCCAACTTCGAGCTCCGAGAATATCTTAAAACGCATGACATTATGATGCTCCTTTAATAAAAAAGGGCAAGAAACCAAATCTTAACTTATTACAAAAAATGTCTTTAAAGACATGGCATCAATATGTTCCTTTAACAAAAATGTACAAAATTCAAATCCTTAGTTATTACAAAAAATACATCAAATCTTTCCTAATTAGTATGTTTACTAACAACAAGAACATTCAAATAGCATAGACAAAAATAATATCATCTACTCGGATTCAACAGTTAAAGTTTGTTAAATAATCTAGATTCCTTAGTTCGGCTTCCCGACGGGGGGTTCCTCGGTCTCATGAATCAAAACCAATTTATGTATGGGTCTTTCTAAATAAGTTATCTCCTTAACTCGCTTACCTTTACTGTTAAGCAAAGAATCAGCTAATGCAATCTGTACCTTCCTTACAAGGCCATCAGAATCTTCGATAACTTTACTTACTCTGGCTAGTTTCCACTGATTCCTAGGTATACATTCATCTTTAAGTATCACAACATCACCTATACTTAAGTTACGTTTTTGTGACTGCCATTTATGTCTTACCTGCAATGTATTGAGAAACTCCAGTTTCCATCTCGACCAAAACTGATCTACAAGATATTGAGTCCTGCGCCAACGTTTGCGTGAATACAAATCCTCCTTTTGAAAAATACCTGGTGGAGGCAAAATGACTTTACTTTTTAATGTAAGAAGATAATTTGGGGTAAGTGGCGTAGCTGATAAAGGATCATATATGTTCTCAACAGTAAGTGGACGGCAATTGACAATTGCAGCTGCTTCACACAAAAAGGTTCTTAAACTTTCATCATCTAATTGAGATCCATGATTATTTAGAAGATATTGTAAAACAGAGCGAACTGACCTAATTTGGCGTTCCCATACACCGCCCATGTGACTTGCAGCAGGAACATTCATTTTGAAAGAAAAATAGTCACAATTCTGCTCAATAAGAAACTTGCGAATTTCTTCATCATCAAGAACATCAATATCCTGATTTAGTTCATTCTTGGCACCTACAAAATTAGTGCCTCTATCAGACCGAAGTAATCTTATAGGACCACGTACAGAAATTAAACGACGCGAACTATTAATGAAAGAATCTGTTCCCATTGAATTAACACTTATGACATGAACAGCTCGACAAGCCATGCAAGTGAACAGGATACCATATCGTTTTAATTCTTTTCTCCCTTCCTTGATAATGAATGGTCCAAAAAGATCTACAGAACAATAAGTAAAAGGGGGATTGGGCTCCAAACGATCAAAAGGTAAATCTGACATTTTTTGATTTTGCGTGTCAGCACGAAGTTTTCTACATTGGACACAAATTGAAATGATAGAGGAAACAATGCTACTTAAGCTTATGATCCAAAATCCATTCTGACGTATTTCATTACAAGTGATGCCGCGACCTTGATGAAAACATTTCTCGTGAAAGTACCTGACAATGAGCTCGGTTATGTGTCCTTTCTTAGGTAATACAATTGGATGACTCAAAGAATCAGCCATTTGAGAGTTTTGAAGTCGACCACCGACTGTGACAACATCATCAATATCCAAAAAAGGATCCAAACGAAACAAAGGCGAACCTTTTCTCAAATATCTGTGTCTCCTAGACACCTCTTCTCTAGTCGAAGGTTTATTTACAACACGAAGATGCTTCAATTGCTTTATGTCATCATTGAAACATTCATTTTGAACCATTTTACAAATTATAAGCTCAGCGTCCTGGATTTCCTTGACAGTAACAGCTTCATAACCAAGGCAAAGCTTTTTCATGTCAGTAAATGATTTTGTAACTATTCTTTGATGAAGTTTCCTTATGTATCTGAGACAGAGTGCAATAGCCCTTTTGGCACGATATCAGCAAGAAAAATACTCTAAACGTTCTAAAATAGTAGGAAACGAATGAACACTTTCAACCTGACCAACAAAGAAAGTTTGAGCTTTCTTAACTTCAGGGTCGTCCTTGTTAAAAGAAAAGTAATCAGGTTCTACCAACTGTAAGGTGGATTCCCAAAGAAAAGAAGGACCAGTAAACCACATGTGATCATTTGCCAAATTACTGGCTTCGACTCCCCGAGATGCAATATCAGCAGGGTTATCTTCAGTTTTCACGTAATGCCACTGAAAAGTTTCGGAATATTCCTTAATTTGTTGGACACGATTTGCTACAAAAACATGAAATCAACGTGCTTCATTACCAATATAGCCAAGAACCACTTTGCTATCAGTCCAATATACATATTCAACATTCTCATACTGCAACTCTTGTTGCAATGTTACCCCATTTTTACAGATAGTGTGGCAGCTACCAATTCTAATCTTGGAGTAGTAATAGGCTTAATAGGCGTGACTCTTGATTTACCCATCAACAAAGCACAATGAACCTTGTTATCAACATTAATGAATCGAACATAAGAACACTGACCATAACCAATAGAACTGGCATCAGAAAAATAATGAATTTCCGTCTTAGAAATTTCTCCAAAGCCTTCAGGCTTTAAACACCTGACAATTTTGATAGATGACAGATTATTTAGATCATCTCGCCACTGCCGCCATTTTACTTGTTAATGATCAGGCAGACGATCATCCCAATCAGCCTTCATAACGCACATTTGTTGTAATATTCTCTTTCCAACAAGAACAACTGGAGCAATGAGACCTAACGGATCATACAAACATCCAACAGATGACAAAACACCTCGTCTTGTAAGAGGACGATCTTTAAGAACAATTCGAAACCTGAATCTATCTGATTCTACACACCATAACATCCCTAAAGCCCTTTCAATAGGTAACTTGTCTCGTACAAGATCAATACTTGCTAAGTCACTATCTCTTTCTTCAGACTTGAGCGATTGTAGAACTTCTTTGTTGTTTGAAACAAACTTGTGAAGTTTGAGGCCACCTTTGCAGCACATTGCCTTAGTTTTATCTATAAGATTTATTGCGTCATCAACAGTGGCCACGGACTTGACACCATCATTTACATAAAAATCATGCAAAATAAAGTTAGCAGCAGCACTGCCGAACAAACGTTTATTATCTTGAGCAATTCTCCTTAATCCAAAGTTTGCGCACCCAGGAGAGGATGTTGCGCCAAAATGATGAACTGTCATCCGATAATCGACTGGTTCTCCGGACAAATCATTACTATCCCACCAAAGAAATCTAAGATAATTTCGACAATCTGGCGACACCTTGAATTGATAGAACATTTGTTCTATATCGCACATCAATGCAATAGGTTCCTTTCGGAATCTACATAGAACACCAAACAATTTATTAGTAAGGTCAGGTCCTTGAAGTAGGTGTTGATTTAAACTCTGACCCTGATAAACTGAACTACAATCAAAAACAACACGAACTTTATTAGGCTTATGAGGATGGTAAACACCATGGTGTGAAATATACCAAACTGACTCTTCTGAATTACTTTGGACTGTCACTCTTTCAGCATGTCCTTTATTTATGAGATTGTTCATGAACTGAATGTAGTGTTGGCGCAATCTATCATCAGATATAAGCCGTCTATGGAGAGATTTAACACGACTAAGTGCTAGTGAACGGTTATTTGGAAGAACTGGATTTTTGTCCCTAAATGGTAAGGGCATTTGATAATGACCGTTGGTGAAATGGATACCCTTTTCTAACATAGAAAGAAAATTTTGATCTTCGCATGAAAGAGTAGGACCAACATCGATGGAATTGTAAAAGTCTCTCTCTAATACATTCAAAACATCTTTGCTAGCAATTTCTTCTTTTACAGTAGTCCTTGCAGAAAATAGAACATATTTAGGTTCACTGCTCTTAGGCAAAGAAAGTTCCGGTGCTACTTCGTATGCAAGAACACGGTGGCTTAGACCAACTGGATCGTATTCAACATTAAAATGATTTACAATGCCAACGATACTCCAACCAAGATCAGTCCTTTGAGCAAACGGACCATCACCATCCGGAATGATAACTTCTCGTGGCATCAAAGCTTTCGGACAATTATAACCAATCAACAATCCTATTTCAAAGGAATTTAAAGGCGTAAATTGAGATGCAATATTTTTCAAATGAGGCCACTCACGGGCAATGTCTGAGGTTGGTATATGTGATCTGTTTGCAGGCATGATATCTCTAGTGTATGTATCGGGTAAAGGTATTCTATTGTAACTATCAAACCCACGGACCAACAAACCTTTCATTTTCTCACTAGTCACATACTTATCAACAGCATGCATAGTGGATAGAGATAAACACACAGGTGTTCCAGAAATGCCTAAAGAAGAACAAGTGTCACGTAACACAAAAGTTGTATCAGACTGGGAGTCCAGCAAGGCATAAACCAATTTTTCTTTAATTGGGTTACTTGAATGAGAAAGATAGACAGGGACAATAGCTGAACACTTCCTTTCAGAATTAGACTGGCTAAGAAAAACTACTCCTGAAGTAACAGCAGGGTTAGATGTAACGGTTGCGTTTGTAGTAACAGGTCTAGGTCTACCTCTGTCTCCATGAAATGGTGTCGGATGAAGCCTTGAACAAACTGCACATGTTTTTCTATTTAAACCATTTTTTGATATATGCCCAGAATTGAGACAACCAAAACAAAGATTATTTTCTTTGGCAAATGCTTTTCTATCAGCCATTGGCTTGTCTAGAAATGATGCACATGTATCTAAATCATGATCTCTATTACAAAAAGTACAAGAACTTCTTTGAAACTTAGAATTGAAATCTGAATTGTTTTGATCACTGTCTTCACCAACTCTTGAACTAGACAAAAAAGATCTACTATTAACATTTCTACTTGAGCGAGATGAATGAGCACCAGGCCTTTGGAACTCTTTCAATGAATTAAGAGAAGTAATAGGATCTGAAGCGATTTTTGCTTCTTTGCAAACGAAATCAACAAACACCTTGAAAGGAGGGAAGCTCCTCTTGTCTTCTTTGTGATTAGCAACAATTCTATTCCAACGAAGTACCAACCATTCCGGCAATTTTGACAAGATTTTACGGTTTTCGCGACAGTCATTTAGAATGTCAAGATGGTACTCCGACATACCTGTAACACATTGCCTCAAGAAATCACCAAGCTTAAGTAAACCAACACTATCTCTACTTTGAATTTTTGGCCATGAATCCAATTTATCTCTAAATGCAGATGAAACAATAAAAGGGTCACCATATCTCTCGTCTAAAAGCTTTCTGGCTTCTTCATAAGCATTATCTGTTGAACAAAGGAAATAACTTTCAATGACTTGCTGAACAGGACCACCAATGTATCTTTTAAGGTAATGAATTCTTTCATGAGGGGGAATTTTCCTGCAATCTATAAGTGTCTCAAATGAGGTGCGCCATGAAAGGTACTGAATAGGATCTCCATAGAAAACAATCGGTTCAGGGTATAGACTGTTTCCAATGGTTAAAAAAATGGGTTAAAAAAAAAATTATACTATACTTTTTTATAATAGTTTTATTTTGAACTATGGACCTTGGAGTTAAAAAAAAGTATCATCCTCAAATTTTCATGTCATTATTTTGACGGCCATCTTGGATTTCAAAATGGCCGCCATGAAAACAATAAGTATACAATATTATTGTAAAGATGCTCATAACTTTTTTATTAATCCTCAGATTTTGTTCATACTTAATCAAAATGACCACATGATTAAACCCTTAAATTTTAAATATCTAAAGGTGACTTTGATCTTTTATGACCTTGACCTTCAAGGTCACAGGTTAAAATTGTATTATTTTGATCGAATGTATTATGTGTACATTACTTTTTTTCTGAGTTTTACATTCTTTTGAACTTATGAATGGTTTATTTCAATGTTTAATCATTTCAGAACAGAAAAAGTATCCTCCTCATACGTTCATGTTATTATTTTGGCGGCCATCTTGGATTTCAAAATGACCTCTATGAAAACAATACCTATACAATATTTATTTAATGTGTTCATTACTTTTTCATTTATGCTCAGGTTGTATTCATACTTTGACACAGAACCCACAATAATAAGCCCTTACATTTGCGAGGTATAAAGGTGACTCGATCCTTTGTGACCTTGACCTTTCCCAAGGTCAAAGGTCAAAATATTGCTAAAATTTGATATAAGATATGGTGTATACATGATTATTTTTGTGTGTCTAGGGTTCTTTGGAACTTATAATTGGTTTATTTCCCTGTTTGATCATTTTAAATCAGGAAAAGTATTATCCTCAACTTTTCATGGTTTTATTTTTGGAGCTATTCTGGATTTCAAAATGGCCACCATAAAAAACTAGACTACATATATATTAATGTAAATAAAAATCCTTACTGCCTGATTTATTCTTAGATTGTATTGATACTTGGACACAATGACCACAATTCTAAGCCCTTAAGTTTTGGAGATAAAAATGTGACCTTGATCCTTTATGACCTTGACCTTCATTAAAATCACAGGTAGAAGTTTGGCTCAATTTGATCAAAAGAATTATGTAAACATGATTATTTTACAGAGACTAGCATTCTTTTGAACTTATAATTGTTTTATTTCAATGTGTTATCATTTGTGATGAGGGAATTGGTAATAATTCATCATACCCAATTACTCATTGTATTATCCTGGCAACCATTTTGGATTTAGAAGCGGAAACCTTCGTAAGGTTTTATAGCGTAAACATGTAAATTTAAGGATTGAAATCATAGAAAACTGACTTTCATCGAAAAATAAATGTCATTTTGATGATATCTAATTTGCATAAGTGCTGAAGTGTAACTCTTAAAACATATTATTTAGTACATGAAAAAAACCTTAGTAAAAAAATTGGTAGTTTCAAAGATCTGTATATTAAAGATTGTTTCCATTGTATTGGTTTTAAGAAAAAAAAGTAATTATTCAATTGCACATCCACAATTGACGAAATAAACATATGTTTGATTTTACGGCGTCTCAACGCTGTGATATTGTGATGGGTAGTTTTTTGTAGCAATGGGCAAAAGTCACCTGACAAAATCCTTTCGATTTCTACTGCCAGCATTTTATTGGTTTTTAATGCAATCATTGTACAGCCCATTTCCGTTAAAAGTTAATAAGAAAAAGCATTTTTTTCAAAACCATATAAACGATATTTTGATCAACACACGAAATATCAGCGTTTTATATTAACACATTCCGCAAATCCTTTCGACACACTTGGAAAGCTCGCCAGTTTACCGATTATGTTTTCTCGTATCCAAGTAAATCTTTTCACGTGTAAAAATGTCTTTTGAACCTTACATTTCTAAGTTTCTATATTTGCTGGCATGTTATTTTTTTCTTTCTTATAAAATCCTGATTTCAATTTGAAATAGCTTGCCTTTTGTATTTAGGCGCATCTTTCGGAATTGAGATAAGTGTTAAATCCTTTCGAGTATCCCGCAACAAAAGAGGTCGCTGTAGTTATTTTTTCATACCAAAAAACTTTTGCTAGCAAAAGCGGCCACAAGTTGCTATTTTTGCTAGCAATTTTTTTAATAACGAATAGCGAAATAGTAATCTAGTCATAAAACGAGGTATCACTTCGAATTATTAAACAGGGCAAGTCCATTTTCAGAGCATAAGGCCTCTAAAAGGTAATTATACAATTTACATGGGCCATGTTTCAGGGCACAAATCTCAAGTTAAAGCAATTTGGATGGGTACTGGCGTATACCACTCGAGAGGTCTGACCTAGGGCTATCACGTGGGCTTTGTGGCTACCCTGGGAAATTCCGTGTGCTTGGGCCAGAGACCACTAAATGTCGGTACTTTCCCTTTTGCATTTAAAATCAGCACTCAGATGGGCCATGTTTCCATGCTATAATCTAGAGTTAAAGCGATTTGGCCGGGTACTGGCGTATACCACGCAAGAGGTTTGACCTAGGGCTGTCATGTGGACAAAAGTGCTACCCTGGGGAAATTCCGTGGGCTTGTGCCAAAGACCAATAAATGTCGGTACTTTGCCTGATCCGTATAATATCAGCACTCAGATGGGCCATGTTTCCGTAAGCGAATCTCGAGTTAAAGCAATTTGACCGGGTACTGGTGTAGGAATTGTTGATTAGGGTACAAATGATTTTCTGTATTGTATAGATACTCGTATATGCACCTCAAAACCTTGGACAATTCAATTACAAGCGTTCACATATCAAGAGTGCAATGTATCTAACTTGATTCAATCTGATCAGCATCTATCACTTGAATATCGAAGCGGAGATTAAAATATCGAAACTGGTATTAAGATTTAAGTAGTTTTGAAGTTAACCATTTCAATTATTAAAATAAAGTTATTATAGTACTAGAGTTGCATCCGTGTTGCAATCTCTTGGGAAACTAAATGGATCATTATCAGTAAATATCTAACTGAAACTATTGTTATTGTTATCTATACATGTACATTAGTTTTAACTTTCCTTCTACTTCACTTAGGTCACCGTTTGAAATTAAAGGAAAAGTTGACCGTTTCCAAGAAAAATAATGTCTGTCCTAAAAGGAGTGCATTATAGTACAGTCGAGGCTGTCACATGTGATCCTCGAACAGACTTGCAAAAAATGTCACATGTGAGTCTTTTAATACAGTTCGAATGGGGTTCAATTAACTTGCACTTACCGATAAAGTCAATATGTCCATTTACACACATACATTGTATCTCGTCTATAGCGTATTTACTTTATAACTACCTTATTTTCATGTCAAAAATAATAAATAACAATTTTAATTCAGGTATTTTTTTAAAAATACGCTTTTTGTACGTCTGTGATGACAGTAAATTTATCCAAAAACAAGTCAATAGTAGCGTAACTTTCAGTTTTCACGACAAACTTTCATCGACATTGGACATTCGGTTCAGCAAAATGAAATATTTTACTGGACCTTATGAAAGTTTACTGGACCACAATAAACATTACTTCTAGTTATCAGGCTTTCTAACTAAAATTATGCACAAATAGCCTCGGTCGATTTATTGAAAATATTTGTCCAAGACAACCTCTTGAGAAATCAGGTCAATTGGTTTCAGTAGAAATCAATATGAAACAGTTGTTATCTACTCACTTACATAACTATACGTGTGAATCAAGTGTGTCACTTTTGCTATCCCAATTTTTTTGCTAACTTCAGCGACGTTAAACATTCACCATGCCAGTTTGTACAATAATTTGATTTGGTCAGTAAATTAGTGTTTACCACAACATCAAACTTCGTTCAGAAGTCATGTCTCATGTGTCTTGTTGTGAGTAAAATTCTTAGTTTCCTTTACATATGAACAGGAAAACGTTTTATAGCAAGTTGCATTATACTATTGAAAATCCTTAATAGTTAACATGACAATTCAACACAATGCTATTTTGAGTTATATTAATATTATACTTAATTGTTTTTTGTTTGCCATGACAATCATATTGCTGCATTTCGCAGCAATTTTTTACTTGTTGTCTATAGTATGGCAAACCCCTGGTAGAAAGATGGGCTGGCGTTCGTGAAGGCAAAACCCAATCAGAAAAGGGTTAAATGGTTATGATTTATAAAGAATTTTGTCTTAATTTGTTTTATTCCTAACCTATTGCTCTAAGAATATCTAAACTTGTGTGTATCACTCAAAGTTTTCAACAAGATGTAGGAAAAAAGGGAATTCACTCGATAAAATCATTGTTTTTAACTATGGCGGCCATTTTGAATAATAGAAAATGGTGTTATATACACACAATAGTTATAATATCATTGAAAAATGTTCTAAACATGATTTAACTTCTATAATAATTTATTTGCATTCAAAATCATCAATAAATACAACCATGAAGTCGTCTATTATGGATAAGTGCAGTCAAAATTGGCGGCCATTTTAAAATTCAAGATGGCTGCCAAACCGGAAGTGTAAAAATTTGAGGATGATACATTTTTTACTCAGCACATCTCACTCTTTGAAAAAAACATACTTTATAAAAGTATAGTATAATTTTGTTTTAATTCACCATTCGCCATAGTAGGATTTAATCGTGTATGAGTTTGATTTTCAAGATAATTATCCATAAGCTTATTTGTATCTGCATTTGGAAGTTTTTCAACTTCTGTTTTAGAAAGAGTAGAGAATGCTTCCGTTAAGAATTTCAGCCTTTACGTTAACAGTTTCTAAATCCTGAATTAATTTTAGCCTCTCTAGATCTGCTTTTATTTTGCTTTCAGCCTCATGATATTTTAACTTTGTTTTTAAGCGAGTTGATTCGTCAAGATAATCCTTTTTTGAAATAACAGATAATTGTGATGAGCGAGAACGATTACTATGATACGAAGATGCCTTCTCGGACTGCTTAGACCTTAAAGTCTCAGAAATTTGAAGCATAATATTTGTATGCTCATTTTCTACTTGTTCAAACTTACCTTCTATGTCCGAGACATCTAGATCACCAGACTGAGGCAATTCATTAACAAGTGACAAAATGGGCTGAAAACAACCTTCCAGCTTAGTTGTACAGTCTCTGATCTCATGAATGTCATCAGAGTCAGATAATAATATAGTACAAGCGGTAGCTTGTCTTTTCCACTGACTAACTAAAATCCTTAACTTAACCCGGATGTTATGCAATTGCCATTCCATGCCCTTTTCTGTCAGCTTACGTTCACGCTTCTCACCGTCAACATCAACTTGACTTACCAATTCACCAGACTCAGTTGGTAGTTGTTCCATTTTAGAAAACACACAGACCTATCTTAAATCTTAAGACCTATCTTAAAATAATTAATATTAGTAACCTGAATCTACAAAAATCACAACAAATATGCTTAGGAAGTCTAAATATAAACAATAAAATTACTTTGAGGAAGATACAAAAGTCAATAAAATTGCCCTTAGAAAATATAAACAGTCAAGAGGATGAAAAATATCGGCAAAAAAAATACAAATATAGTAATCATAAACATTAACTGAAATTATTAATAAAAGTGCTATCACCAAATGACAAGTTACCTCAATGTCTACATGTATTTAAGTAATATGAAACTGTTCACTTAGATGAAGTGTGGCGAAGCATTCTAAGCCAACGCAATAACATAAAGTTCATTACAAACTACGTGGCAGTGCGTTCACAGCCAACATGAATTTATAAGTCTATGATACAAACATGTACATTATGTAATCTAAGTTCACTATAGATTGAATATGTTAAACACAAAATTTGTTCATGTTCCTGAGCAATGAAGCATACCACGATCTTGCTAAGGAAATACAAGGATGAACACCATCTCTTAATAAACTGAATTTGTAGGAATAACGGATTTTCTTCCCTTTCTGTTTACGGCTTCTTTTAAGGTCTTCATTGAACTTCGGTGAAAACACATCCAGATGATCATTCAAACTAACTACAATATCATTTAAATTGTTAATAGCAGATAACAATTTTTGGTCATCTTCATGAAAGATTGAGACGTCATTATGTCCTTTGTTTTCATTCCAGAGTTTTATAGTATGGTACTTGGAGAAATATAACTTTGATGTTCCTTGAATGGCAAAGATCTTGAATTTCTGTATAATTACTTTTAATTTTTTCAATAGCATTTTCTAGGTTAGGGGCGAGATTGATGATATTTCCATTCTTGCTAGTTAAGTCACAAGTACCGAACCAGATGTATAAACATATTTGACCAAATTTTCTGGTAATCTTGTGTAAATTTCCTTTCACCCATGTAACAGCATCTGTTGAACTTTTCCCAGGCTTATAAAACCATTGTATATTCTTCTGAAATTTGTAATTCTTATCAACACAAGATTTCAAATATCTGCCTTCACTGTCACTGACAAGAACCGGAATGAAAGAAGGGTCCTTTAAGTTTAACTTACAGTGTTTATCAAAATTCTTCTTCAATTTACTTGAACTCATGTGACGAAGTAGCTGTGCCAGAGTTTCGACTGTTGCGGAAGATAAATTAACGTAAGCCCAACTGTTTGACTGAAGATTTATTACTGAACCATGTACGCAATCATAAATCTACGTCGAAACTAAAAGAACAGAACAAAGAGAAAGATCTAAGAAAATGCATTTTACATGTACAAAGTCGCGAAAACTGATGACAAACATCAACAAATTGTGGTGATCGTAGGTGATATAGTCACTTCCAACAGCCTTGCTGTTGGGTTAACCCTTTGGCGACGCGGTTGAGTGTCTCGCCTACCACCCGGGAGAACCAGGTTCGATCCCCAGTCCTGGCAGTCTGGTTTTTATTTTAGTCCTGCAGTAAAATGCCATATTTTAA
Source organism: Mactra quadrangularis (assembly GCA_025267735.1). Lineage (NCBI taxonomy): Eukaryota > Metazoa > Mollusca > Bivalvia > Venerida > Mactridae > Mactra > Mactra quadrangularis. Next base: position 44,575,378 of record CM046304.1, on the reverse strand, counting down.
GTGAACCGTGCACTTGAGTCCCCACACTTTTTGCAGTTTCAATATCTTTGAAAGGTGCTGAAAAAGAATCCGAGTGATAACACCCTGTCATCCTTGAGCAATTTGCATAATATGCAAATTAAGTCCGCCATTATAGAAATTCCGTTTTTCGCTAATAACTCAATACCCAACTTAGATACAAAATTAAAATATGTATCCATACCCATGTTTTCAGGGTCTATCTATCACATGGTACTAATATCAGCTTGATCAGATCATTTAAATATGCAAATTTATGCAAATTAGGTATTTTACGAAACACAATATTCAGTTTTGCTATACAAATCAACGTCTGTAGTTTTTACATTGATATTTTGAGTAAAATATGTTCATGTTATGCTAATTTTGTATATATATTAAATACAAATATATCAAATAATTTCATTAAATCAGTTTATGATACTAAAAAGATATGAAAATATTCAAATTACGTTAAAAATTGTAGGATTCGGCCTCAAACATTACTTGATGTCATGTATATTTATGCCGTTGTCTATCATTCTGTGGAGGTCTGGATAATTTTGATTCAGTTTTTTGGACAGAGCTGACTAAGAAATTTAGTTAGGACATCCTGTCACCCATGAGCAATTAGTTCAATATGCAAATTTAATCCGCCATTACCGAAATTCCGTTTTTTGCTAATAACACAATTACCAATCATGATAAAAATTGAACATAATTATGTGATGCATCCATGTTTGTAAAGTCCAGCTATCATATGATACGACCTTAAGCATTATCAGAGATTATTTGCAAATGCAGATGTATGCAAATTAGGTTTTAAGTATAGGAAAGTGTTTTTTTTTTCAATATAAAATAAAGATCATGTACCAAATTTCGAGTTGTTATGAACAGATTAACGATTATTTACAAATAATTAAAGACAAGGCATTTAGTATATTTAGAGTGACGACACACTTGAAAAAAATTCATGATATCTCAATAACCATGTATGGCAAACATGAACAGTAGGTATTTACCTATATATATATATGCTTCCATGGCAGTAGTTTGATTTGTTTTATGTCGGAGAACATATACTTATATTATAATGATCAAATGATTTGGATTTGTATACTTATGCAAATTAAGTGCATAAAGTAAAGTGATATCCCTTTTCTCTATCCAAGTTAAAGTCAGTGTATAGAACTAAGGTATTCTACATAAACTAAGAGCATGCATTGCTTATTATATAAAAATTTTAGATAATTAAGATACGTGGTCCTTACAGTCATTAGATTGTAAAGAATATTGTTTTTTGCCGTACTTTCTCCAATGACTTATTTCCTCCACTAAAAATATGTTCTGTTATCAATTTTTTATATAATAAGGAAGATAAGTAAGGATGCATTGAAATGGTTGTAAGAACATACTATGCAAAACAACTTTTAGTCAAATTAAAGTCGAAAATTTAGCCATACAAAGACAAATTAAGTGTGTGTAGCCATGATCATGTACAGCACACTCCGAGTTTGGCTATCCCAATTCAAATCTTGTAGATCATGGGCTTTCGTGATGGTCCAGAGTACCTGGTTAGTCTGATTATCATGGCGTTACAGAATTGAGATTCCTGCACACCTTGCAATAACCAATTATGCTATAAACATTCCTACAAAATATAGTTATCAAACATGCATGCAAGGTCTCATTGTCATATTTATGATTCTGAAAGGTTGAAAAGCAACTAATATATTATTGAACATGCTAGCAATATATTTATGTATACGACATTCCTTAATGTTGGCATTGTTATTACATATTCATATACATGCCTACAACGTTCTATCTTATCTTGAGTAAATTTATTAGTGGAAACTATGAGCAAATGAATAAAGATGACACATGTAGTTTCATGAATTTCTTTCCACAGTAAACAATGTTGAGAGGTCAAATGTGCACGAAAATAAGTAAGTCTTTCCAGCTACTAGTATTGCCATGAAGTACATGTATATCAATTAAATAGATACTTAAATTATGTCAATGACAGGATGGTTTTATGATAAGGAAACGCTTTTGAATTCAGTAGCTTTAATTTTACAATCAATTTTACGATGTACTACTCAAATTAATTTATAGTTCTTCCTTTTTTTGGTTCTGGCGTAAAGGCACACCACTTCAAAATGTAATATTGCGCTGAAAGCACAAGAAGGTAGGCCACACGGTAATAAGTAACACATTATAAACATTCATTTTATATTAATACATTGATTAGGTGTGTTTATGAATGGTCTCATAATGTGGACATTCTGGACATTGAAATCCAACCGAACATAAATTGGGTCGCAATTGACAGATAACTTGATTCAATTATATTTCCTGGAAAATTTCCTCTTTGAAGTATTTAAATTTGAACAAAAAAATTCACTTAAAAAACAGTTCATTTGAAAAACCTTATTTGCATACATTTGCATATGCAAATCATCTGATCATGCTGAATGTGGTATCATATGATAGCTAGACCCTTTAAACATGGGTGCAGACACATATTTTAAAATCTTATCATGATTAGTTATCGTGTTATTAGCGAAAAACGGAATTTCGATTATGGCGGACCAAATTTGCATATTATGCTAATTGTTCAAGGATGACTGGATGTCATCACTAAATTTGTTAAGCAGCTCTGTTCAAAGGTATAGAAGCTTAATCAAAATTATCAAGGCATCAACACAATGCTAGACAATGGCAAAAATATTCATGACACCATGTAATGTTTGAGGCAAAATCCTACATTTTAACGTAATTTGAATATTTTCATATCTTTATAGTATCATAAACTGATTTAATGTAATAATTTGATATATTTCTATTTAATATATACAAAATTAGCATAACATAAACATATTTTACTCAAAACATCAATGTATTAAACTACAGACGTTGATTTGTTTAGCAAAACCGAATATTGTGTTTCGTAAAATACCTAATTTGCATAAATTTGCATATTTAAATGATCTGATCAAGCTGATATTAGTACCATGTGATAGATAGACCCTGAAAACATGGGTATGGATACATATTTTAATTTTGTATCTAAGTTGGGTATTGAGTTATTAGCGAAAAACGGAATTTCTATAATGGCGGACTTAATTTGCATATTATGCAAATTGCTCAAGGATGACAGGGTGTCATCACTCGGATTCTTTTTCAGCACCTTTCAAAGATATAGAAACTGCAAAAAAAAACTTTGTAGGGACTCAAGTGCACGGTTCACCTCATATACTGCAGGACTATTTCCCCAATTTTACTTTAATGGCGACGAGGATAATTCGGTGTGCGGGTATATGGTCACCGGGGAGCGGAAATGGCTAGAAATTGCAAGTATGTGCAGTTGATGCCAGCTCCAAAAAGTAAAGAGGGGAAGAGTGTGGTGATCGTAGGTGACTATATAGTCACTTCCAACGGCCTTGCTGTTGGGTTAACCCTTTAGCGACGCGGTTGAGTGTCTCGCCTATCACCCGGGAGAACCAGGTTCGATTCCCAGTCAGGGCATATGGTTTTTATTCTCCCAATTTACTTTAAAATACAGAATAACAACAAAAGAACTTATAAGCGCGTTCTATAAACAGATACATCATTATCGAAACTTTATATTGCTGATATAATTATAAAAGATAAAAATCTAACCTCTTTGAGCCGTTTTTACTCAACTCGCACGCACGTTAACGTCGAAAAGCGAAGAACTAGAAAAAACGTATGGTGGACACACCGGTTCTCGCACCTCTAAGGACTCAATGAACCATTTTTAATAAATCATTTTATGCAACAATTTTTTAAGAAAAATAAATTAAAAACACACCGTTTAACTTATATTCCACTTTTCTATCATATATTTGTTGGTATTTTATATTTGCAACATATCCAAATTCTTCCAGAAAAACACGACCATTATCTGAAAACTGTCATGGCGGCTAAAAATAGATGACCTAATTTCGAATTTCTACCGAATTTAGCTATTTGTGAGGTTATATTTAGCTGTCACATGACTTTATGAGCAGAAGACAGGAATGGCTACCTGCCATGTGCTTGTTTTGCAATAACATACGTTTAAACAATTTTAATGGGTTGTACTGACATAGCAGAAAAAGGTAATAAGGATTTACCGAAAAATATTCACTGTCACAAAATATTCATTCTAAAAACCTGTTTCTTGCGCATTATTCTCGTTTGACAGTTGTAGTTGCATTGATTGTTAACTTGACATTGTGCACACGAATTGATGACGTCATACGCAATTATGTAGCAAAGTAAACAACATTTTTATGAAAGGACCGAGATCAGGTGAGGTGCGAGATCAGGTGTTTGTACAATATACCAAACGTTGCAATTTCAAGAAAAGGGAGACAACTTTGTCTGCCTGTAGTTACAAGTAAATATAGAAAACGAAAGTAAAACGTTTATCTAACGTTGTCGAATGCAAAAAGGGAGACAACCCTGAAAGTCTGCAGTTACAACATGGATTCTACAACAATGTGCTTAGAAACCTGATGAAGATGTATAAAAAAACTCTTTATCATAAATTCCAACTCAAATTTTTCTTTCTTGACGGTTCTTGTCGTTTCTTGACGGTAAATAGGGAGACCGAAAAATGACGTATTGATCTAAAACTAAGTTATTGGAAATTCCCTAAAACAACCCAGCGAGAATGACTTGATCGTGAAGATACTTTTATAACTTTGTTCTTCACAGCTCTTAATAGTAAGTGCAAGTTATTTTAAGACTCACATTTACTCTAATAGTTTGCCTACAGTCGATTATTTTACTTTGTTTAGTAAACAATATTCCAACTTTCGATTTCAATTTTGTGTTGATTTTGACTTTAGTCAGGGATTTGTAACGAAGTGCTTTTTTTAATTTTCTCGGTCGTCACTGTCGTTAACTTGCTATAGTAGGCGGGTCCGAAAGCAGGCTGTACAAACTATTTCAGAGTTAAAAAACTTGATCTATGTTTTTATACCCCCGCTTCGAAGAAGAGGGTGTATATTGTTTTACCCTTGTCCCATTCGGAACATCCTCGGCCATTCGCTAACGAATAACTTATTCATTTATGAAAGGTCGAGGGTGTTCCGAATGACCCTTGTCCGTGCGTGCGTGCGTGTGTGCGTGTGTCCGTCCGTCCGTCCGTTACAAAATTTCCGTCGCAGTTTTCTCAGCAACTATAACATGCAGCAGCCTAATACTTTGCATATTGCTTCATCCCATAGTCCCATGTGGTGTAAAGCGATTTCATGCTCCTTGCTCATCTACTTCCTGTTTGTGGCATATTTTTAGATTTTTGCGGGGGTATCACTAGTGAGCATTAGCTCACAGATTTACTTGTTGTATGTATTCAAAGCAACTTGTGAATGTTTCTGAAGTTTTTGACAAAAAATTGTTGGACCGAAATTATGACCTTAAGTGATGTAAAATGGGGCTAAAATGGCAGATCACAAGGAAAATGCATTATTTTGTGAAACAGTCTCACTCTGTGAGCGTAATTATCCTAAAAAGCATATAGAAACACATTTTTCCTATCATTTATGTCAGTTTGAATGGTACTTATACAAAATTTCATGTGAATATCTTTATTTAAACTTGTTACACTTGTTTACCATATTGGCTGAAATAATAGCGACGACAGTGAACTTTGATTAAAATCTATTACATTTACTTATTGTTACAAATCACTGTTATATAAAATCCCTGCTTTTATGTATGAAAAGGCTGTTCATGACTGGCAGTGCACTTGACAGTTTTTATGGACATAGTTGTAAACTTAAATACATCCGGTAAACTAAACAACATTTGGTAAACTAAAATACATCCGGTAAACTAAACAACATTTGGTAAACTAAAATACATCCTGTAAACTAAAATACATCCTGTAAACTAAAATACATCCTGTAAATCAAAATACATCTGGTAAACTAAAATACATCCTGTAAACTAAAATACATCCGGTAAACTAAAATACATCCTGTAAACTAAAATACATCCTGTAAACTAAAATACATCCGGTAAACTAAAATACATCCGGTAAACTAAACAACATTTGGTAAACTAAAATACATCCGGTAAACTAAACAACATTTTGTAAACTAAAATACATCCTGTAAACTAAAATACATCCGGTAAACTAAAATACATCCGGTAAACTAAAATACATCTGGTAAACTAAAATACATCCGGTAAACTAAAATACATCTGGTAAACTAAAATACATCTGGTAAACTAAAATACATCTGGTAAACTAAAATACATCCTGTAAACTAAAATACATCCTGTAAACTAAAATACATCTGGTAAACTAAAATACATCCGGTAAACTAAAATACATCCGGTAAACTAAAATACATCCGGTAAACTAAAATACATCTGGTAAACTAAAATAATTCGGTAAACTAAACAACATTTTGTAAACTAAAATACATACGGTAAACTAAACAACATTTGGTAAACTAAAATACATCCGGTAAACTAAACAACATTTGGTAAACTAAAATACATCCGGTAAACTAAAATACATCCGGTAAACTAAAATACATCCGGTAAACTAAAATACATCTGGTAAACTAAAATACATCCGGTAAACTAAACAACATTTGGTAAACTAAAATATATCCTGTAAACTAAACAACATTTGGTAAACTAAAATACATCCGGTAAACTATAATACATCCGGTTAACCCATTTTGTTACTCATGTGATTTTTAAATCCAGAGGTTGTTTGTCTTAATTCAATGCAAGACCTATACATCTAAGTGGAAATCTGTTATGAAACTTTGTCTATGGCAATGAGGGATTTTAGTCAGTTATCTTTCCTTGATAAAATCTGAAGTAGGTCTTATCAGTTGGAATCCCCAGATTGTATCATTGAAGCCCTATGTAATGAAGATGAAATATTTGATCTAATGTCTTGCTTAATTATGATATTAACAGAAGCAGTGAAATTTAAATAGTTCTTTATCTAAACAATACTTAGCTTAATTGTCAAAGCCGCCCGGCTAGCTCAGTTGGTAGCACGCAAGTCTACTGATCGAGGGGTAATGGGTTTGATTCCTGGGTGGGACATACTTTCATGGAGCTTGGTTATGAAATTATTTCTACGGCCATTCCCCCTCCTACCAATGATTTTTAATTATGTATGCAGTTGTCAGTCACTGACGAAAGTATGCGCTTAGTAGTTGGTTAACAGCTAAATCCAGAGATTTAGCCTTTCCAGGAGGAGTGAGTAGGTTGACTGACTGCTGGTTGCTACGGCATTAAACCCAACAAACAAACACAGTCTTCACCTTAGTTGTTTTTCAGCACTAGCCCAGTCGGGCTACCAGGTAGTAATTTTCACTAGCCCCAATCCAAATTCACTAGCCCGAACCATTTTGCAGAGAAATCTAATTTTTATACAATTAAGGCATTAAACAATATAATAGTTTAATGTTTTTTCTCACTTCATTAAGAATGGGTTCCTAACCCTTCAAAATGGGAATTTTTTGTTGAGAAATGATAGAAAAATTGCACACAAAATTAGTGGGGTCGATAACTGCAACAATCTTTCACTTGGTGATACAAGCACCAAATTTGGCACAGATGACCTGCATGGTCTACCATTCACTAAAAGCACGATTTCCACTTCGAAATTAAAGATGGCCGTCGTTTCTGCGCATGCGCCAGGAAATCAGTATCTCAAAGCGATTAAACTTCTTTTTACCGCTTTGAATGTATTATGGGATGACACATTATAGCGTTTTTGAATTCTACAAATGTTAACCAAGTTAAGACATTGATTTACATCATGTGATATACTTCCAAGGTCAAGGTCAAGGTCATGGTAAAGGTAACATACATGAGAAAGTTGTTTCAAACTTTTTGAATCATTTTAATGATCATGTAGGGTTGGAGATCCAAATAGAAAATAGTTATTATTCTAATTAACTTGATAGAATCTTTGACAAATATTTATAGACATAAATTGACATTTACCTTGACCTTGATCCAAGGAGGATGTTAATACCCCGTAAATACTAATTAAATAATCAAACAATTAGTTTATTTGAGACTATTACATTAACATTGAAATATGAATACATGTGTTGGATTGCCTTTATCAAGTGTTTACTATGTTTATGCTTAATGTTGTCCACATGTTGTGCATGTCAAAGGTCAATGTCACATGAGAATGTATACATATAAAGTGATTTTATCAGAAATTTAACACAATTCACGAAAATGAAGCAAGGATTCTCATAATCCTAGTCAAAAACTAAAGTTTCAGCAATAATGTGTGATGCACACATGTCTAGAAGTCAACAATTTAAGGTCAAGATCGTAAAGATAGTTTAGATATTGTTGTAATAATTATATGAACGCAAACATTGATGGTTTAGTCTGTGATGATTTCATTATTCGCACATGCAAGCACACAAACGAGTTCATTTAAAACCGACTCGATAGCATTTGAATCGCTCATGACATTCCCTCTTGTCACCTCATTTAGTTAACTGATGAAAACTTTTGGCAATCGGTGAAAGGTTGGCCAATAGCTCTTGTCATTCGCTACTGTTTTACCAGAGCCAGTCGACTGGATTTGATCTTGATAACCATCGATTGACCAAAAATACACGCAGCGTGGAAGACAGAACTTTTGACTTGTTCATAGAAAGACGCCCTCGTATGTGAAATTGCATTATATTGATATTTGCTCTTGGACAGAAAAGTCAAGCCTAGCGTCGCAACATTGTCTATAAGACTGTTCTAATCGCGCATATTTATGACAAATTTCTACAGTGTTTTGAAATCTTGATCATGTCTGCTAAATGTTGACTTAGCTTTTCAAAGACCTACATAAAATGGCTTCAAGTAAAATCGCGATAGAACAACATTCTATTAGATTTTTCTGAGCCGTCATTTTGCGTATTGGTAACCTCCTAATTGACTATCCTAGACCAAACTCAATCCAAGGTTTATAAAATATGCACCTTTTTAGTGATAGAAACACGTTTATTTAACAGCATCAGTCACACATGCTTTATTATAAAAAAGTTTTGCCTGTTGCTTTATAGAATAATGTGGCTTAAATATGATTCTTCGTGATTACAAGGATTCATTTTATTGTAGAAACAATGGATGCAATCTCGCATTTTGTCACAACAACAACATTACAAAAACACATGGTAAGTATTTTGTCGGATCAGAACCCAATGTAGTTCGGTCTTGTTGTCACTACCACGTACAATTTTCTGCCAATTTGGTCGTTAATTTGTTTTGAGTGCTTCTCTATGGCGCTCACGTTTGTCTCTAACTGACCCTCGTAAACATCGAAACTAACTACATGTGTATGTCCTGTTATATTTCGAGACATATGCATGCACCTATGGAATTAAATCTTTAAAAACTTATTATCCAAAAGCCCTTAATGCTTTCTGAGAATTAGAATATACGAGCAAGAATCCATAAATAACAGTTGCATCGGAAATATGCTGATAGACGGGGATTATGACCGGAGTCTGAAAAGTATTGGCCAGCTGATATGTCTGACCTGTATAGTTTGCTAGTGTCAGTTTGTGTGGCTACGAATGACTAATCTGTTAGGCTATTCGTTTTCTAGCATATTCAAATTTGCAAATAGTAATCATTTGATGAAGGAAGTTTTGTGATACTTTGCACTATTGTATTACAAAGCTTCATTATACAAGCTTAATTGTCTGATCAAGATGGATTAAACCTAAAAACAATCTGAATTGTCCTATGAAAGGATGGTATACTTGGAGTTATTTTAGAATATTCATTTGAGCCACTAACAATTTGGGGGAGATATAAACTTTGTCAGATATAGACAGCAGCACTAGTCTAAATCGGTTGTTATAGAAATACATGATGGATTTTTGTAGACATTTCCTGCTTTACAGTTAATCTTTTAACTGCCTTACTGTAAATAACATTGAGATATTGGATACAATGTACAACTGTCTGCATATACTTCTAAAATCTTGGCCACACATTTACAGAAGAAGGAAATCGGTTGGGTACTGAAAAGAATGGATTGTAGCTACTGAGACATGTAATACTTTATGAATATGTTGTCAAAGCAGTTTTTGTATTCAAACCGTAGTCATGGATGATAACGGATTAATTTCTGATTTGTACTAATTGATACGAACGCCGCTGAATTTAATTCATAGTTGTCCGGGATCATCATTCATAAATATCAGGCTGTCAACCAGTTCCTATATTCCTATATAATTCCTATATTTTGGGTTTCATTCCTATATTTTCATAAGTGTCCTATATTTCCTATATTTATACTATATTTTGTCGCTCATTCCTATATTTTTCTAAATCATTTGAACATGTCGAGTATGTTTAATTGTTTTTTTCATATATAATTGAGTATTTTGTATCTGTTTCCTCTTCTACTGCATAATGCAAGTGCTTATGATGAGTTGCTCTGGTAGGTGGCTGTCAAGTGTCAGTATTCAAGTCGCCCTAACACTTTGCTACATATATAACTCTTTTATAACCTCTCTTGAAAAATTTAGAAGAAATGTTCCTTGTTCAAATTTTCAAAGTGTTCTATTCAACCTTATTGTATTTTGTAGTCCATATCACTTATTTCACCTTTACTGCAACCTATAAAGCTAAAATATACCACACTTTGGTGAAGTAAAGCAATTGCAAGGGTACACCATAGATCTCTCAATGTAGGCATGCATACTTCCACTCATTCATTGTATTTCATCAGAAATATAGTTACATAGTTATTGAAAGGAAATAAATCAATGAACCTGTTTTTATTTCTGACAAGGCTAGAAATTGTATAGTAGGTCCGAAATCATTGTCTTGTATTCCTTTTAAATGATTATGTGTAACAAATTTTAGCATCAGGTTCAAAACTATGTTTGGGTGTATTTTTTCTCTCAATGTATATAGTACATTGTAGTTATTACTATAGTAAAACAATTAAAAATATCTCCTGTAACCATTTAGTCAAGAACCTCCATATTTGGCATGCATAGAAAGATCATTCAAATGACACATTTGTTGCCAATGGTAACCTCTCTTCTGGAGTACTAATTGTCATGTAGAATTATTTATAGAAGTCTGAAAAAAAATTACATATTAGGCATGCATCATCTACAATGGTCAAAAAGTGATGGCAACATTGACAGGACTCACAATCTTAACATAGAGAAACTGTTAAAATAATCCTGTCTGAAACCATGTGACCCAGAGCAAGTAGAATTTTTATGTAGGATCATCTAGGGGTGTTCTGGACTACACTGATCTATCCTTAGGGGTCACTAATAAAAAAGTTGTATGAAATAAGAAAATTTTAAGTCCTCTTTTAGTTACTTTGATGAGTAACTATCATGAATCTTTCATTCAGTTTGTTATGAATGTATGATGCATTATCAGTTGATACACTCTGATCATCAGCTCTGTGGATCAGAAAAGGCTACATCTGCTGCTGTAATAAATGGCAGGTTTCTGCTTGTATCAGATCAAATGATAGAAGAATTTTTCTCAAGATAGATTTAAGCCCATATTCTTGGTACCAGAATATACTAATTTACCATAACCGGTATATATAAAACCTGTCTTTAAACAATTAAGTCATTAACATATTGGGATTGGAGACACAATAAAATTGTCAAACCATTTCCTTTTTTAATTTTACTATTTCTTTAAAAGAGTTATTTGTATGAGATCATAGTGTAGTTATTATTTTTTAAAACACGAAAATGCATTAACTTTAAGATAGGTTGTAGATCTTAATTATTTCATTTAGAGGTACATGTAGTTTTGTGCATTATTTGTTTTGGTTAAGTCATTTGAAGTAATACACAGGTAACTGAAACTTGTATTAATTCAGAACATGTACTTATTCAGTCTTTGAGCAAAGATAGTATGTGTAAAGGGACCTTAATGTATTAGAATACCGCTCAAAAGTTCCTATATTTCTACTTAGTTTTCTCTAAAAGTTCCTATATTTTGAAAATAAAATTCCTATATAAATTCCTATATTTTTATCAGAGGTTGGTTGACAGCCTGAAATATGTGTCAATGGAAAGATTACCCTACATCTAACCCAATGATTCATTCAGTATTATCTAAATTCCGTGTAAGCTGTACACCATTGTGGTAACTTAAACCCTGTTACCATTGGCTCCCTCACGTTGACTAACGATAGTTATATTATATTAAGAGGGGTTGATTCGATAACATTTGAGACTTTTTAGTATAATATACAGAAATCTGTTTGATTTCAACAGCACACAAACAGAGAAAAATATCATGTGCCAATACAGCAACAAGCACACTTTAAACTGACACTAATATACATGCTGTGTATCAAAGCACAGGCGGTCGTATATGTAATGTTTTCGAACCGGAACCGCGAATGATGCCTAGGTTTCATTGTAGTGATGTCACCGGATGCACTGGTTATACTTTGAGATATAGTCTAATAAATGAGAAATGTTCTGAATCAATTAACTGCAATGAATTTCATCTGAGAAAAAGCGTTAGTATATAAAATTATTTGGCGTCTTGTAATGGCCGCCATTTTGAATTGACAGCCATTAAATGGATTTTGTTTTAAATAATTTAACAGAATTGTTTATTTGTCATAAAATATTGAAATTATATTGATAATTACGTAAATAAAAATAATTAAAAATGCTATTTTATATGAACAGGACAAAAATCCCTATCATCGGCGGCCATCTTGAAAAAATGGCGGCCATCTTGAATTTCGAGGTGGAAATCGTGCTTTTTGTAAACTACACACTATGTACAACAATTGTACCAAATTTGGTGCTTGTATCACTAAGTGAAAGATTGTCGTGAAAAATAACATTTATCAACCCCACTAAATTGGAATAAATTTGGAATATCAATGATCGAGAGATTAAGTATAGAAAATGTAAAATTTCTGCGTCACTTGGCCTTTTAAAAGTAACATTAAACCAGACTTTGTTGTTTTTTGGGACATGTAGCTGTAAATTACACAAATAAAGGACTATAATAATACCTAAAAATTTGATACTCCAAACAATACAGTACCATTGTTTTTAAGCCGTAAAAAGAGACAGCTGGGGTATATGGTAGTCAGGTTATGTGACTGGTTTTTCTATACTTCAGGGAAATGGCATTTGAAATAACCTTTAGTCATATCATCTACTTTAACTTTATGCAAATGTGGTCAGAGTTACTAGCAACTTGTCTTATGAAATAATGAAATCACCAGCTAGACCAAAACATAACTCAGGAGGCTACCAGTATTTCAGGGTCTAAGTCACTGTATAGATTTGTTCTGATCAATTTTATCAATAACCTATTTTAAACTTTTGACTAAAATACTTCCTAAAAATGTTTTTAACTTTGTTTAAAAAGTTTCATTTTCCTTCAATAAAAAAATGTTTTTGAAAAAAAAATCCATTATATGCCGGGTACGAAATACGGTCTGAGAAATGTGTAAATGTAATGACCTTGACCGGAAGTTAACTTTAGTAGCATACTTTTTCACGGTAAGACAAAGGAATTTGTTTGCAAACATTTTTTTTCATAATGAGTTTGATTGCAAAACTAATGAAGCGGAACAATAAATGTATAAGTAAGTAAATGCACAAAAAATAATATGAGAGTTACACACAATGACGTAAAAGAGCGCTCAAGTGCATCATTTTCGGATATGAACATTATTTGGATATGAAAATGGGACTCGCCTAAACGGGCTATTAACTCAGATTTTTCGCTCGTCTGACGGGGAAATCTCTCGTGTTGGGCGAGTGAGTTACATAGTAACATAGTTTGATTTTCAAAGAAATTGAATGATTTACAAACCAGTTTTGTAAGCTTGGTTGTGTCAAATTGGCATTGAAAAATAACGGTAAAATCCGATTAATCCAACTGATTGGACCAAGCTATTTTAAAAGTATGCAAAGGGAAATAACTTACTAAAGTTCCTTATTCTGTTGCATACCCCAGTATCAAGTAGGGGTGATGTCAGCCTTTAGCCTCTAATATGTTCTTAGTAATTAGTTCAAGGTTAAAAGCTTGGGTATTGAGATTTTATTTTGTCTGCGGTTCCCTACTTCATATGTTAAAGGAATATACAGGCAAATGTTCAACTTCATATTTCCTGATTTTGAATTAAATTTTTGTTACTGTGAATGCAACCGACACACCGTTATATTACCTGGCAATATATTTCTTTATTTTCTCGTAATATTTGGGGTGTTTCCTAACTAGACCCACGTGGGTCAGGTTAGCTAAAATAGATTTGTGTTAAAATATGCATTTACTGATGAGAAGATAGAGTTTGTTATTGTGCAACATTAGTATAATTCTATTAAAACGATATCCTAACCGCCTAAGAATGTTGAAAAGACAAGAAGCGACCAATGAAAATGTTTAATTTCAGCAAGTACTACATATAACAAATTTATAAATAGCTAAGTGATTCCCTCAGTATCCTACTTTTGTTTTCAACAATGTTTATGCCACATCATCCCTGCACATGTTTTAATTTATTAAGTTGAATGTAATAAGTGACAAATTTTATTAGTAAGTGATTTCTTATGTTTTTAATATTGTTTAAACAGTACTTTTGGCACAGTTATTTGCCTTTAAAGTCGTAGTACTAAAGACAGTGACTAAGACAAGAGACCATCACAATAAGACTACCTTTTATAGAATATTAAAATAAATAAATACTCATAGGCGGATCTAATTGGGGGGTCAGGGGGTTCCGGACATCCTAGACTTTCCAAAATGTACCTAAGTGTATTTCTTGACTGTTAGTCATTTTTAAGTAGCATGAAGCCATTTTTCTCAGTGCTTAACATATATTTAATGGTTATGTTGTTTTTTATCAATATGTTGCAGTATTCTGCAAAATGTGTATAATGTGGTTCGAAAGTTTGGACCTCTTCCTAGAAAATGTTTGGACCCCTCCCTAGGAAAAAAATCTGGATCCACCCCTGATACTTATAACTTTTACGCAATAATGTGTTTCGGATAGAGCTGTCATTGATTGGACTCGATGGTGGTGCCGTCAATGTATTAGACCTATCAGTTCATATTATGACAGGGCAAGTGTGTCCACTTACAATAGAAGATTTGTCTCACAAATTTGTCATTAAATAGTGACTTTTATATATTTACATATATGGGCGTTATAATCGATATTTCAAAATGCATATCGATTATTGATCAAAGATGAATATCGACGATAGAGCGAAATTTTTGGTTTTAGCTCTAGTGTTCAAGTAGCCATACAAAAATAGGGACAAATGCTATCGCTCTGAAACTTTTTTTATTGCATTATCCAACTATATATTAATATCATACTAAAAAATAGAAAATGTCTTTTTCTTCCTTCTATAGAAAAATCATGTTTCAAAAAACACCATTTTACTGAATCTAGCTGCATTCGCGCATTCTTGTTGATAGTAATTTTTCTATGTTTAGATATTATGGATTCTTATTTCAGCAGATTTAAATTGATTTTATAATAAACTGATAAGTTATAAATATTTAGGGTTAAAATTTGTAAACAAGTAAGTTTTATCAACTAAACAGATGAAAAAATGCAGACTGCATTGACTCAAATTGTAATTCCTTGTAAACCTATTGCATCACACTTCTGACTACCCATTGGGTACCAGAGAAACTATTCCATTCTAGTTAATCAAATTATAATTATACATATTTTACAAGGTTACATCACAGATAATTAGCCTATACTATCCATGAATGCTTAAACTTAACTTTTCTAATTTCACTCTCCTGCTGTTTACCATTTCGTAACATGACCACATGATCAGGCGTGCACTCATTGGGTCAAACTGTGTCCAGCTTTGTTGTCACATCATTGATAAAAGAGACTGCAATGTTACAGTACTTTTGAATCCTACCATTATAATTGACTACCAACTAACACACGTAACACTTCAGACTCTATTTTCCTTTCAAGACAAAATTCTCAAATAAGCAGCAAAATAAATCCCTTCTATCCTGGCTACTTTTTTATTTAAAAAATATATTTGAAAAAAATTAATTAAAGGGTATAAAAGTTGTTGTATTAAGCATAATATAATTATATCATTTATATAGGACTGGGTCGATACGAAAAAAATACGATACGATACGTATTGCGATACACACAAAGCAATACCCAATACGAATTGATGATACGATGCATAGGTAAACATTTGGGGTCATTGAGAATTTATATTAACTTAGTTCAAATCCTTGTTATAATCAATATAGGGGGAAATAATTTCATAATAAAACAACACATTAATATTCTTTGATACAGTTTAATGATACATCATTAAGAAAACAAAACATCAAAAGAAAGGTAAGGAAGTAACAGGAACTTACTTCTAAGACGGGGGTAAATGTAAAAAATGTCTGAAATTGTAAAAACAACAACAGTATCCCCATATGACTATTTTGGAGAGTTCGTGTTTTTCTTTAAGAACACGAGGATATTGACTGCTTCGCATTTAAGGCATGGCCTAGTTCCGAACACAATATCCCCAGAAGTACTAAAGACACATTCTGTGGCAACCGACGTTGCTTGTACACAAAGGTGTGTTTGTGCCATGCGGGACAAAAGAGGTAGGTCGTCATGACTTTTCCAAAACTCTAATGGATTAGAGGTCATTGGGAGTTTGGCCAGGTTCTTGTAGGACGTAATTTTGCGCTTGACCTGCTCTGTCAGTGGCAAGAGGGGCTCCCCAGCAACTACAGCAACGAGAGAAAACTTCTTTTTTCAAATTCTACGTTTGAGTTGCTTCCCTTTGTATCGATACGTCGCGAGACCGATAACCGAACCGTATCGAACTGCAAAATACCGGTACAAATCGGTGTATCGATATATCGACACAGCCCTACATTTATATAAGCTTAGAATGATAAGTACATGACATTTTATAATTTATTCTATTTCTAACATATAAGTGATATCTTTCTAGTCTATAACTCTATTAGGGGTGTAACAATACGGTAAAAACCGTATTGCAATACGAACCGGTTTTTCGCTTAGACATGCAAAGCATTAATTATTGCATGTACCTCGTCCTAATTGGATCAGCGTAGCACGCATATGGGTATTTTCAAATGATCTCTTATCCAAATGTTTGAATCACAAATGTAAAATGGTCTTAAGTTAGAAATATGCGTGGTTTGAAACAGACTCTTGACGATATTTTTCTTTTAATTGACTAAATGTTTAACCTTTAAAAGCACAGTAAGAGTAAATTGGCCGCGGGGCCATTTTCCGATCAATATTTCTCAAAAAAGGAAGAAATAAGAATCTAAATGATTATTAAATTCAAATATTTACCTAAATGTGAGTACATATATGGAATTAAGGGACTCTGAGAGCTCTCTTTCTTTAAAAATGTTGCCCTCAAAGATGGCTCAAAACTGACCAATTTCTTACTTCAATAATAGTGCAATATGTACCAACTTCAAACTTCTGTATCTCAAAAACTATTTTGAGCACAACACTAAAATTTTGGATTTCTCCATGAATAAGATTAAATTCGATGTGGTTAAAATTTCAGCAAAATCTAAGACTTGAACTGGGAGGCCCTGGGTGATTTGGTATGGAATGACCCTAGTGTATTAATTGACAGTAAGTCATTTTTAAGTAGCATGAAGCAATTTTTCTCTGTGTTTAACAAAGATTTAATGGTTGTGTATTTTTTTTATTATCAATATGTTGTATTATTCTGCAAATGTTTATAATGTGGTTGTAGTTTGAAAGTTTGGACATCCCTAGAAAAAGTTTGGATCCCCTCCCCCTAGAAAAATCTCAGATTTGCCCCTGGGTCCCAATGGTTAAACGTGGTAATAAGCACAATGTACATTAAAGGTTTTACAGTACTTTGATTTTCCACACAACTAGTTTTACATTTATTCAAATCTAGATTTAGACATGGGGTTTCCCAGCTGTTACTAAATTTAGACATAGGAATTCCCAGCTATAGCCAGTTACTAAATTTAGACTGTGGATAGTTTATGCAACTTGATCTTTGACATACTTATTTGAGGATTACCTGACTTAACTCCCCTTAAAGTCAAATAATGGACCTATAGTGTAATTGTCGTCTGCTTAAATCAATGTTTGATAGCTCCGGGGCAAGTACAATGTACGTTATATTTATATATGTATTGTATTGTTAAAGAAATGTTAACATATGTGCTCGACTATTTCAATGGCCCCATATATAGGGTCCATGACTTTTTTAGGGAAAAATTTGATTGTTGAACAAAGTTTAAATGATTAATTGTAAAATTCAAGTGAAGAATGTACGTTTAAGTTGTAAGTATCTTATGTAATTTGTTATTGCAGAGTACAATATGAGTTCAAACTCCTGGCAATGATAATTTCCCATCACTGCATTGATTTAACTTGCCACGTGTAATGTAACCGCTGTGAGGAGTTCGACATGAATTAGAACTTTAGTTAGTTAAAGCTGGCCATTATTCTTGAAGCAATGTAAATATCAGGGGCGGATCCAGAATTTTTTCTGCAGGGGATCAGAAGTTTTTCTAGGGGGCATCCTTACTCCCCTTCTGCTAGACCCGCCTATGAATATCACTATGAGAAAGATTGTCAGTCCACCATAATTGTAATGTTTAAATGTTTTAGCCACTGGTTATATTGTAAAATTTGTTTAATGGACTTAATTTTTAGCACGACTTTTCAAAGTAAATGGAGAGCTCTCCTACTCGCTCTAGTGTCTGTGTCGGTGTCCGCGTCCGTATTAAATTTTCTGATTCAAGTTTTTGTGCAGTAAAATATTTTTTACTATAACTTTTTTATTTCTTAAAGTATCAACTTTAAACTTTAACTATATGTTCCTTATTATCAACCACATCTCATGTGACAAGGTTCATAACTCCAAATACATTTGTTTTTAAATTTTCTTTAATTTTTGTTTTGTTTTAATTTTAAATTTGTTAAGGTTATATTTTCAAATTTCAAAATATGATTGTTCCTTATTATCAACCACATCTCCTGTGACAAATACTTACTTAGTCGAGCATGCTGTCTCCTCTGACAGCTCTTGCATGGACATATTATTAATGTAGGTCAATCTTTAAATCAAAATGGATTTAATATATTCATTGAAGGTAGGGTTACCTTGTGTTTGAAAACTGTTAAACATTATACTACAACTGTTTGAGATAAGGCAAAAGCTGGGATCCCAATAAAATCTAATATATGAGTCAACATCGTATGATCTGATGGACCAATGAAAATACTAGAAACATTTATGATTACATGTACTTATATATGTTTATGTACATTTTTGGGAAACCATCATACTTTGAACATTCTTTAGAAGAGAAAATCTAAATCAAATCACTCTGCAGTGTTTCAGTGTTTAAATTACATTTATAAATTCTTGGTTATTGTATACATTATGAATTGTGATGGACTAAATTTTGACAGGTAATGTTTTAACCTAGTAGTAGCATGAACCAACCATTGTTTTTAAAAACGCAAGTCAACGCCTTTTTTAAAACAAGTGTAAATTTGTAGCTCCTAAATCCGTACTCGTAGATCATGTAGATAAAAGCCTGAAAACTGCTTCTTAAGGAAAAAATCTAAACTAACAACCAATCAGAAAAGGGTTTAGAAATGGGTATAAATTGTATCAACTTGATTCGCTAATTGAAAAATTGAAAAATCTGCCATTGAAAATATCAAACTGCCATTCATGTTCTATCCTATAAGTATAAGATACCCAATTTTGCAATTACAGAACCACTTTTGTTTAATTTTGACAGAGTTACTTCCCTTGTTGGTTCATGCAACTACTTGTAGTAACATAATTCAAATTTACCATCGGCTTACCTAAGAGATTCTTGTATCCAGAGGTTATCAAGATTATTTGTAATAAGTTCAATGTTTGTTTAATTTTAACAGTGTTTTATAAGACTTGTGTACCTTAAAGGTACTATAGTTCACATATTTGGTTGTATTTTTTTCAAAATACCTTTCAGTGTCTGTAATTGCGAAAAAAATAATCTTATTATTTCAAGACAAACTGGCCTATTGGTTACAAGAAATATACAATAAAAGTTAAAGAAAATGCACTAAATTGTCTATACCGTGACATACGGGGTAGATATTTACTACATGAAACACCGTCATTTGTACTTAAATGCCAATTTGCACTAGAATTGTCATTATCAGAACACTACTTTCCTGCTTCCAAAAATATTTCCATACATTTTTTTAGGGTTTTAGAAAAAGTTGATATTTAAGTTGAAATCTGTGAATGAGTACCTTTTACTTTTTTAACTTCACATTTCTTCCTACAAAACTTGTATGTTTTAGGTTAAATCATTTTGTTTTGAGTTTTACATTATCTTAAGGCTGAAGTGGTATAAATAGTTGACAACCTTAGTCAAATAAGACACAGTAAACTAATAATGTTATACATTTCAACAGTTGTTTAAGTCGGATAGAATACTTCTAGCTATTCGATTTGAAAGTTATCTACTCGATTCGCTCATTGAAAAATCACATATCAAACTGCTATTCATGCTCTATCCTATAAGACTCAATTTTGCGCTGATTTATCATTAACTAAACATAGTCTGGATAACCTGTCCCTTACCACTATCGTTATGGGGTCAGGCAAACTGTTATAATGGCAGCCCCCTTAGTTATCATTCAGTTAACAAACATTTCGTTTACGTTCTCTTAATCTTGCATGATCATTTGCTGACGATAGTAACTTTAATAAAGGTTCGGTCCTATATAAATCATTCGATTTCAATTTTTCTGATTGCACATATATTTAGGGAACGATTAACAAAAACATGTCTAGAAGTGAACACAATTCAAACGTGGATTAGTCTCGTTAGAATTTCGAATATTTTATATAGCATAACTGTAACCGAACAACTAAATAAGGTATCCTCTTATTCAGGGCTTTTTCAGCCTTTCTCACGGGCCGAATATGGGCTCCATTCCCAATGCCAAAAACAACCATTTTTCCCAATTTCAAGAAAAAAATTCCCCATCTTGTTGAACAATTCCCTTGAAACTGATTTCAGTAAATACATGAGACTTTGCAGTGAAAGCCTCACAAAACTGTCAAAACGAACTCTTTAAGAGCACTGCAACACTTTCAGAGACACCAAAGCATTTGGCGTATAAAGATTTAATGCAGATACATTAATGATGAAATGATGAAATTTCCAAATGGGTTTGATTTGTAAATATTTTTTCTCCAAATCAGACTATTTACAGCGCTAAAAATTCCCAATTTGAGCAAGGGCCTTGTTTCCAAAACCCCCTGAAAAAGCCCTGTTATTTCTTGTACAATGATTTTTGTAGTGACCTGTGTAGTGAGAAGTATTCATTTGAAAACATAATTATCCAATACCTAATAAATTACAAAGGCGCAGCCATTATCAAGTTTTCCCTGACATACTTTTACCTGTCTTAAGTACGACTGGGAACCAGACAATAACTTAACACATATAAACCATCATACAAATAACTGGCAACATGCCAACCGAAACTATTTGAAGTGTACATATGTAAAAACTTGGTTTTCCAAAATTATAAAACATGTACAATTACTGTATTGAATTAAGTGTAGACTGTCGTCTAGGTTTCTGTTCACTGTTGGCTTATTCACAGAGGTGTTGTTATATTATTTAGAATATCAGTTTTAGAAATCTGTATTATCTTTTTGCAGCGTGTGTACAAGATATTTATGTACTTTAATGTTTTATACATACAAGTTAGGAGATAATAATTAAATACGATAAAGTTACAGTGAAGATGTGGGTAAATATTATTTGTTTATATTTGCAGTGAAATATTGATTGTTTAAGTTTACAGTGAAATATTGATTGTTTAAGTTTACAGTGAAATATTATTTTATATTCACTATGAAATATCACTAGTTTAATTTTACAGTGATTTAAAAAAACTTTCAGTTGAATAATACGGCTAACCGAATAATTAATTTGGTCGGAAGGGTTTTTAATTTATCACTGAATTTAGCATAAAAGGGACCCTGAATTGCATCATTTAAGTACAGATGGCATGGCCCTTTTCGTTAAAACAATAATAAAATTATAGGTCAATTCTGTATATAGAAGTTCGTGTATTAAAGTCAAGAATGTAATAATCAAGCGTTAATTATTGCATAGGCGAATCAAGCCGGGGGTCAGGGGGTCCAACCCCATGAATTTCCAAAAAGTACCTGTCCATTAGTATACAGTATAACCTGCATTAACGGCCACCTGGAATAAGCGGTCACCTGCTGTAAGCAGCCAGTCTGGCTTCCTCCAGACGAAAATTGTGCAATATTGCACCTGGAATAAGCGGTCACCTGCTCTCTGTGGCCATTTCCTCTAAAAACGGTCAATTTACCTGTAATAAGCGGTCACTACCGACCGTGATTTTTCAAATTTTTGAATTAACAACGTGTCACCAAAGTTGCATTATCTTAGCGGACGTGTCAAATACCAAGTAGATTATTGATTTTTACGACGATGTATTGATGGGAACAAGTTTAATCACGTGATAATAATCTCATTTAATGTCAATCTTTTTGTTTGAAAAAAATACTAAAGGTGTCTCTTAGTTTGATTGATCATTCGACAAATACGTAAGTTAGCTTAACTCTAGAAAGTCTTACAATTACATTTTTATAATATAGCGACATCATGTCATTCAGTGTATGTACAATATTATATAGTGACATCATGTCACATAATGTTTGCACCAAATAAAATAGTGACATCATGTCACACAATGTTTGCACCAAATAATATAGCGACATCATGTCACACAATGTTTGCACCAAATAATATAGCGACATCATGTCACACAATGTTTGTACCATATAAAATAGTGACATCATGTCACATAATGTTTGTACAATATCATATATATATTATATTGACATTATGTCAAGCAATGTTTGTACCATATTATATAGTGACAACATGCCACACAATGTCAGGAACATTTGGCATAAAAATTATAAAAGTCACATAACATGATGTATATATTATGTAGCACAGAGACGTCAAGTAACACGATGTATGTTATATGGTGCAATTTAAAGTTTATACATACTTTTAGTAGTAAAAATACAGTGTTGCATCAAAAACCTTCAATAAGTAAATATCAAATTACCAAGCAGGGAATTTAAGTGGTCAATCAATACCTTAATTGAATCAAAATATCAAACTATGTGAAATAATGCTGTATTTAATAAGTAACACGACCAAAAGCCAACTCTTGATTCATCTTCGTCAATGATATTTTCTAATAGATGAGATAAAATAGTGATACCTTCTCAAAAATTAGGAAGCTCCTAAATGTATACCATGTGACGACGTTCCAGTGTAAAACATGTTTCTCTTGACTGTCAGGATCTTAAATACATCCGTGACATACATATTAAGGTTAACTCACTAAGAGAACTTTTTCAGACAGTACTATCATATGCAATACTTAAATATCTTAAGAAAATAAATAATTATTCTAAATATGGGACTTTAAACCATTATAATTCAGTTGTAATAATTGTTATCATCGATTTCTTTCGCCGCGATATAACCTTCATGTGTTGATCAGATGCGAATAAATAGATTACAAAACTGTTGTGTTAAATTCAATGTTGACGATGCATAAATATTAGATACATTTATACGTATGGATTTGTCAATATCTCGGGCACACGTTACACGATAATAAAGCGCAAAATCACAATATCTTGGACCTTTTTAGCAAGACTGTGAAACAGGCGAAGCTATAAGCGGCATTTCAGAAGTGCGATCTTGAGTAGTGGTCCATTTTTCCGCATGCCAGCAAATAGTTCAATATCAAAAACTCGATACATAACTGCCTTTATATTGCATTCACACATATTTCATAAAATTCATTGTGACATCAAATCTCTTCAATTTTGTGAACAATTAAACTATGTTGGAAAAGTAATATCACGACTGGTTACCGCGGATGTATACATGTACATCGATTTCATTCATGAAAAATTATGAATGAAAATATTTTACTCGGCCCCGTATCAAGCACTATAGTCACGTGATTAACAATTCAATAAACCTGAAAAGACTCGATCAAACGCTTTACTTTGAATTTGTAAGAACGGTTAAATTTCTCAATAATGTAAACAGTGGAGTAAATGGTTTATTTCTGTGTAAAAAAAATAAACAAATATTGAATGACACAATATGCTAGTTGTGAAGTAGTCTATTCGCCGTACAAATTCGAATATTTCAATATAAGTTCATTGCTACTGTTCTTCGCAGTGAAAGTTCGAATATTCGTAACATTGAAATTAATGTGCATAATATCTTAATAATCATTTCAGTGAAGTAAATTGGTATTTCTTCCCAAAAATTTTTTACAAATATTGTATAACGAGTTAGTAATTCGAATATTTCCTACGTCGAGATCTGCTGTGACTCCTTGCTGTGATAATTCGATTATGCGTAATATTGTAACAAGCTCACCCCGGACGACTGTGGACGCGTGTATAGATCTACGCGCGATGTATCGTTTAGATCTATACCGCCGGAGTCGATCTACGTCAGTGGAGGTTTCTCCGAGGTGAACTGGTTGGTATCGGGGTTAAGGGGCCTGTCGAGTGGTTCTCTTACATCTGTAATTCAATTGGTAGCGTAAACGAATGAAGTTCACTCGACGCTCTCGTCAACACTGTCTGCGTACCAGGTACACAAGGGTGAACACAAAGACTACTTGAGGTACTTTGGTAAAGTTTGCTCATAACAAAATGGATCAAAACATGCGTTAAAACTGGATTTAAACATTAACATTCAGCAAAAGTGTACGGAATTAACTAATTCACATCTAGGATTAGGATTTAACATCGAAGGATACAAATTAACTGGAATGTAGAGGATCCAAATATGCGAACGTCGCGAAAACTGGTTACGAAACATACTGGATAAACAAACATTGATTTGAGCTCAGAATCCTAGTTCATAACCTACATATATGCGCTATTCGTGTTCTGTATGTTGCCCAGAACACTAGTCATTGTGTGCTTTATGGCTAGAGACATGCATCATGCTCACTAAACAGGAAACATGGTCATGGAACGCAGAAAATGTAAACATGAATTACAAGGTAACTTATGATTTCAAACTGTAGTTATTATGTGTATTAAACCCCGGCCCGTTTCAATATTAGCTGGGGAGGGGGGGGGGGCTATTGCATTTTCCAGTATGTAGTAATTCACCGGAACAAGAAATACCAGTATTAGAATTTTCAAAAATGTTTTACTGTGTATTCACAGCGTATCCAAACCGTCCAAAGTAAATATTTGTAGAAGACAAGACTTAACATGCCCTGGTAATATGTAAGACCATTGAGTCTATTTTTAGAATTCCAGGAATTAGCGCGCTTTGTTTACGATTGGAGTAAATGAATTGAAATAATATCCCTCAACGTTTTAAGCCGCGCCAAGTCTATTTAGAGAATATCGGGATTTGCATGACACGTGAATGATACGTAACATTTAGACCTTTTTTTATTCATTTTATGGAACCTTCTGGGCTGATGAAAGTACATCGAATAAACAGGTGTTGTCAAGGATTTGTTTGGACTACGAACATAAAACAGCATTATTTTGGTAGACTCTAGAACTGTTCCTGTCTATTTGACATATAGGGACTAACCCCAATCTTTGAGCAAACCGAAATATTCCGATATGAATAAAAAGGGTGTTAAGCTAACAGCTATGTTTATGAGGGGCATGACTTAAACCTGTCTCAGTGGATAATGGTTACGCCTCTCGGCTGATTGGATACAGATAATCTTCTCCCGTATAAATACATTCGTCCGTTAGTAGATAAGATATGTTTGCATTTTTTCAACAAGAAAGAGTTTTAAAAAAGAAAACACATTCTATTATTAGCTGTGCATACTTTCTGGGGATTTTTTTTGCAACTTCATTGAAACTTCATTAATTCATGCAATGATAATGGTATTTTCTGGTAATACACGCAGATAAATGACAAAAAATGCGCGGAAGAGTTCATACGTGCATCCCTATTTTGACTGTCCGACGTCCACTTTTTCATCATGTGACCTCAAATGCATCGTTCTGATTGGCTTACAACAACCGGTGTCAACAGGAAAATCCTCAAATCTTGATAATTGATCTT
Source organism: Mactra quadrangularis (assembly GCA_025267735.1). NCBI lineage: Eukaryota > Metazoa > Mollusca > Bivalvia > Venerida > Mactridae > Mactra > Mactra quadrangularis. The sequence continues at coordinate 44,549,149 of CM046304.1, read as the reverse complement.
ATGGCTGCCGATGCAGCTATAATAACCATAACATTTACCCTAAAGCCCTGTTTGATTAGAGGGACAAGAAAAGATTAATGCCAAGTATTAAATACCGCCTGGTAGTGGTAACATTATGAGTACATACATCAAGAGAGAAAACAAAGATAGATAAAGCAAAAAGAGTACACAATTATGTATTCTAAGGTATAATACAGAACATGAGAGTATTCCATGATTAAATGGCAGTTTATAGATAAACATGTACAATATCTAAAAGTTCAGCATGCAGTTACAGTATCAAAACTTACTAAAGACAAGTACAAATAATTTATAACTTTTACATCATGCATTTTGTGCTTTGTTTAGGATAAACCCGATCCAAATTCCTAGCTGGAGTAATCGCTTATAAATGTACCGCGGGCCTGCAGCAAATCTGTTCACAAAGACGTGCGTGAAATATATTAGTACGTGTGGTTTTTAGCATGAACCTCAATTTTGGGGAACATCTATTTTGCAATGTATTAAGAAATAAATTAATGAAAATAATGCACTTAAAATGCCCATCAGAGGCAGAATTTTTTTTGCAGTACTTTAAAAAATTATAACAATTTAATTAGCTCTGTCAGCATTTGTAAATAAAAAAGGAGGACGCAAGTAAAAGTAATTATGAACTGCTTCTACCATCAGATTCTGACGACTCCAATGTGTAAATAAGTGATCGTATTTTAAGTTCATGATATTTTGTTTTTTATCGGGGGCTACTGTCCCCGAACACCTGCTTTTTCATGGTCATCGTCAATACCGACTCGTTGAAGACAAAGGGATTCATAACGATAACCATTTATACCTATATCCATGGCTGCCCTTATTGTGGCATGTACCCATTAAATAAAACCCCCTTTTGGCTTCAAAGTTTGCATTGCATGCCTATGGAAAGTATGTTATGAATTTAAGAAAAATTCTGATTTTTTGGATTTGCGGAGGTAAATATGCTAGTTAAAATCACAAACAAAATATGAGTTAATTCCATCCGATAGTTATTTAGATATTTCATTGGATCTCTACCTCATGCTGTTGTGTTGTCCTTTTTTTAAAAAATGTACATACTGCAGGCTGATCCAACAGTTGTTATGTACTTCATTTATGATAATTTCTACAGCTTACCTTAAAAGTAACTCACAGTAGGGGAACAGTTCTGTTCTGTTTATAATAGCTATGAAAGTAAGATTACAAAAACAAGAATTGTTTTAAATTTCTTTTTTCCATTTTTGAATCATCTAGCTTGTGAATAATGATTTTAATTTTTTCTTCAAGTGTTCAACATGATTTTGATATTTTACTTGAAGTACAATATTTTGTGATTATAGACAGGATGTATGAAAGAATTGTGTTGACATTACTGAAAATCATTATTTCTATTGAATGAGGAAATAAGACTTCTCACAGCTCTTCATCAACTAGTAATTATACAAGTCCATTGATCAGTGAGTTACTAGAAAATGTATGCCAATCTTTCTTAAATAGCTCTTAATCATCAGATTTGATTTATACCTAAATTAATGACTGGTTATACGTGAGACTAAACTAAAGCTTGAACTATTGATGGTTGTTTGAGCCTTCAACACAGTCTTGCTTCAGTGCTTTTCAGCACTTTGATTTTACCGTGTATTTACACGATGAACAGTCTACACGCTACATGATTGAAATACACGATATGAATGATACACGCACGATATACGCTCCTTACACGCAAATTTCGGAAACAAGTGCGAAACTTAACACATTGAATACAACTTCAACAATAAATTCTTCACTTGAATTTTACGATTTATCTATAAAACATTGTTCAACAAAACATAATCAATCTTAAAATAGACTATCACATATTTTAGCTATCATTTAACAATAAGATACATGTATAAATATAGATTAATGCATATTGTACTTGCCACAGTGATATTAAAAATGGGTTTAAGCAGACGACAATATAGCTAACCACCATACCATATTATAGTTTACTACAGGTTTTAGTCACATTATCTTTAGAATATTTAAGGACTATGTAAAAGTTGAAATTACAGAAAGGTACCTTTAAGTACTGGTCCTCAAAAAGTTGGTTAGGGTAAATGCAGTGCTAAAATATCATAATTTTTAATCATCCCTCTTGCCTGAAATCTTTTGGACCAGGCAATGTTATCGTAGGTACTTCACATGACCAGTGAATACAGAAATAAATACGTTATTTTCTGTGCAAGTGTCCTTTTATTCTAGCGAACAATTTCAGAATACATATGCAGATGTTGAATGCACTAATATTACTCTAGATGCACTGAGGCTTACATTTTCTATATCTGTGACTGAATTTACATATATGAACAAACAAACAATTGGGCTATGTAATCAAAATTTGGGCGTCCATTTTGTGTGTATTAAAAACTTTTTCATTACACATCTTTGCGGAAGTCAGGGACTAATCACAAAAACGTGTGTACATACGCGAACTGAACTTCTATCTAAGAATTGCAAGATTTCAATGAAATGCCTTAGGAATGGTTTATTTTTTATGAAGTTATTACTATATACGTCTGTAGATTTGATAATTTATTGTTTTAAGGTATTTATTTGACGCCACATGGGAACTTTTTTGTGCCTAATTACTTTATTTTGACATCCATCGGTTCTGTCTTAAATTGGTCAATGTTTTGTTAGCAGTTACTAATTTGCACAATATACGTAATTTGCACAATATACACAATTAACCGTTCATAACGGTAGCGGTGACACAATGAATGGTCATCTGCTAACAAAACATTGACCAATTTAAGACAGAACCGATGGATGTCAAAATAAAGTAATTAGGCACAAAAAAGTTCCCATGTGGCGTCAAATAAATACCTTAAAACAATAAATTATCAAATCTACAGACGTATATAGTAATAACTTCATAAAAAATAAACCATTCCTAAGGCATTTCATTGAAATCTTGCAATTCTTAGATAGAAGTTCAGTTCGCGTATGTACACACGTTTTTGTGATTAGTCCCTGACTTCCGCAAAGATGTGTAATGAAAAAGTTTTTAATACACACAAAATGGACGCCCAAATTTTGATTACATAGCCCAATTGTTTGTTTGTTCATATATGTAAATTCAGTCACAGATATAGAAAATGTAAGCCTCAGTGCATCTAGAGTAATATTAGTGCATTCAACATCTGCATATGTATTCTGAAATTGTTCGCTAGAATAAAAGGACACTTGCACAGAAAATAACGTATTTATTTCTGTATTCACTGGTCATGTGAAGTACCTACGATAACATTGCCTGGTCCAAAAGATTTCAGGCAAGAGGGATGATTAAAAATTATGATATTTTTAGCACTGCATTTACCCTAACCAACTTTTTGAGGACCAGTACTTAAAGGTACCTTTCTGTAATTTCAACTTTTACATAGTCCTTAAATATTCTAAAGATAATGTGACTAAAACCTGTAGTAAACTATAATATGGTATGGTGGTTAGCTATATTGTCGTCTGCTTAAACCCATTTTTAATATCACTGTGGCAAGTACAATATGCATTAATCTATATTTATACATGTATCGTATTGTTAAATGATAGCTAAAATATGTGATAGTCTATTTTAAGATTGATTATGTTTTGTTGAACAATGTTTTATAGATAAATCGTAAAATTCAAGTGAAGAATTTATTGTTGAAGTTGTATTCAATGTGTTAAGTTTCGCACTTGTTTCCGAAATTTGCGTGTAAGGAGCGTATATCGTGCGTGTATCATTCATATCGTGTATTTCAATCATGTAGCGTGTAGACTGTTCATCGTGTAAATACACGGTAAAAAAAGGTCCAAGATATTGTGATTTTGCGCTTTATTATCGTGTAACGTGTGCCCGAGATATTGACAAATCCATACGTATAAATGTATCTAATATTTATGCATCGTCAACATTGAATTTAACACAACAGTTTTGTAATCTATTTATTCGCATCTGATCAACACATGAAGGTTATATCGCGGCGAAAGAAATCGATGATAACAATTATTACAACTGAATTATAATGGTTTAAAGTCCCATATTTAGAATAATTATTTATTTTCTTAAGATATTTAAGTATTGCATATGATGGTACTGTCTGAAAAAGTTCTCTTAGTGAGTTAACCTTAATATGTATGTCACGGATGTATTTAAGATCCTGACAGTCAAGAGAAACATGTTTTACATTGGAACGTCGTCACATGGTATACATTTAGGAGCTTCCTAATTTTTGAGAAGGTATCACTATTTGATCTCATCTATTAGAAAATATTATTGACGAAGATGAATCAAGAGTTGGCTTTTGGTCGTGTTACTTATTAAATACAGCATTATTTCACATAGTTTGATATTTTGATTCAATTAAGGTATTGATTGACCACTTAAATTCCCTGCTTGGTAATTTGATATTTACTTATTGAAGGTTTTTGATGCAACACTGTATTTTTACTACTAAAAGTATGTATAAACTTTAAATTGCACCATATAACATACATCGTGTTACTTGACGTCTCTGTGCTACATAATATATACATCATGTTATGTGACTTTTATCATTTTTATGCCAAATGTTCCTGACATTGTGTGGCATGTTGTCACTATATAATATGGTACAAACATTGCTTGACATAATGTCAATATAATATATATATGATATTGTACAAACATTATGTGACATGATGTCACTATTTTATATGGTACAAACATTGTGTGACATGATGTCGCTATATTATTTGGTGCAAACATTGTGTGACATGATGTCGCTATATTATTTGATGCAAACATTGTGTGACATGATGTCACTATTTTATTTGGTGCAAACATTATGTGACATGATTTCACTATTTTATTTGGTACAAACATTGTGTGACATGATGTCGCTATATTATTTGGTGCAGACATTGAGTGACATGATGTCACTATATAATATTGTACATACACTGAATGACATGATGTCACTATATTATATCGTACATAGATTGTGTGACATGATGTCACTATATTATATGGTACAGACATTGTGTGACATGATGTCATTTTTTATATGGTACAGACATTGAGTGACATGTTGTCTACATGGTGAATGGTACTGGTATCATTTAGCTTGACATTACGTCAGACGTATGAATATAACATGGTTGAGTCATGATGTGATATGAGGTGTCTCTGATACATGGTACACACATCATTTGACTTGACGTCTCTCTGATACATGGTACACACATCGCTTGACTTGACGTCTCTTTGATACATGTTACACACATCATTTGACTTGACGTCTCTCTGATACATGGTTCACACATCATTTGACTTGACGTCTCTCTGATACATGTTACACACATCATTTGACTTGATGTCTCTCTGATACATGGTACACACATCGCTTGACTTGACGTCTCTCTGATACATGTTACACACATCGCTTGACTTGACGTCTCTCTGATACATGTTACATACATCGTTTGACTTGACGTCTCTCTGATACATGTTACACACATCATTTGACTTGACGTCTCTCTGATACATGGTACACAGATCGTTTGACTTGACGTCTCTCTGATACATGGTTCACACATCATTTGACTTGACGTCTCTCTGATACATGGTTCACACATCATTTGACTTGACGTCTCTCTGATACATGGTACACACATAATTTGACTTGACGTCTCTCTGATACATGGTACACACATCATTTGACTTGACGTCTCTCTGATACATGTTACACACATCATTTGACTTGACCTCTCTCTGATATATGGTGCACACATCGTTTGACTTGACGTCTCTCTGGTACATGGTGCACACATCACTTGACTTGACGTCTCTCTGATACATGTAACAGAGATCGTTTGACTTGACGTCTCTCCGATACATGGTTCACACATCATTTGACTTGACGTCTCTCTGATACATGGTACACACATCATTTGACTTGACGTCTCTCTGATACATGGTACACACATCGCTTGACTTGACGTCTCTCTGATACATGGTACACACATCACTTGACTTGACGTCTCTCTGATACATGGTTCACACATCATTTGACTTGACGTCTCTCTGATACATGAAACACATCGCTTGACTTGACGTCTCTCTGATACATGTTACATACATCGTTTGACTTGACGTCTCTCTGGTACATGGTGCACACATCGCTTGACTTGACGTCTCTCTGATACATGGTGCACATATCGTTTGACTTGACGTCTCTCTGATACATGGTACACACATGGTTTGACTTGACGTCTCTCTGATATATGGTACACACATAGCTTGACTTGACGTCTCTCTGATACATGGTACACATATTGTTTGACTTGACGTCTCTCTGATACATGGTACACACATCGCTTGACTTGACGTCTCTCTGATACATGGTGCACATATTGTTTGACTTGACGTCTCTCTGATACATGGTACACACATCGCTTGATTTGGTGCCTCTCTGATACATGATGCACATATTGTTTGACTTGACGTCTCTCTGATACATGGTACACATATTGTTTGACTTGACGTCTCTCTGATACATGGTACACATATCGCTTGACTTGACGTCTCTCTGATACAGGATGCACATATTGCTTGACTTGACGTCTCTCTGATACAGGATACACATATGGCTTGACTTGACGTCTCTCTGATACATGGTACATACATCGCTTGACTTGACGTCTATATGATACATGGTACATACATCGCTTTACTAAACGTCTCTCTGATACATGGTACACAGATCGTTTGACTTGACGTCTCTCTGATACATGGTACATACATCGCTTGAATTGACGTCTATATGATACATGGTACATACATCGCTTTACTAAACGTCTCTCTGATACATGGTACACAGATCGTTTGACTTGACGTCTCTCTGATACATGGTACACAGATCGTTTGACTTGACGTCTCTCTGATACATGGTACATACATTGCTTTACTAAACGTCTCTCTGATACATGGTGCACATATCGCTTGACTTGACGTCTCTCTGATACATGGTGCACACATCGTTTGACTTGACGTCTCTCTGATACATGGTGCACACATCGTTTGACTTGACGTCTCTCTGATACATGGTGCACACATCGCTTGACTTGACGTCTCTCTGATACATGTTACATACATCGCTTGACTTGACGTCTCTCTGATACATGGTACACACATCGCTTGACTTGACGTCTCTCTGATACATGTTACACACATCGCTTGACTTGGCGTCTCTCTGATACATGGTACACACATCATTTGACTTGACGACTCTCTGATACATGGTACACACATCGCTTGACTTGACGTCTCTCTGATACATGGTACACACATCACTTGACTTGACGTCTCTCTGATACATGGTTCACACATCATTTGACTTGACGTCTCTCTGATACATGAAACACATCGCTTGACTTGATGTCTCTCTGATACATGTTACATACATCGTTTGACTTGACGTCTCTCTGGTACATGCTGCACACATCGCTTGACTTGACGTCTCTCTGATACATGGTGCACATATCGTTTGACTTGACGTCTCTCTGATACATGGTACACACATCGTTTGACTTGACGTCTCTCTGATATATGGTACACACATAGCTTGACTTGACGTCTCTCTGATACATGGTACACATATTGTTTGACTTGACGTCTCTCTGATACATGGTACACACATCGCTTGACTTGACGTCTTTCTGATACATGGTGCACATATTGTTTGACTTGACGTCTCTCTGATACATGGTACACACATCGCTTGATTTGGTGCCTCTCTGATACATGATGCACATATTGTTTGACTTGACGTCTCTCTGATACATGGTACACATATTGTTTGACTTGACGTCTCTCTGATACATGGTACACATATTGCTTGACTTGACGTCTCTCTGATACAGGATACACATATTGCTTGACTTGACGTCTCTCTGATACAGGATACACATATCGCTTGACTTGACGTCTCTCTGATACATGGTACATACATCGCTTGACTTGACGTCTATATGATACATGGTACATACATCGCTTTACTAAACGTCTCTCTGATACATGGTACACAGATCGTTTGACTTGACGTCTCTCTGATACATGGTACATACATCGCTTGACTTGACGTCTATATGATACATGGTACATACATCGCTTTACTAAACGTCTCTCTGATACATGGTACACAGATCGTTTGACTTGACGTCTCTCTGATACATGGTACACAGATCGTTTGACTTGACGTCTCTCTGATACATGGTACATACATCGCTTTACTAAACGTCTCTCTGATACATGGTGCACACATCGCTTGACTTGACGTCTCTCTGATACATGGTGCACACATCGTTTGACTTGACGTCTCTCTGATACATGGTGCACACATCGTTTGACTTGACGTCTCTCTGATACATGGTGCACACATCGCTTGACTTGACGTCTCTCTGATACATGGTACACACATCGCTTGACTTGACGTCTCTCTGATACATGGTGCACACATCGTTTGACTTGACGTCTCTCTGATACATGGTACACACATCATTTGACTTGACGTCTCTCTGATACATGTTACACACATCGCTTGACTTGACGTCTCTCTGATACATGGTACACACATCGCTTGACTTGACGTCTCTCTGATACATGGTACACACATCGCTTGACTTGACGTCTCTCTGATACATGGTACAAACATCGCTTGACTTGACGTCTCTCTGATACATGTTACATACATCGTTTGACTTGACGTCTCTCTGATACATGTTACATACATCGTTTGACTTGACGTCTCTCTGATACATGGTACACACATCATTTGACTTGACGTCTCTCTGATACATGTTACATACATCGTTTGACTTGACGTCTCTCTGATACATGGTACACACATTGCTTGACTTGACGTCTCTCTGATACATGTTACACACATCATTTGACTTGACGTCAATCTTATACAAGGTACACATATTGAGTGACATTATGTCTCTACATATAATAGTTTATCATTTATTTCCAGGGTATTTAGGGAATGAAAATAAAGTGTATGATGCTTTATTAGATACACAGATAAGGGATGAAGACTAAGTTGCTATCATTATTAAAGACATTTGTATAATGACGGGAGCAGTGTCATTTATTGGGATGCTTCTGGTTTTGGCTGGGGTGGAAAGAAACCCAGGGCCAGGTAAGAAAAATGTTTTACTTCCTCAGGGTGAGCTATTGTATTATTACCAGATGTGCATGTGTGTGCTGGGTTGCACATGTGCGTGCGACTATTTGCAACACTTTCTGTAATATATTTGTTTGTCAAAGACCAATATTCCTACAATTACTAAAGGCCTGCAGTATCACCTGAAGGTTCACTACAAAGATTATTTAATCAATGCCCTGCCCGAGGAGTCATAAATGCTACATAGTTATTAAAGGAACTGATGTAAACCTTTTTTTTCAAATACTGACTACCTAGAGCTTTCATCTTTAGTTGTAACATTGAGGTCATAGTTTCATACCGCTAAATGATAGTATTGAACGAGTATGTGTCGGGCGCTTATTGTCATCCTCAAAATCCTCTTATTCGTAACACTCAAGTGTCTTTCATTCTAAAAGTTTGTCAAGTCAGTTAATCACAGTACATGTATATTAAATACTGAATTAGTACTAAAACTATATGTTATCCATTAATCTAAGCCAATAAACTTTTCCATTTAATATGTATTAATATCAAACTGTACTTTTAGAATGGTAGCTTACCTTCTTTATATTATTTGAATGTATTAATGTCCACACGGTCGTGGTGCAGTGATAGAACTCAGACTTTCAAATCTTGAGTTTCCGGGCTAAATTGCAGACTACATAAGGTTACGCCTTTCAATTTCAATACTACTTAGGATTGTTAAAAACCCTGAGAATATGGTCTCATGAGAGGTTGTTGTACAGAAACAACGAAATATTGTCATGTGTGAAGTTGTACATAAACATGGAAATGGTCATGTGAGAGGTTATTGTACATAAACATGGAAATATGGTCATGTGAGATGTTATTGTACATAAACTTGAAAATATGGTCATGTGAGAGGTTATTGTACATAAACATGGAAATATGGTCATGTGAGAGGTTATTGTACATAAACTTGAAAATATGGTCATGTGAGATGTTATTGTACATAAACATGGAAATGGTCATGTGAGATGTTATTGTACATAAACATGGAAATGGTCATGTGAGATGTTATTGTACATAAACATGGAAATGGTCATGTGAGAGGTTATTGTACATAAACATGGAAATGGTCATGTGAGAGGTTATTGTACATAAACATGGAAATGGTCATGTGAGATGTTATTGTACATAAACTTGAAAATATGGTCATGTTAGAGATTATTGTACATAAACATGGAAATGGTCATGTGAGATGTTATTGTACATAAACTTGAAAATATGGTCATGTGATAGGTTGTTGTACAAAAACCTGGAACTATGGTCATGTGAGAGGTGGTTGTACAGAAACAACGAAATATAGTCATGTGTGAAGTTGTACATAAACATGGAAATATGGTCATGTGAGAGGTTGTTGTACCGAAACATGGAAATATGATCATGTGAGAGGTTGTTGTACAGAAACATGGAAATATAGTCATGTGTGAGGTTGTTGTACAGAAACCTGAGAATATGATGTAGGTGGCCATTGTACATAAACTTGGAAATATGGACATGTGAGAGGTTGTTGTACATAAACCTGAAAATATGGTCATGTGAGAGGTTGTTGTACATAAACCTTAAAATATGGTCATGTGAGAGGTTGTTGTACCGAAACATGGAAATATGATCATGTGAGAGGTTGTTGTACATAAACCTGAAAATATGGTCATGTGAGAGGTTGTTGTACCGAAACATGGAAATATGATCATGTGAGAGGTTGTTGTGCAGAAACATGGAAATATAGTCATGTGTGAGGTTGTTGTACAGAAACCTGAAAATATGGTCATGTGAGAGGTTGTTGTTCATAAACCTGAAAATATGGTCATGTGAGAGGTTGTTGTTCAGAAACCTGAAAATATGGTCATGTGAGAGGTTGTTGTACAGAAACCTGAAAATATGGTCATGTGAGAGGTTGTTGTACATAAACATGAAAATATGGTCATGTGAGAGGTTGTTGTACAGAAACCTGAAAATATGGTCATGTGAGAGGTTGTTGTGCAGAAACATGAAAATATAGTCATGTGAGAGGTTGTTGTACAGAAACCTGAAAATATGGTCATGTGAGAGGATGTTGTACATAAACCTGGAAATATGGTCATGTGAGAGGTTGTTGTGCAGAAACATGAAAATATGATCATGTGAGAGGTTGTTGTGCAGAAACATGAAAATATGGTCATGTGAGAGGATGTTGTACATAAACCTGGAAATATGGTCATGTGAGAGGTTGTTGTACATAAACCTGAAAATATGGTCATGTGAGAGGTTGTTGTACATAAACCTGAAAATATGGTCATGTAAGAGGTTGTTGTACATAAACCTGAGAATATGATAATGTAGGAGGCCGTTGTACATAAACCTGAAAATATGGTCATGTGAGAGGTTGTTGTACATAAACCTGAAAATATGGTCATGTGAAAGGTTGTTGTACATAAACCTGAAAATATGGTCATGTGAGAGGTTGTTGTACATAAACCTGAAAATATGGTCATGTGAGAGGTTGTTGTGCAGAAACATGGAAATATGATCATGTGAGAGGTTGTTGTACATAAACCTGAAAATACGGTCATGTAAGAGGTTGTACATAAACCTGAGAATATGATAATGTAGGAGGCCGTTGTACATAAACCTGAGAATATGATAATATGATAACGTAGGAGGCCGTTGTACATAAACCTGAGAATATGATAATATGTTTATGTAGTAGTCCGTTGTACATAAACTTGGAAATATGGTAATGTTATAGGTTGTTGTACATAAACTAAAATGAATGTTTTTTAACGGTGTTAAATATAATCCAAATATTTTAATTTATTTCAGATAAAAAGTTAGTATTTAGATATCAATTTTTATTGATAGAAGTAGGAACCGGTGTGCTTAGAATTGTTTTTGATCACATTGTTGGTTCAAACTTCAAGGTGTTTTTAGATAAATACCCTTCTCAAAAAGCTAAGTTTCAACAACTTGTGTTTAAAACAATTCTTACTCCAGTACAACTTCAACTACTACCTCCTATTGATAACACACCATCGTCCGACAAATTTGATATCACCCTGATGACCTGCTTGCTGAGGAATGTATGTGGTTTATGTCCCTCTACTGATCAAGTATGGTTAAATCCTCAGCCCACAGACAATCGAGTGGAAGCATATATTGCCAAACTTAAACAATGCAGAAATGATGTGAGTATCATATATTTCAATGAATGTAAACAATAAGTAAATTATATATTTAAAGTTCAATACACAATTGTATATAATAGCATGTCATGTTGTGTGCCTCATGGTATATTCACGTGTCGTAAATGAAATATTAGCTATTCTCCCATATATCGCTATAGAAAGAAAGTGTCCTTGTTATATTATACTCAAACCTACTAAGTTATGGTAACGTATAAAGATTTTTACTTCTCTAAAGGCTGTAGCAATTCTTCAGAATGTTAAATTTTTAAGTCACTGTTATTCCTAAAATCAACCCTTAAGACAATATATTTATATATGTTTGTAAACATATTTCAGTTGGCACATAGTGGAAGTGTGTTGGAAGACGAGACAGATTTAACCACAAAATGGAATGAGTTATGTTTGGTAAATATATTGAAATATACTAATTTTATCTTTTTTCAATTTTAATTTATATCACTGAATAAGGCAAGTTTATGGATAAGTCAGTTAAGTGAAAAAACATCACTTGTTCAATGGAAAAGTTAACACATTTGAAATTCAACTGACGATGTTAAGAATGCTACTGACAATCTACATAATTTATTGACAATCCATACAATTCTACTGACCATCTATATAATTCTACTGACCATCTATACAATTCTACTGACCATCTATATAATTCTACTGACCATCTATACAATTCTACTGACCATCTATATAATTCTACTGACCATCTATATAATTCTACTGACCATCTATACAATTCTACTGACCATCTATACAATTCTACTGACCATCTTTACAATTCTACTGACCATCTATATAATTCTACTGACCATCTATACAATTATACTGACCATCTATACAATTCTACTGACCATCTATACAATTCTACTGACCATCTATATAATTCTACTGACCATCTATATAATTCTACTGACCATCTATATAATTCTACTGGCCATCTATATAATTCTACTGACCATCTATATAATTCTACTGACCATCTATATAATTCTACTGACCATCTATATAATTATACTAACCATCTATATAATTCTACTGACCATTTATATAATTCTACCAACCATCTTTAGAATTCTACTGACAATTTATATAATTCTAACGACCATCTTTAGAATTCTACTGACCATTTATATAATTCTACCGACCATCTTTAGAATTCTACTGACCATCTATATAATTCTACCGACCATCTTTAGAATTCTACTGACCATTTATATAATTCTACCGACCATCTTTAGAATTCTACTGACCATCTATATAATTCTACCGATCATCTATATAATTCTACCGACCATCTATATAATTATACTGACCATTTATATAATTCTACCGACCATCTATATAATTCTACTGACCATTTATATAATTCTACCAACAATCTTTAGAATTCTACTGACCATTTATATAATTCTACCAACCATCTATATAATTCTACTGATCATTTATATAATTCTACTGATCATCTATATAATTCTACCGACCATCTTTAGAATTCTACTGACCATTTATATAATTCTACCAACCATCTATATAATTCTACTGATCATTTATATAATTCTACTGATCATCTATATAATTCTACCGACCATCTTTAGAATTCTACTGACCATTTATATAATTCTACCGACCATCTTTAGAATTCTACTGACCATTTATATAATTCTACCAACCATCTATATAATTCTACTGATCATCTATATAATTCTACCAACCATCTTTAGAATTCTACTGACCATTTATATAATTCTACTGATCATTTATATAATTCTACCAACCATCTTTAGAATTCTACTGACCATTTATATAATTCTACTGACCATTTATATAATTCTACCGACCATCTTTAGAATTCTACTGACCATTTAAATAATTCTACTGACCATCTTTAGAATTCTACTGACCATTTATATAATTCTACCGACCATCTTTAGAATTCTACTGAAGATCTTTTGAATTTTACTGACCAGTTTTTATGATTCTACTGACAATCTATACAATTGTATTAACTTATTATGGAATTTGATTTGTCATTTATATAATTTACTGACCATATATTGAATTCTACTGACCATCTTCTGTTTTAACTGACTATCCTATAATTTAATTCATTACAATTTTACTGACCATTTTTTGTAGCTTACAATGCAACTACTTGAACTTGCTTTATCAATTAAATTGTTACATTCGTGTAAGTTACAAGACTTCATTGTCTTTGACGTCAAAATTGGCGTTTTATTTGTAAACAATACAATGATAATACTTCGTGCAATATTCTTATATCGTTTAAATGTTTATGTATCTGCTGAGTTTAAATATGTGAAATAATTTTCAAATACTGGTGATATTATAAATCGGTGATTCTATTTTCATATAAAAAATTAGTCAGCAAACAATATATTAGTGACTTTTTGAACACATCTTTTCAACACCTAACAAACTTAAGTTAGGAAACCCCTCGCAAAATTAGGCCAAACGTCACCGATTTTTAATGGGTAGTGGAGACCGCCATATTTATTTTCCTATACATACGATCGGTAACATATCCAAACTGTTTCTAATATTAGTAACGTCATACGTAGACTATCAACCCAATTTGATTAATCTATATATAAATGGTTGTAACTGTTCGTTAAATGTGTT